>LR738714.1:113024750-113347854 GCA_902687465.1 Secale cereale | reverse complement strand
ATTAGTTGCTTGTTTATAAAGCTTGCAATGGTATATTATTTGCACTTATAGGTTCACAAGACTCCCAGAGAATCAATATGTTTTTTTTTTTTTGCAATGAAAATGGAACAAAGCTCAGACACAATATTTCTACCATGCTCAAAAATATTCATATGATTTGTAATTAGTTCTACATTCATGGAACAATTCAAACTTTTAAACAAGCTATCTAACTTTATTGATTGACAAACATAGTGCATCAGGTTGAAGTAACTTAAATAAACACAAACATCAAGAATCCTATAAGATTATAAATTCAATGATTTGATAAACGTTGCAACTATATAACACTGTCCCAATTTGACTTTATTGATTGACTAAACATAGTGCATTCAATTGAAGAAACTAAATTCCCACAAGAAAAGGGCTGGAGAAACCGAAACAAATACAAACATCAAGAATCCTAATGAGATGATGATAGTCATAGATTTGACAAATGATGCAGCTACATCACTGGCTCAGTTGTGATATTATTTTTCCTCTTTGATTCACTAAGTGCCATTGCCACCTTTTTTTATTTGGTGTCTAGCTTGCAGAAGTAACTGGATAATGCTAGTTAAATGTTGACATCATTACGTTTGTGTGTGTACATTTATGTCGTCAGCTCGAATGGTATTTTGCGGACCAACCTGCGGTTGGATGGTTAGGAGGGCAGTGTTATCGGTAGCACACCAAGGTTCAAGTTCTAGACTTGACACCGATGCACACATTTTTCTCAATTTATTTCAGGCTTTTCGGTGATGTGAGTTCAGTGGGAAGAGACATTTTCGTCGACTACGAAGGTGTCTGTGGCACAATCTCAAGATGATGTACCGGCTCAGTCTCTCGATGGTGCTCATAGTGATAGGGTATGCGTGCGTGCGTTTATAGGGATGAGTATATGTGCGTATGTATGAGCATCTGCGTTTGTACTATGTTAAAAAAAAGTCTGAATTATATTTTCCCTGTTATTTTATTTTTTGGGGTGCAAGTTGCAATCCTCTAGATTACAGAATATTAATGAGGATAAGTGTTTCGTGAAAGCTACATGACACCAATTTATAACCGCCAGCCGGAAATGTCAAATTGCTGTGCTCATCCTCGCGTTCTCAAGAAACTCTCAAAGCAAAAAGGAAAACCCTCAGTTAGCATTTCAATTTCGGGCTGCACACAAAGAACAAAGCACTCATGTGTGAAGTCTATGGTAAACCGAACTTAAATGTCGCAATGACAGCGGAGTCCGGAGAGCCGGCGGGCTAGTTATTCATGGTTTTTAAAGAACACAAAGAAATAATTTAGCAAGCGTGGATATGAGAGCAAGCAGATGAGTGTGTATAAAAGGAAATAAGAAGAAAAAAAGTATACGTACGGTACCTGTTATAGGGGGCCCGGATCATCTCCTGCATCTTCACAAACTTTTGCACGAGGTCGTCAAACCTGCGGTCGCCGGTGAAGAGCTTCTCGGCGCGCTTGGCCGCAGCGAGCTTGTAGCGCTCCATGTCCCTGAGCTCAGGCCGCTGGTAGTGGTAAGGCCCCAGGGCGAAGTGCTGCGGCGCGTACGCCTCCGGCTTCGTGGCTCGCAGCAACCGCGGCACGTCGAAGACCTTGGCCACCGCGCCAAGCTCCTCCGCCCCGGCCTCCATCCGCCGCCGCACCTGGCTCACCCACCGCGACTGGTGGTCGTCAAGCTCCAGCTCCACGCCGGCATTCGTTGCAGCCACCCCCACGAACCGCGCCTGCGCCTGCAGCTGCGCCAACGCCATCGTGCTAGCTAGCGCTCGCCGATCTAGATCTCTCCTCTCCTCTCCTCCCCTCCCCTAGCTTAGCTGAGCTTAGTCGATAGTAGCTACTTGGTGCTGCTATCTTCTTGCACGATCCGAATTGATCCGATTCGAGCTGTATATAGTATGTGAGCTGGTTGCCTCCAATGGCTTCTAACTTGGTGGAGTTAACTAGGTCAATAGGGCATCATATGGACTGTTGCTGCGCTGAGTTAGTTAGGTGTTATATAGAGTATGCATGCAAGTGGGTGGGTGGTTGTGCGGTTAATCATGAGATAAAACGAAGCTAATCAACAGCTAGCTAGCGTGAAACATGCGCGGAAGTAGATTAGTAGGGTCGTCGTCACCGAGTGAAGAAGAAGAAGAAACGCGCGCCAGAGACCGGGGAATTTTAATGCCAGCCGATAGATGAGCTTGTTCTTGTGTACGTACGTGTGTGTTGGCTACATGCGCGTGGGCCTCACGTCATGAACGGTCATGCATTGGTGTTAAACAAACGTTTTGAACGTGGTGGGTGTCGGGGAATGATGCGTCCATGACCACATCGGTCGGACGTACGCGCCCCAGTTGGTGCACTTCTTGGGTGTCTTGGGTGGCCCAGTTGGTGCAGCTCAAAATGGAGCGATGATTGACTCAAGTCGGCCAGCCTGGTTGGATTAGTTCAGTATTAAGGACAGTATAACTGAACCTAAAGCGAGCCCTCACAGCGATTTGAGTTTCTGGCCGTCCGTTTTGCCGATCTAGCCGTTCCTGGCTGTTAAATCTGCTCGATCTCACGTGTTGCAGGTTCTTGGGCCAACTGTGTTGGAAATATGCCCTAGAGGCAATAATAAAAGTATTATTATTATATTTTCTTGTTCATGATAAACGTCTGTTATTCATGCTTGAATTGTATTGTACGGAAACAGCGATACATGTGTGAATACTTAGACCAAAATGAGTCCCTGGTAGGCCTCTAGTTACCAGCTCGTTGATCAACAGATGGTCACGGTTTCCTGACCATGGACATGGGATGTCAGTGATAACGGGATCACATCATTAGGAGAATGATGTGATGGACAAGACCCAATCCTGAGCATAGCACGAGATCGTATAGTTCGTAATGCATAAGCTTTTCGGTGTCAAGTATTTATTCCTTAGACCATGAGGTTGTACAACTCCCGGATGCCGTAGGAATACTTTGGGTGTGCCAAACGTCACAACGTAACTGGGTGGCTATAAAGGTACGCATCGGGTATCTCCGAAAGTGTCTGTTGAGTTGGTACGAACCGAGACTGGGATGTTGTCACTCCGTATGACGGAGAGGTACCTCTGGGCCCACTCGGTAAGACATCATCATAATGAGCTCAATGTGACTAAGTAGTTGGTCACGGGATGATGGATTACGGATCGAGTAAAGAGACTTGCCATGACGAGATTGAATAAGGTATCGGGAATACCGACGATCGAATCTCGGGCAAGTACCGTACCGATGGACAAAGGGAATAACATACGGGATTGAGTGAATCCTTGACATGGTAGTTCATCCGATGAAGATCATCGAGGAACACGTGGGAACCAACATGGGTATCCAGATCCCGCTGTTGGTTATTGACCAGAGAGTCGTCTCGGTCATGTCTGCGTGTCTCCCGAACCCGTAGGGTCTACACACTTAAGGTTCGGTAACGCTAGGGTCGTAGAGATACATGCACGTGGAAACCCGAAAGTTGTTCGGAGTCCCGGATGAGATCCCGGACGTCACGAGGAGTTCCAGAATGGTCCGGAGGTAAAGATTGATATATAGGAAGTCAGGTTTCGGCCATCGGGTGATCTCCGGGGGTCACCGGGAGCGTCCCGGGACCACCGGAGGGGCCCCAGGGGTCCACCGGGTGGGGCCACCTATCCCGGTGGGCCCCCTAGGCCGCAAGGGGTAAGTGTCCAGCCCTAATGGGCTGGCGCACCACTAGGGCCCACCTCCCCATGCGCCTAGGGTTAAAACCCTAAGGGGGAGGGGGCGCCCCACTTGCCTTGGGGGGCAAGGACTCCCCCCAGGCCGCCCCCCCCCTTGCAGATTGGATCTGCAGGGGGCTGGCGCACCCCCTGGCCCCCTATATATATGTGGGGGGGAGAGGGCAGCCGCACCCTTGCCCTGGCGCCTCTCCCCCTCCCGTCACACCTCCATACTCCCAACGCAGGGCGCCCGGCGAAGCCCTGCTGCGATCTCCACTGCATCCACCACCACGCCGTTGTGCTGCTGGATCTCTGACGACTTCTCCTCCCCCCTTGCTGGATCAAGAAGGAGGTGACGTTGCTGCACCGGACGTGTGTTGAACGCGGAGGTGCCGTCCGTTCGGCGCTAGATCATCGGTGACGAAGAACACGAAGAGTACGACTACTTCATCCACGCTTCTTCGAAAGCTTCCGCACGCGATCTACATAACGGTATGTAGATGCACTCTTACTTGCTCGTTGCTAGATGTCTCCATAGTTGGATCTTGGTGAAAGCGTAGAAATTTTTTGAATTCTGCTACGTTCCCCAACAGTGGCATCTGAGCTAGGTTTTATGCGTAGCATCTTGCACGAGTAGAACACAAAAAGTTGTGGGCGTTTGAGTTTGTTCAACTTTCTTGCCGTTACTAGTCAATCTTGATTCGTCGGTATTGTGGGATGAAGCGGCCCGGACCGACTTTACACGTACGCTTACGTGAGACTGGTTCCACCGACAGACATGCACTAGATGCATAAGGTGGCTGGCGGGTGTCTGTCTCTCCTACTTTAGTCGGATCGGATTCGATGAAAAGGGTCCTTATGAAGGGTAAATAGAAATTGACAAATCACGTTGTGGTTTTTGGCGTAGGTAAGAAATGTTCTTGCTAGAAATCCTATAGAAGCCACGTAAAACTTGCAACAACAATTAGAGGACGTCTAACTTGTTTTTGCAGCATGTGCTATGTGACGTGGTATGGCCAAAACGAAGATGTGATGAATAATATATGTGATGTATGAGATTGATCATGTTTTTGTAATAGGGAATCACGACTTGCATGTCGATGAACTTGACAACCGACAGGAGCCATAGGAGAATCGTATAACAGAATCGCGATTCTGACAACCTTGGTATGACCTGTGTGTCACTGAATAAACGCTATGTAATTACTTTACTTTATTGCTAAACGTTAGCCATAGTAGTAGAAGTAATAGTTGGCGTGACGACTTCTTCAAGACACGATGATGGAGATCATGATGATGAAGATCATGGTGTCGAGCCGGTGACAAGATGATCATGGTGCCCCGAAGATGGAGATCCAAGGAGCAAGATGATATTGACCATATCATGTCACTTTAATTGATTGCATGTGATGTTTATCATGTTTATGCATCTTGTTTACTTAGAACGACGGTAGTAAATAAGATGATCTCTCACTAAAATTTTCATAGTTAAAAAAGGCGCGCCTAAGCGAGCGCTTAAGCACGCCTAGGCTCTAGGCGTTGGCGAAACGCATTGCGCATAACTACGCTTAATCTGTGCATAACTGCGCATAAGCATGCACTTTGGTCAATAAAGCGCAAGGCGGTGGCAAAACGCACAATTAACGCCTAGCGCTTTTTGGAACTATGAAAATTTCAAGTATTGTGTTTCCCCTAACTGTGCACCGTTGCTAAAGTTCGTTGCTCCGAAGCACCACGTGATGATCGGGTGTGATAGGTTCTAACATTCGCATACAACGGGTGTAAGACAGATTTACACACGCGATACACTTAGGGTTCACTTGACGAGCCTAGCATGTACAGACATGGCCTCGGAACACGAAAGACCGAAAGGTCGAACACGAGTCGTATAGAAGATACGATCAACATGAAGATGTTCACCGTTGATGATTAGTCCGTCTCATGTGATGATCGGACACGGGCTAGTCGATTCGGATTGTGTATCACTTAGATGACTAGAGAGATGTCATTCTGAGTGAGAGTTCATTAAAATTTGATTAAGATGAACTTAATTATCATGAACTTAGTCTAAATTCTTTACAATATCTCTTGTAGATCAAATGGCCCACACTCCAGTTTCCCTCAACTTCAACGCGTTCCTAGAGAAAACCAAGCTGAAAGACGATGGTAGCAACTATACGGATTGGGTCCGTAACCTGAGGATTATCCTCATAGCTGCCAAGAGAACATATGTCCTAGAAGCACCGCTAGGTGATGCACCTGCTCCCGATGCGGCCCAAGACGTTTTGAACGTCTGGCAGTCGCGTAGTGATGATTACTCCCTGGTTCAGTGCGGCATGCTTTACAGCTTAGAGTCGGGGCTCCAAAAACGTTTTGAGCACCACGGAGCATACGAGATGTTCGAAGAGCTGAAAATGATTTTCCAAGCTCATGCCCGAGTCGAGAGATATGATGTCTCCGACGCATTCTACAACTGTAAGATGGAGGAGAACAGTTCTGTCAGTGAGCACATCCTCAAGATTTCAGGATTGCACAACCGCTTGTCTCAGCTGGGAATGAATCTCCCAGATGAAGCGGTCGTTGACAGAATCCTCCAGTCGCTCCCACCAAGCTTCAAGAGCTTCGTGTTGAACTTCAATATGCAGGGGATGGAGAAGTCCATTCCCGAGGTGTATTCGATGCTGAAATCAGCGGAGGTGGACATCAAGAAAGAACATCAAGTGTTGATGGTCAATAAAACCACTAAGTTCAAGAAAGGCAAGGGTAAGAAGAACTTCAAGAAGGACGGCAAGGGAGTTGCCGCGCCCGGCAAGCCTGTTGTCGGGAAGAAGCCGAAGTATGGACCCAAGCCTGAGACAGAGTGCTTTTATTGCAAGGGAACGGGTCACTTGAAGCGGAACTGCCCCAAATATTTAGCAGACAAGAAGGCCGGCAACGTCAAAGGTATATATGATATACATGTTATTGATGTGTACCTTACCAGCACTCGTAGTAGCTCCTGGGTATTTGATATCGGTGCAGTTGCTCACATTTGTAACTCAAAACAGGAGCTGCGGAATAAACAGAGACTGGCGAAGGATGAGGTGACGATGCGCGTCGGGAATGGTTCCAAGGTCGATGTGATCACCGTCGGCACGCTACCTCTACATCTACCCTCGGGATTAGTTTTAAACCTCAATAATTGTTATTTAGTACCAGCTTTGAGCATGAACATTGTTTCTGGATCTCGTCTTATGCGAGATGGCTACTCTTTCAAATCGGAGAATAATGGTTGTTCTATTTATTTGAGAGATATGTTTTATGGTCATGCCCCGCTGGTCAATGGTTTATTTTTGATGAATCTCGAACGTGATGATACACATATTCATAGTGTAGATGCCAAAAGATGTAAAGTTGATAATGATAGTCCCACATACTTGTGGCATTGCCGCCTTGGTCATATTGGTGTCAAACGTATGAAGAAGCTCCATTCAGATGGACTTCTAGAGTCTCTTGATTATGAATCATTTGACACGTGCGAACCATGCCTCTTGGGCAAGATGACCAAGACTCCATTCTCCGGAACAATGGAGCGAGCAACCAACTTGTTGGAAATCATACATACCGATGTGTGCGGTCCAATGAGTGTTGAGGCTCGTGGAGGCTATCGTTATGTTCTCACCCTCACGGATGACTTGAGTAGATACGGGTATATCTATTTGATGAAACACAAGTCTAAGACCTTTGAAAAGTTCAAGGAATTTCAGAATGAGGTTGAGAATCAACGTGACGGAAAAATAAAGTTCTTGCGATCGGATCGTGGGGGTGAATATTTAAGTCATGAATTTGGCACACACCTTAGGAGCTGTGGAATTGTTTCACAATTGACACCGCCCGGAACACCTCAACGTAACGGTGTGTCCGAACGTCGAAATCGTACTCTGTTGGACATGGTGCGATCTATGATGTCCCTCACCGATTTACCGCTATCTTTTTGGGGTTATGCTTTAGAGACTGCCGCATTCACTTTAAATAGGGCTCCGTAGAAATCCGTTGAGACGACTCCGTATGAACTTTGGTTTGGCAAGAAACCGAAGTTGTCGTTTCTAAAAGTTTGGGGTTGCGATGCTTATGTCAAGAAACTTCAACCTGAAAAGCTCGAACCCAAATCGGAGAAATGCGTCTTCATAGGATACCCAAAGGAAACAATTGGGTACACCTTCTACCACAGATCCGAAGGCAAAGTCTTTGTTGCCAAGAATGGATGTTTTCTGGAGAAAGAGTTTCTCTCGAAAGAAATGAGTGGGAGGAAAGTAGAACTTGATGAGGTGACAGTCACCCCTCCTGTACCGGAAAGTAACGCAGCGCAGGAAACTGTTCCTGAGGTGCCTGCACCGACAAGGGAGGAAGTTAATGATAATGATCATGAAGAAACAGATCAAGTTACTACTGAACTTCGAAGGTCCACAAGGGCACGTTCCGCACCAGAGTGGTACGGCAACCCTGTCCTGGAAATCATGTTGTTAGACAACGGTGAACCTTCGAACTATGAAGAAGCGATGGCGGGCCCGGATTCCAATAAATGGCTTGGAGCCATGAAATCCGAGATAGAATCCATGTATGAAAACAAAGTATGGACTTTGGTGGACTTGCCTAATGATAGGCACGCCATAGAAAATAGATGGATATTTAAGAAGAAGACAGACGCGGATGGTAATGTGACTATCTATAAGGCTCGGCTTGTCGCTAAGGGTTATCGACAAGTTCAAGGGATTGACTACGACGAGACTTTCTCTCCCGTAGCGATGCTGAAGTCAGTCAGAATCATGTTAGCTATTGTCGCATTCTATGATTATGAGATATGGCAAATGGACGTCAAAACAGCATTCCTTAATGGCTTCCTCAAGGAAGAGTTATATATGATGCAACCGGAAGGTTTTGTCGATCCAGAGAACGCTAACAAGGTATGCAAGCTCCAGCGCTCGATTTACGGGCTGGTGCAAGCATCTCGGAGTTGGAATATTCGCTTTGATGAAGTGATCAAAGCGTTTGGCTTTGTACAGACTTATGGAGAAGCCTGTATTTACAAGAAAGTGAGTGGGAGCTCTGTGGCATTTCTCATATTATATGTGGATGGCATATTGCTGATGGGAAATGATATAGAATTCTTGGAAAATGTAAAGGCCTACTTGAATAAAAGTTTTTCAATGAAGGACCTTGGAGAAGCTGCTTACATATTATGCATCAAAATATATAGAGATAGATCGAGACGCCTCATTGGTCTTTCACAAAGTACATACCTTGACAAAATATTGAAGAAGTTCAATATGGATTAGTCAAAGAAAGGATTCTTGCCTGTTTTGCAAGGTATGAGATTGAGCAAGGCTCAGTCGTCGACCACGACAGAAGATAGAGAAAAGATTAGTGTCATTCCCTATGCCTCGGCCATAGGTTCTATCATGTATGCCATGCTGTGTAGCAGACCTGATGTGAACCTTGCCATAAGTTTGGTAGGGAGGTACCAAAGTGATCACGGTACGGAACACTGGACAACGGTCAAGAACATCCTGAAGTACCTGAAAAGGACTAAGGATATGTTTCTCGTTTATGGAGGTGACGAAGAGCTCGTCGTAAACTGTTACGTCGATGCTAGCTTCGACACAGATCTGGATGACTCCAAGTCACAAACCGGATACGTGTATATTTTGAACGGAGGTGCAGTCAGCTGGCGCAGTTGCAAGCAAAGCGTCGTGGCAGCATCTACATGTGAAGCGGAGTACATAGCTGCTTCCGAAGCAGCACAGGAAGGAGTCTGGATGAAGGAGTTCATCACTGACCTAGGAGTCATTCCAAGCGCGTTAAGCCCAATGACTCTCTTCTGTGACAACACTGGTGCTATTGCTATTACCAAGGAGCCCAGGTTTCACAAGAAGACCAAGCACATCAAGCGCCGTTTCAACTCCATCCGGAATTATGTTCAAGATGGAGATATAGATATTTGTAAAGTGCATACGGATCTGAATGTTGCAGACCCGTTGACTAAACCTCTTCCACGGGCAAAACATGATCAACACCAGAACTCTATGGGTGTTTGATTCATCACAATGTAACTAGATTATTGACTCTAGTGCAAGTGGGAGACTGTTGGAAATATGCCCTAGAGGCAATAATAAAAGTATTGTTATTATATTTCCTTGTTCATGATAATCGTCTGTTATTCATGCTTGAATTGTATTGTACGGAAACAGCGATACATGTGTGAATACATAGACCAAAATGAGTCCCTGGTAGGCCTCTAGTTACCAGCTCGTTGATCAACAGATGGTGACGGTTTCCTGACCATGCACATGGGATGTCAGTGATAACGGGATCACATCATTAGGAGAATGATGTGATGGACAAGACCCAATCCTGAGCATAGCACGAGATCGTATAGTTCGTAATGCATAAGCTTTTCGGTGTCAAGTATTTATTCCTTAGACCATGAGGTTGTACAACTCCCGGATGTCGTAGGAATACTTTGGGTGTGCCAAACGTCACAACGTAACTGGGTGGCTATAAAGGTACGCATCGGGTATCTCCAAAAGTGTCTGTTGAGTTGGTACGAACCAAGACTGGGATGTTGTCACTCTGTATGACGGAGAGGTACCTCTGGGCCCACTCGGTAAGACATCATCATAATGAGCTCAGTGTGACTAAGTAGTTGGTCACGGGATGATGGATTACGGATCGAGTAAAGAGACTTGCCATGACGAGATTGAACAAGGTATCAGGAATACCGACGATCGAATCTCGGGCAAGTACCGTACCGATGGACAAAGGGAATAACATACGGGATTGAGTGAATCCTTGACACGGTGGTTCATCCGATGAAGATCATCGAGGAACACGTGAGAACCAACATGGGTATCCAGATCCCGCTGTTGGTTATTGACCGGAGAGTCGTCTCGGTCATGTGTGCGTGTCTCCCGAACCCGTAGGGTCTACACACTTAAGGTTCGGTAATGCTAGGGTCGTAGAGATACATGCACGTGGAAACCCGAAAGTTGTTCGGAGTCCCGGATGAGATCCCGGACGTCACGAGGAGTTCCGGAATGGTCCGGAGGTAAAGATTGATATATAGGAAGTCAGGTTTCGGCCATCGGGTGATCTCCGGGGGTCACCAGGAGCGTCCCGGGACCACCGGAGGGGCCCCGGGGGTCCACCGGGTGGGGCCACCCATCCCGGTAGGGCCCCTAGGCCGCAAGGTGTAAGTGTCCAGCCCTAATGGGCTGGCGCACCACTAGGGACCACCTCCCCATGCGCCTTGGATTAAAACCCTAAGGGGGAGGGGGCGCCCCACTTGCCTTGGGGGGCAAGGACTCCCCCCTGGCCGCCGCCCCCCTTGCAGATTGGATCTGCAGGGGGCTGGCGCACCCCCTGGCCCCTATATATATGTGGGGGGGGAGAGGGCAGCCGCACCCTTGCCCTGGTGCCTCTCCCCCTCCCGTCACACCTCCATACTCCCAACGCAGGGCGCTCGGCGAAGCCCTGCTGCGATCTCCACTGCATCCACCACCACGCCGTTGTGCTGCTGGATCTCTGACGACTTCTCCTCCACCCTTGCTGGATCAAGAAGGAGGTGACGTTGCTGCACCGGACGTGTGTTGAACGCGGAGGTGCCGTCCGTTCGGCGCTAGATCATCAGTGACGAAGAACGCGAAGAGTACGACTACTTCATCCACGCTTCTTCGAAAGCTTCCGCACGCGATCTATATAACGATATGTAGATGCACTCTTACTTGCTCGTTGCTAGATGTCTCCATAGTTGGATCTTGGTGAAAGCGTAGAAATTTTTTGAATTCTGCTACGTTCCCCAACAAACTGTCCTAAGGGGCTGCTGCTCCAGAGGAAAAATGCGAGGCCTCTGGTTAATTGGGCCAGGTGAGGCAACCCATTTACCTAGAAAGGCCGGTCGCTGCGAAAGGGAGGGGATGCGTCAGTCAACGCGAGACTGATCGATCGCTGTGAGGGGGGAAGGCCATCCGCCGCCGCAGGCGATTCAGACCGACGCTATGGCGCTCGTTCGAGCGAAAACTGCTCTGTCGACCATGTCGCCGCAGGTACCGTTACTCCGACCACTACTGCTCGCGGATAGCCCCTCCCTGCATCAACCTCTCCTGATCTCTCTCCTCTGGTGACTCATGTAGAGCAAGCGAAAGCAGTCATGGTGGAGGTAGGTCCCGAGAAATCCATGAGGTCGCCATCATGCCTGGACGATTTTTTCATCCCAATCTCTAGCAATCAATCTAGTTTTGGGAGACGGAGGACCACCGCTACGTTCCATTGTGCGATTTGACAAACTTTAGGTTTGTGTTTCCTTTGACAACGAATATGCTGTTGTGTGGAATAGTGTTTCCTGGTTTCGGGTGTGAAACGTATACTACTCTAAGAGACGCCGACAACAGGTTCTCCCTCTACCCCATCATCCTTCAATCCGTTAGTAATTCTCTTTTCCACTCATTCGTCTATCAGTGATATTTCTTACCTAGCACCTTGTCAAAATAGCCGTCTTAATTCAGTGATATTTGTTACCTAGACGTGATTTAGTGTACGTCTTTACTTTTCACCCCTTGTCTTTTTGGTTTGATGCGTGGCTGAGGCGACTATGGCAGCCATGGCCACCGTGAGGGAAACCTCTGCTACTCTTCCTCTCAGGTACTGATGAACCGCAGGGGACAATATTCAGGCATGTTCAATCGACCGCCAGAGGTCCATCAGTGTCAAGACCCTGCTTCTCTTCTTCTGTCCGTGTAACAGGGTATATCCAGCCCCTTGCCAGTGGTAATCTCATGTTCAGAAACCAGATTCTCTGATCTTGCAGTATACGTTTTAGTTAGGATTGGAAAAATCATGTTGTTTAGCATGCACTTATTTCTCGGGAATCCACGCTAGCTCATGCATACAGGGAAAAGAGGGAACATTGAAGAACCATATTCTCCCCATCTCCTGTCCACTTTTCTCTGTGGTGCTGAAAAAAAAAACAATTTACCTACTTTAGGTGTGATTACGCAGAGGATGCAGTACACATAGATATATGAGGCCATGGTCTTTGTTTACGATTGAGTTGTTGCAACTTCATATGTAATATGCGAGCGGTCAAAGTGAGGTACTGGATATAAGAATAACTATTTATCTTTTCAATAGGTTATCAAATCGATTGCGTACCATTATCATGTTTGATTTACACAAGACACATTGCTTAACGATCATGTTACTTTTTTCAATGCAGAACCATTTAGCCCTCAAATTGTCACTGCACTTGCGAGTCAAAATGTGCAAAAGGATGGATCAAAGGCCAATCTTGCTCTCTCATTTTCTCTCTTTCTGAATCCCTCAAGCCATTAGAGGAGCTCAAGTCCAAGCAGAGGCAGCTCATGGGCTTCTGAACAAAGTTAGTGAGCAGAGAATCCCACAATGGTCAGCGGTATCTCTATCATGTCCCAGTTCATTTGGAACATCCCATAGTGATATTTGGCGAATAGGAGGTAAAGAACGTCAACCTTGAAATCTAAACCGCTTTCTACTTAGAAAACTACTGGATTTAACACATAATTTCTGCAACAGCAACATATATGAAGGGTTGTTTTTGAATTGTTTATCAAGGGAAGCTATATATTAATATCCAAGAACAACTTCATGTTCTGGTAATCTTTTTTGGTTCTGTCATGGGAGCATACATATTGAGTTATCTCAGGAGTACATATCTTTTCCAAAAAGAAAAGATACAAGGACAGAAGAGTATCCATACATCTTTTTTTGAATATGAACACTTGAGCTCCTTCATTCATTTACTGAGGCCATGGTCAAGTTGGAAATTAGTTTTACTTCCTGCACTATATTTCCCATTTTCACTAGCGGATTTCACTCCCATTACCAATGCCTTTTTTTTGCATGACCATTGATTTATTACATTTCATTTTTCTTTTCAAAATTGTCAGTAAAATAATATTTGGGTGGTAAAGCAGACTTCTAACTAGAATGCTTTTAACACAAAAATAAGACTTACCCTTCAATAAGTAGGTAGGTGCCAACTTGTTTGCAAGCTATCTTCATGCATACATTAGAGGTGACGTATTCTGGTTGTTTCTAACCGTTTGCATTAATGCATGATTAAGGTGGTGTTGATGCCTGCAGTGGAACATTTAGCCGGCTCAAGAATGATGCATGGCTTTTTAAGGTGTGGTGTTGTACTATTGTGGCTCGGAGAAGTTTTAGTGAGACCAATGTTAATTTGTAGTCAAACTACTCTATTTCGTGTTTTAGTTTTATTATAGCTTAGACCAAAACATTGCAGTGTGTTTATTAAACGATTTCCTTCAGATTTTGTTGTATTTGAAGATTCAGTAAGTCCCACCAGATGCCTCCTACCACACTGACCATTATGATGCATCAAGTATTGGATTGAGAAATCTGTGCCATTTTATCAGTTTCTCACTGATCCGAATCAAGTGTGCCATTTCTTAAAAATAAAATGAATAGCTATATTGTCCTTTTTGAAATATAATAGAAAGACAAAATGTCTTTATTACCTCAACATGTTTGTGGAAATGACTACCATTATCTTCGAAAAAATAGAACGGCGCAGCAACGCGCGCGATCAATGATCTAGTAATTACTAATAGCAATCATACTATCTGGATAACCCAACGGATCGATCATCTAGAAGATGGGAAGAATTAACAGTGGGAAAACGTATATCGGACCCGCCGACCCGGGGTAAGAAACAAAAGATGAATCTGAAGATGAGTACCAGAACCAAACTGGCCTGCGCCGACGGCTTGGCCAGCGTTATCGCAACCCGTCCGGACCGATCTCAAAACCCATGCGCAGAATTTTGAGCTATTTCACCTGTATTCAAAACCTTTTGTAGTGTGATTTTACTCACTAGATGGAGAGTTAACTAGGTCAATATGGCATCATTTTCTTGGTTTGATAAAGTCCATTTTTATTAACTCAAAATATAACATCAACCGATACAAAGCATGATTAGCAACACCCAAACTCTGCGTAACTTAGATACACACACACTCAAACACTAACAAACTAACAAAACTTAGAAAAGCCGACATATTGGCAACAATAGAGACATATAAGATCGACACTATGCTTACTTTGAAGAAGGTGTGGATCGATTCAGAGATTATACTGCCACCCATGTTGGATAAAAACCTCTCCGACCAGTCACTCCAATCGCATATACACTGCCTTGAACAATGGTTGATGCTTCGTCCGGTTTAGCGTAGACAACGTACCAAGCAAGTGCGTACTATGAAAAATAGACTGGAAAGGGGAGATGCTTTTGCTCCCAAAGCCTACATAGCCAAAGCGCCCATATAAGACATATGCTCTTGACAAATGCCCTTTTGTTCTCATAAGTATATACACCCTATATGGGGGAAAATAAATAATTACAAAAAAGTAAAAAATATCTAGAATTTTTTTGGGGAATAGACTAGACTTTCTTTTGCACTAGTATATAACTTTTCACGAAGGAACAAACTTCTTGACTTCAGGGCAAAAAACATAAATTTTATTACTCTATACACAAGTTACTATTCATACCTATTTGGCCTTATATTTTTATTTTATTTTTGCCTGAATTCAACAGGGGTGTAATATAACTCAACTTTATATCAAAAATATATTCAGAATTTTATGAATTTTTTGAATTACTAATTATTTTTGCATATAGGGTGTATATGCACCTACGAATCAAACGTCCGTCTCGATGCGCTCCCACCCTTATTAACATTGTCAGCATATTTGGAACCGTCCAACCAATGATCAAAAACATTGATAACACTTGTGTGCAGATGCAAATTAAACATTGTTTAGATGACTGGACACATAAAATGCATAAACTTGCATGAAAATGAGGTGTTTGATTGTCTCATTATTAGTACTCCCTCTTTCCCAGTTTACGAGGTGCGCGCGTACCCCTAGGTCGTCAATTTGACAGACCTAATAGAAGTCATATATTACAAAATAATACCATTATAAACTTCAAATGTTCAATTTTCAAACGGTATAATTTTTGTGTTATTAAACCAATTAAGCTACGCATAAAGGGTGGCCAACCAGCTATGCCACGTGACGAAAGCTGTTTGGCCGCAGTGAGAAATCTTTTGATTTTTTAAATGAAGGTGTGGATTATTTTTACATGTATTTTTTTAGATGGAGGTGAGAACCTCTGGTATTTTTTAAATGGAGGGTTATGCAAAGTGGTACTGGTAGGCTACGGTGGTAATTTATTTATTTTTTACTTTTTTTAGATGAAGGTGGGAAAAATTTTGAGATGTTTTTTTAGACGGAGGCGAGGACTGAATGTATTTTTTTAAATAAAAACATGCGCATAGTTTTCTCTCAAGCGGCGCCACAGGGTGGCACCCCAAACACTATTATAGTTTATACTATGGTAATAAAATAGGCAACCTAGGTATGCGCGCAGGACTTGCAAACTGAAACGAAGGGAGTACAAAAAGTACAGTTCTTGCTTCCTTGCCAATTGCGACAGACGAAGTTGTACTTGATTAGCACAACTTATTAGATACCACATGAATTTTTTAACTTGTAGTGAAATCTTTGAGCTCTATTTTTTTTGGTATTATTCACTGGGCCATCTAAATGCATGGAATCAACTGTGACGGAACCTAGATGCAGTGATGTTCAAGTGAAACACGTCTTGTCCTTCATATACTAATAGGGCATCATGGCCAACTGTGCTGTTGTGTTAGGTGCTATATAGAGTACGAACGCAAGTAGGTGGGTGGCTGTGTGATTAATCATCAGTTAAAACGAAGCTAAGCAACAGCGTGAAACATGCACAGAACTAGATTAGTAGGGTGGTCACTGAGTGAAGAAATACACGCGAGAGAACCGGAAGGTTTATGGAATAAATCCCGTACATTTTGATTTTGCCCATCACAAATCGGACGATTTTGATAACAATATTAGTTGACACGAGGATGATAGGTTTAGTTGATATGTATGGCAATTTTCTGGCAAAAATAAACTGCGGGGTGGAATTGCCACGCTTGCCAACTAAAGGTGTAATCTCCGCGCCAACTAAAATTGACATAAAAAACATTCGATTTGCCGTAGGTAAAATCGAATCTTCAGAACTTATCTTCGTCTAAATTTTAATGCTAGACGATAACTTTAGTGCTGTAGCGACCAGACCTCAAACAGTCTGATCTCCATGCATCAGTGTCATCCCTGGATCAGTAATGCTGACACGCATGGTACTCGAAGGATTTATAACAGAGTGGCAATCACACACTTATTACATCGATAGTTCAACGATGAATTTATCACATAAATCATGGTTGAAGGCCATCTAACACGATAACAGCGGAATGCTTGGAAGATAAGTGAGTCCATCAACTCCAGCGGCATCACTGAGTATAGAACCACGACCTAAAAGGGCATCTTACTCGTCGTCTGAAAAGTCTGCATCATGAAACGTTGCAGCCCGAAAACGGGTCAGCACATGGAATATGCTGGCAAAGTAACACAAGAGATGCAATCAAAGTAAGGCTATACTATATGCAATATGGCCGGTGGAAAGCTCTATGGTTAAGTTTTTGCGTAAAGCTAATTTTTCCCTACTTCAAAGGAATGTATTTTAATTAACTATATTGGTAGTTGAAACATCGTTGAGAAGATAGACATCCTCTCAACCCCAATTAAAAGTAATCATTAAACCCAACAAAATTAAATTAAAGTAACATGTTGAGATGCACATGATAATTCAAGTACCAGATACTCAAGATGTCCACAACCGGGGCACGGCTAATCATGATCAGTTTGTACACTCTGCAGAGGTTTGTGCACTTTCCCCACAAGACTCGATCGCCTCCGTTTGGTTTCTCGCACTGCATGGTGTTTGAGAAACAGATGACCGAGACATAGTCTTTCAGAAGCGCTAGCACCTTACGATCGGGCGGACCGTACCAACCTACATCCCCTACATCTGCTAGTCCACCATTGTAAAAGTTCGCACAACTTACTCATACTATGCTAGAGCCCATAATAGCATTGTGGTTGCACACGGAAGTTTCTAGTATGAATAATCTCATGATCCCTTTGAGCCTGGGTGGCGGTCCAAAATAAAAACAGGCAATCCTGGAATACCCAGGTGCCTCAATCCACCCAGATGTGTATTAAAGTTGCCACCTTAAGTTGAACCTTTAATTAAACAATCTCACATCTGTCATGGATTTCACTCACCCAATCACCGTCTACGAGCATAGCATGTCCTATGAGCAAACGTAGAAGTAACTCCCAGGGGTTTGAATGTAATGCAGGTAATAGGTACTACCTCAATCTATTTCTTAATCCCACAAGTTAATTGATCCTATTCATGCAATGTGTGAGGGGTTTGACTAATGCAATGAAAACTGGGTAATTGGAAAGCATGATCAAAGTGTTACTTGCCTTGCTGATGATCCGCAAAACCTAGAGACTCAAAGTAGCAAGCGGCGCACTCCGGGTACTCTATCGCAATCAAACAACAAGCATACAATAAGTACTTAACTAATGCACGGCTGAAACTCAAATAAGAGATCTAACCAGAAAGTTCAACTTAAGAACTCCGGTTTGCAAAAAGAATCAACTCGAAAGAAGCAACGAAACTCAAACTGCAAAAGAAACGAGCTCCGAATTACTAATTGGCCTAAAGTCAAATTTTACAGTAGCCAAAACCTTATTCAAGTTATTAAACGTAAAGAGGGCTTCGAGACAAAGATCTGGGATTTTGAATCACCTGATTCCGACTCTCGAGCGAAAAGAAAAACGCGAAACAAGATCAGGGCAGAAATCGCGATCGAAAAAATCGCGGATAAAATACCCCAAAAAAGAAAAACGACGAACAGACTAACGAACGAACGTTCGCTGTCTGCGATTAACTAACGAAAACCGTTCGTTAAAACGAACGTACGGACGAACGTCCGCTATTTAACTAAACCGACGAAAAACAAATCTAAACCGAAAAAACCAGATCTAGGGTTTCTCTTTTTTTTTTAATAAAAAAACCGATCTGTTCTAAAAAAAACAACGGGAGGCTACCTCGAGTCCGGCGGCGGCGGCTCCGACGAGGGGCGGCGGCGGCGGTCCGGCGAGGGCGGGGCGGCGGACGGCGCGGCGGCGGCGGCGGCGGCTAGGGCGGCGGCTAGGGTTTCTTGCGCGGGGCGGGCTGGTGCGAAGTCGGGCCGGCCTGACGCTATATAAAGCCCAGAGTCCCGGTCCGGTACGATGCTAAGTCGGTTTCCGTTTTTTTAAATAGATTCCCGGCGCAATAAAACTAACGAAATAAATATCAAACGGACTCCAAAAATCCCGAAATAAAATTTCACCGTCCTCTAATGATATTTAGGAGAAGGTGAACATTTTTCCCGAACCTAAATGCAATTTTGAAAAATACGTATTTTTCCTATGCAAATAAATCAGAAAATAAATCCAGAAAAATACCAAAAGAGATTTTAATATTTTTCCTCCAATATTTCTATTATTTTGGAGAAGTCATATTATCTCTGCTCATTTCTTTTATTTAGAAATATTTTTAGGAGAGAAAAATAATTAGAATCACACTGTCCTCGTACCGGTATTCGAGCGAACTCAAATACGAAAACGGTAAAATCCCCAACTCTCTCCGTAGGTCCTTGAGTTGCTTAGAATTTCGAGGAAATCCACGAACAAAAATGCCAAAATATGCAAATGCAATTATGACCTATGTATAACATTCCAAATTGAAAATTTGGGATGTTACAAACCTACCCCCTTAGAATGAATCTCGCCCTCGAGATTCGGCTTGGCTAGAGAATATGTGTGGGTGGTCCTTGCGTAGATCATCTTCTCGCTCCCAAGTGGCTTCTTCCTCGGTGTGATGACTCCACTGAACTTTGCAAAACTTGATAACCTTACTACGAGTAACTCTACTCGAAAATTCGAGAATCTTAACGGGCTTCTCCTCGTAGGTCAGGTCACTGTCCAACTGAATTGCTTCCAGGGGTACTGCGTCTCTAAGTGGTATATCGGCCATCTCCGCGTGGCACTTCTTCAGTTGCGAAACGTGAAACACGTCGTGCACTCCTGACAATC
The DNA here is from genome assembly GCA_902687465.1 of Secale cereale. NCBI lineage: Eukaryota > Viridiplantae > Streptophyta > Magnoliopsida > Poales > Poaceae > Secale > Secale cereale. The sequence continues at coordinate 113,328,007 of LR738714.1, read as the reverse complement.
CTTCGGGCAATTCCAACTTATAGGCAACCTCTCCCATGCGTTCCAAAACACGGTAAGGTCCAACAAATCTCGGGGCTAACTTCCCTTTAACTCCGAAACGTTTAACTCCTCGCAGAGGCGATACCCTCAAGTACGCTCTGTCTCCGATCTCATAGTCTATCTCCTTGCGCTTCGAGTCGGCGTAACTCTTCTGCCTGGACTGAGCTACCTTCAGTCTATCTCGAATCAACTTCACCTTCTCCTCAGACTCTTTGATTAAGTCTGGTCCAAACAGCTGTCGGTCTCCAACTTCGTCCCATGACAACGGTGTTCGGCATCTCCTTCCATATAATGCCTCAAATGGCGCCATCTTCAAGCTGGCCTGGTAACTATTGTTGTATGAGAACTCCGCGTAAGGCAAGTTGTCATCCCAACTAGATCCATAATCTAATGCACATGCTCTCAACATATCCTCCAGAATCTGATTGACTCTCTCCGTTTGTCCATCGGTCTGCGGATGAAACGCTGTGCTAAACTCTAGCCTGGTACCCAAAGTTTCATGTAACTGATTCCACAACTTTGAGGTAAACTGAGTTCCTCTATCAGATACAATACTCCTCGGAACTCCATGCAGACATACAATTCTGGTCATGTATATCTTAGCCAACTTTGCACTGGTATATGTGGTTTTTACCGGGATAAAGTGGGCTACCTTCGTCAATCGGTCTACTACTACCCAGATTGAATCATACCCTGCTTTGGTCCTGGGCAATCCGGTGATAAAATCCATACCAAGCTTCTCCCACTTCCATTCGGGAATTGACATAGGTTGTAGCAATCCTGCTGGCTTCTGATGTTCTGCCTTTACTTTCTGACACACATCACAAACTGCTACATACTCAGCAATATCCTTCTTCATACCGGTCCACCAGAAAGTATCTTTTAAATCCAAATACATCTTAGTATTTCCTGGGTGAATTGAGTATGGTGAATCATGGGCCTCCTGTAAAATCAACTTCCTAATCTCCGGGTCATTGGGCACATAGATTCGATCCTCAAACAATAAGGTGTCATGCTCATCCTCGCGAAAACCTTTAGCTTTTCCTTTGCACATCTTCTCCTTTATATCGACAATCTCCTTGTCAGCTTTCTGAGCTTCTCTGATTTTATCCATCAAGGTAGACTGGATTTCTAGTGTTGCTATATAGCCTCTCGGAACTATCTCCAAACGTAGTTCTCGTAGGTCCTCGGCTAGCTCCTTTGGAAACTCTTCCATCATCAGGGTATTGACATGGCTCTTACGGCTTAGCGCATCCGCTACTACGTTAGCCTTTCCGGGGTGATAATGCAATCTCATGTCATAATCCTTAATGAGTTCCAGCCATTGATGGCTTCTCGCTCCTCGTTGGTTACCCCAAGTGGAAGGTTTGAGATGAAGTGTAGCGGAAGTTTTCCCTTGGCAAAGATACCAAGGATCGATTTCCCCTGAGACTCCTAGTTTCAACAAGAAGGTGTCAACTGCTAATGGCGCCAGATATTAGCAATCAACGTGGACCTGCACACAGATACAAATAACTTTGCTCCCAACGAGTACAGAGAGGTTGTCAATCCCTCCGGCCTTGTCGTTTACAAAGGATCAAACGCAAGTGATAATAGTGATAGTTATTGCTGCAAATAGTAAGTAAAAGCAGAAAGTAAATAGCGGATGCGATCAGTGATGGTAATATGGACCGGGGTCCCATGATGTTCACTAGTGATGTCTCTCTCCCAAAAGACGATAAAACAGCTATGTGAGGTAAACGAATTATAGCTGGGCAATTGACAGAATTATGTGCGCAAACCAATGCTAAATATGTTGCAAGAAAGGTAGAGGTTCAAAGCATGGGCGGTACGCCAAGGCAAGTAGACCGAAATCCATCTGCATCTACTACTAATCATCCACCTTGAGATATCTATCCAGAACATCTCGCTGGTATTAAGTTGCGAGTCCCACCCATAGTGTAAACTCAAAGCAACAGACAACTGCATTAAAAGAACTTTGCGTAAAGTAAACAATCCTTTCACCCGCGGGCACAAGCACCGTTGTTTTCCCCCTTGTGGCAACAACACATCCCCTAGACTCATGTTTCTGTCACTCAAGCTAGTCATCGAGGGGAATGAACCCAGAATCAAGCATAACGTTCCCTCTTGGAGTCACTACCTACTACTTGGCCAAAGCAATAAATAACAACGAAGAACATGCAAGAATTACTTACGAACATAAATATAAAAGAGGTGAATCAAATATATTACTCAAACACAATCTGAACATAATCTCACAATCCATCGGATCCCAGCAAACTCAACATAGCAACAACATAAGGATTACATATGTGCCTCGATCATGTAGGGCAGCTCACGAGGTCTAATTAGTGAAGCACAAGAAGGGGAGGAGAACATCACATAGCTACTGGTCATGGATCCATGGTCCAAGGGAGACTACTCACAACTCATCCGGGAGGCGTCCATGGTGGTGGAGAGGCTCCCGGTGGTGATCCTCCCCTCCGGCAGGGTGCCGGGAAGAGTTCTCCTGGTGCTCCCGATCTTGGAAGCGCGGCGGCGGCGGAACAGAGATGAGATCGTGAAAAAGGGTTCCCGTCTCGAGGGTTTCGGGACGCGATATAAATATATGCCAAAGGGGGGCATCAGCGGAGGCCTGGGGGGCCCAGGCGCCCCCCCGGCGCGGCCAGGAGGGGGGCCGCGCCACCAGGGCGCCTGGAGCCCTGGTGGCCCCCCTCCGGCCCTACTTCGACCGTGTGGAAGCTTCTGGATCGCTGATTTTTTATATAATTTTTCCGGGATTTTTCTGGCAGTTTACGTGATGGGAAAACCTGAAATACAAAAACAGCAGAAAACAGAAACTGGCACTGGGGTGCACTGAGTTAATAGGTTAGTCCAAACATGATCAAAAGTGTATGGAAGTGTATAAATATCATAGCAATATCACCCAAAAGAGGCATGGAGCAAGCAGAAATTATAGATACGTTTTGGACGTATCAGCCATCTCCTTTGCCTAAGATTCAACTCCTTCTGAGTGAATATATACTTCAGACTCTTGTGGTCCGTATATACTTCACAATGATTTCCTATGAGAAAATGTCTCCATGTCTTCAACGCATGCACTACGGCTGCTAATTCCAAATCGTGGGTGGCATAGTTCATCTCATGAGGTTTCAGTTGTCGTGAAGCATATGAAACAACTCTTCCTTCCTGCATAAGAACTACTCCAAGTCCTCGACGTGAAGCGTCGCAGTACACCTCATAATCTTTATGTTGATCTGGCAGGATCAACACAGAGGATGATACCAACCTTTTCTTCAACTCCTGAAAACTAGTCTCACATTCTTCGGTCCAACTGAACTTGGTTTCCTTCTTCAACAACTCCGTCATTGGCTTTGCAATCTTCGAGAAATTCTCGATAAATCTCCGGTAGTATCCTGCGAGTCCAAGAAAACTCCGGATCTCTCCAACGGTCGTCGGTGCTTCCCAATTGGTCACAGTCTCCACCTTAGCGGGGTCTACTGCTATTCCTTCTCCGAATATAACATGTCCGAGGAATCCGACTTCCTTCAACCAAAACTCACATTTGCTAAACTTGGCATACAACTGATGTTCTCTAAGCTTCTCCAATACCAAACGCAAATGTTCCTCATGCTCCTCTTCATCCTTCGAGAAGATCAAAATATCATCTATGAACACTACGATGAACTTATCCAAATACTCCATAAACACTTTGTTCATCAGGTTCATAAAGTAAGCCGGTGCGTTTGTCAGACCAAACGACATAACGGTATACTCATACAACCCATACCTAGTGGTAAAGGCCGTCTTAGGGATACCTTGCTCTCGAATCTTCAATTGATGGTACCCTGATCGTAGATCGATCTTAGAAAAGACCTTAGCTCCTTGCAATCTATCGAACAGATCGTTGATCATTGGAAATGGGTACTTGTTCTTGATCGTTACTTCATTCAATCCTCGATAATCAACAACCATTCTTAACGATCCATCCTTCTTCTCCACTAGAAGTACTGGCGAACCCCAAGGCGAAGAACTTGGGCGTATAAATCCTTTATCCAGTAACTCCTTAATCTGCTTCATAATTTCCTCCAAATCCTTTGCGGGCATCCTATAGGGTCTCTTAGAAATTGGTCCGGTGCCTGGCAAAAGTTCAATAAAAAACTCTATGTCTCTATCCGGTGGCATGCCAGGTAACTCCTCTGGGAACACATCCGGAAAATCCTTCACTACAGGCACTTCCTCCTGAACAACTCCTGACAGGGAATTTAATCTACTCCTCTTTGACTCATGCCGGGATACATACTTGATCCTTCTTCCTTCCGGCGTAGTAAGCAAAATTGTCTTACTAGCACATTCAATATTCCCTTCATACTTAGATAACCAATCCATTCCTAATATCACATCCAATCCTTGAGATTCCAATACTATTAGGTCCGAAGGGAATATGTAATTACCAATCCTTAAGGGCAATTGATCACACCATGACTTGGCCATATACTCCGCTCCTGGTGAGGTTACTAACATGGGCGATCTAAGGGCTTGGGTCGGCAGTTTATACTTATCCACGAATCCCCTTGAAATGTATGACTGTGATGCGCCAGTATCGAAAAGAACGAGTGCAGTAAAGGACTTAACTAAGAACTTACCTATGACTGCATCTGGTTGCTCTTCTACTTCTTCCACAGTCACGTGGTTCACTTGCCCTTTGTTGAACGGGTTGGGCTTCTTCCCGGCGCTTCCATTGCCGTTCCCATTCTTAACTTCTGGGCATTCATTAGCATAATGTCCAGTCTTCCCACACTTGTAACAAGTGACATGGCTAAAATCCCTCTTGGTGGGTGTGGACGGTGCAGGGCGGTTCTGGTTTCCATTGGCTCCATTTCCACTACCATTACCATTGCCATTCTTGGTGCCATTGTGGTTGTGTGAGCTACTTCCTCCATGGGTATGCTGAAACTGTCCTACTGCTTTAGGGGTAAAGCGAGGCTTCTGCTGAGCTCCAGAATTATACTTCCCTTGCCCATACTTCCTCTTGCGACTCTCAATCTGTTGATGCTTCCTTTCAATCATCAGGGCTCGGTCTACCAACTCCTGATAGTTATTGAAAGTTGCCACCATCAGCTGTACACTCATCTCATCATTCAACCCTTCCATAAATCTCTCCTGCTTCTTGGCATCTGTAGCCACATCATCTGGGGCATAACGAGATAGGGTACTAAACTCATCCACGTACTGAGCTACAATACGATTTCCTTGGCGCAAGTTGCGAAACTCCTGCTTCTTCATACTCATGGCTCCAGTCGAGACATGGGCGGTACGAAAAGCTTGCTGGAACTGATCCCAAGTCACATTGGCTACGGGGTAAGTGGCTGTGTAGTTCTCCCACCATGCTGCGGCTGGTCCAGACAACTGGTGTGTGGCAAATCGCACCTTCTCAGCCTCGGAGCAATTGGCGGTGGTCAAATCCCTTCCAATCTTGCGTAGCCAGTCATCAGCCACAATTGGTTCGATGCTGCTAGCAAACACAGGTGGTTGCAACCTTAAGAAACGTGTCAGGTTGTCCACAGGTGGTGGTGGTGGAGGGTTGTTGTTGTTTTTCTGGTTGTTCTGGGTGTTCTGGACAAGAAGTTGCATCAGGGTGTTCTGCTGCTGAATCAACTGGGTGAGCTCAGGGGGAAACTCGAATTCACGTCTTGGAGGCATCTGATGGGTGTAGAGGGAAGAGATTAGAATAGAATAGAGGTCTAAGGGAAAATCACTACCCATATGCACATGAGACAAACACACAATCATATCACACCAATCAATTTCAAACAAGGTCTTACAAATCTAACGATCGTTACAAAAGTGCTCTAAATATAATACTTGGGGTAAACTACTAGTCATAGGATGGTCATCTAAAAATATTGGTCGGCAGAGGATTCCATAATATCTGCCCCAGCTTCATCTTCTTAGTCTTCATCTTTGCTATCCTCGGCTTCCGAATCCGTGTCATCTATGATGATATAGTCCTCCAGTGGAATCTCCTTGGGTTCTTCTTCCTCGTCTTCTTCTCCCATGAGTATCCCTAACTTCCGGGTCAAATCATCATTCTTCTCCACAAGTATCTTCATCTCCTCCTCATATCCGTCGCGTGTAGACTTGAGTTCTTCCTCTAATTCCAAATTCTTATTTAGGGCCTTCTTCAAATCTATCACCCCTGCACACATCTGGTGCTCCTGGCGACGAATGTGGTGGTTCAACTCCTGGATGAATGCTGCTATGGATATACCCTTCTTGGTGCTGATCATATCCCAGTTCTCATCCCGGCGTCCACAAATCGGGTAGATGGTGTCCTTTAGCTCTTGCTTGTAGACTTCTCCAATCCTTCCCATAGCAATGTGGGCTGCCATACTCCTTCCTAGGCTCCATGTAGGTGCATTAAAGGAAAATGCTATGAGTGGGGTGACGGGTGCATACGTCCTTCCTGGAACTTGGGCTTGAATCAACCAACGCTCCTCCTCAGGTAGAGTGGCATTGTAGGTTCCAGTGAAACTTGGTAATCCAATGTGTAGATATCTGGTGACCTCCTTCAGGTGTCGTCCAAACGGTGTGTCTTCATCCGGTTGCATGAACTTGTGCTTTGCTTCCACCATCCTAAAGAATAGAAAAGATGACGAGTCAGAAGAGAAAAGAGTGGAATGTGCTTGTCTTAGTGGTCGTGTCCTACAGTCAGCGTGTGCTCTGATACCATCTTTGTAGCGACCAGACCTCAAACAGTCTGATCTCCATGCATGAGTGTCATCCCTGGATCAGTAATGCTGACACGCATGGTACTCGAAGGATTTATAACAGAGTGGCAATCACACACTTATTACATTGATAGTTCAACAATGAATTTATTACATAAATCATGGCTGAAGGCCATCTAACACGATAACAGCGGAAGGCTTGGAAGATAAGTGAGTCCATCAACTCCAGCGGCATCACTGAGTATAGAACCACGACCTAAAAGGGCATCTTACTCGTCGTCTGAAAAGTCTGCAACATGAAACGTTGCAGCCCAAAAACGGGCCAGCACATGGAATATGCTCGCAAGGTAACACAAGAGATGCAATGAAAGTAAGGCTATACTATATGCAATATGGCTGGTGGAAAGCTCTATGGTTAAGATTTTGCGTAAAGCCAATTTTTCCCTACTTCAAAGGAATGTATTTTAATTAACTATCATGGTAGTTGAAACATCGTTGAGAAGATAGACATCCTCTCAACCCCAATTAAAAGTAATCATTAAACCCAACAAAATTAAATTAAAGTAACATGTTGAGATGCACATGATAATCCAAGTACCAGATACTCAAGATGTCCATAACCGGGGACACGGCTAATCATGATCAGTTTGTACACTCTGCAGAGGTTTGTGCACTTTCCCCACAAGACTCGATTGCCTCCGTTTGGTTTCTCGCACTGCATGGTGTTTGAGAAATGGATGACCGAGACATAGTCTTTCAGAAGCGCTAGCACCTTACGATCGGGCGGACCGTACCAACCTACATCCCCTACATCTGCTAGTCCACCATTGTAAGAGTTCGCACAACTTACTCATACTATGCTAGAGCCCATAATAGCATTGTGGTTGCACACGGAAGTTTCTAGTATGAATAACCTCATGATCCCTTTGAGCCTGGGTGGCGGTCCAAAATAAAAACAAGCAATCCTGGAATACCCAGGTGCCTCAATCCACCCAGATGTGTATTAAAGTTGCCACCTTAAGTTGAACCTTTAATTAAACAATCTCACATCTGTCATGGATTTCACTCACCCAATCCACGTCTACGAGCATAGCATGTCCTAGCAGCAAACGTAGAAGTAACTCCCAGGGGTTTGAATGTAATGCAGGTAATAGGTACTACCTCAATCTACTTCCCAATCCCACATGTTAATTGATCCTATTCATGCAATGTGTGAGGGGTTTGACTAATGCAATGAAAACTGGGTAATTGGAAAGCATGATCAAAGTGTTACTTGCCTTGCTGATGATCCGCAAAACCTAGAGACTCAAAGTAGCAAGCGGCGCACTCCGGGTACTCTATCGCAATCAAACAACAAGCATACAATAAGTACTTAACTAATGCACGGGTGAAACTCAAATAAGAGATCTAACCAGAAAGTTCAACTTAAGAACTCCGGTTTGCAAAAAGAATCAACTCGAAAGAAGCAACGAAACTCAAACTGCAAAAGAAACGAGCTCCGAATTACTAATTGGCCTAAAGTCAAATTTTACAGTAGCCAAAACCATGTTCAAGTTATTAAACGTAAAGAGGGCTTCGAGACAAAGATCTGGGATTTTGAATCACCTGATTCCGACTCTCGAGCGAAAAGAAAAACGCGAAACAAGATCAGGGCAGAAATCGCGATCGGAAAAATCACGGATAAAATACCCCGAAAAGGAAAAACGACGAACAGACTAACGAACGAACGTTCGCTGTCTGCGATTAACTAACGAAAACCGTTCGTTAAAACGAACGTACGGACGAACGTCCGCTATTTAACTAAACCGAAGAAAAACCGATCTAAACCGAAAAAAACCAGATCTAGGGTTTCTCTTTTTTTTTAATAAAAAAACCAATCTGTTCCAAAAAAAACAACGGGCGGCTACCTCGAGTCCGGCGGCGGCGGCTCCGGCGAGGGGCGGCGGCGGCGGTCCGACGAGGGCGGGGCGGTGGATGGCGCGGCGGCGGCGGCGGCGGCTAGGGCGGCGGCTAGGGTTTCTTGCGCGGGGCGGGCTGGTGCGAAGTCGGGCCGGCCTGGCGCTATATAAAGCCCAGAGTCCCGGTCCGGTACGATGCTAAGTCGGTTTCCGTTTTTTTAAATAGATTCCCGCGCAATAAAACTACCGAAATAAATATCAAATGGACTCCAAAAATCCCGAAATAAATTTTCACCGTCCTCTAATGATATTTTGGACAAGGTGAACATTTTTACCGGACCTAAATGCAATTTTGAAAAACACGTATTTTTCCTATGCAAATAAATCCGAAAATAAATCCAGAAAAATACCAAAAGTGATTTTAATATTTTTCCTCCAATATTTCTATTATTTTGTAGAAGTCATATTATCTCCACTCATTTATTTTATTTAGAAATATTTTTAGAAGAGAAAAATAATTATAATCACACTGTCCTCGTACCGGTATTCGAGCGAACTCAAATACGAAAACGGTAAAATCCCCAACTCTCTCTGTAGGTCCTTGAGTTGCTTAGAATTTCGAGGAACTCCACGAACAAAAATGCCAAAATATGCAAATGCAATTATGACCTATGTATAACATTCAAAATAGAAAATTTGGGATGTTACAAACCTACCCCCTTAGAATGAATCTCGCCCTCGAGATTCGGCTTGGCTAGAGAATAGGTGTGGGTGGTCCTTGCGTAGATCATCTTCTCGCTCCCAGGTGGCTTCTTCCTCGGTGTGATGACTCCACTGAACTTTGCAAAACTTGATAACCTTACTACGGGTAACTCTACTCGAAAATTCGAGAATCTTAACGGGCTTCTCCTCGTAGGTCAGGTCACTGTCCAACTGAATTGCTTCCAGGGGTACTGCGTCTCTAAGTGGTATATCGGCCATCTCCGCGTGGCACTTCTTCAGTTGCGAAACGTGAAACACGTCGTGCACTCCTGACAATCCTTCGGGCAATTCCAACTTATAGGCAACCTCTCCCATGCGTTCCAAAACACGGTAAGGTCCAACAAATCTCGGGGCTAACTTCCCTTTAACTCCGAAACGTTTAACTCCTCGCAGAGGCGATACCCTCAAGTACGCTCTGTCTCCGATCTCATAGTCTATCTCCTTGCGCTTCGAGTCGGCATAACTCTTCTGCCTGGACTGAGCTACCTTCAGTCTATCTCGAATCAGCTTCACCTTCTCCTCAAACTCTTTGATTAAGTCTGGTCCAAACAGCTGTCAGTCTCCAACTTCGTCCCATGACAACGGTGTTCGGCATCTCCTTCCATATAATGCCTCAAACGGCGCCATCTTCAAGCTGGCCTGGTAACTATTGTTGTATGAGAACTCCGCGTAAGGCAAGTTGTCATCCCAACTAGATCCATAATCTAATGCACAGGCTCTCAACATATCCTCCAGAATCTGATTGACTCTCTCCGTTTGTCCATCGGTCTGCGGATGAAACGCTGTGCTAAACTCTAGCCTGGTACCCAAAGTTTCATGTAACTGATTCCAGAACTTTGAGGTAAACTGAGTTCCTCTATCAGATACAATACTCCTCGGAACTCCATGCAGACATACAATTCTGGTCATGTATATCTTAGCCAACTTCGCACTGGTATATGTGGTTTTCACTGGGATAAAGTGGGCTACCTTCATCAATCGGTCTACTACTACCCAGATCGAATCATACCCTGCTTTGGTCCTGGGCAATCCGGTGATAAAATCCATACCAAGCTTCTCCCACTTCCATTCGGGAATTGGCATAGGTTGTAGCAATCCTGCTGGCTTCTGATGTTCTGCCTTTACTTTCTGACACACATCACAAACTGCTACATACTCCGCAATATCCTTCTTCATACCGGTCCACCAGAAAGTATCCTTTAAATCCAAATACATCTTAGTATTTCCTGGGTGAATCGAGTATGGTGAATCATGGGCCTCCTGTAAAATCAACTTCCTAATCTCCGGGTCATTGGGCACATAGATTCGATCCTCAAAAAATAAGGTGTCGTGCTCATCCTCGCGAAAACCTTTAGCTTTTCCTTTGCACATCTTCTCCTTTATATCGACAATCTCCTTGTCAGCTTTCTGAGCTTCTCTGATTTTATCCATCAAGGTAGACTGGATTTTTAGTGTTGCTACATAGCCTCTCGGAACAATCTCCAAACGTAGTTCTCGTAGGTCCTCGGCTAGCTCCTTTGGAAACTCTTCCATCATCAGGGTATTGACATGGCTCTTACGGCTTAGCGCATCCGCTACTACGTTAGTCTTTCCGGGGTGATAATGCAATCTCATGTCGTAATTCTTAATGAGTTCCAGCCATCTCCTTTGCCTAAGATTCAACTCCTTCTGAGTGAATATATACTTCAGACTCTTGTGGTCCGTATATACTTCACAATGATTTCCTATGAGAAAATGTCTCCACGTCTTCAACGCATGCACTACCGCTGCTAATTCCAAATCGTGGTCGGCATAGTTCATCTCATGAGGTTTCAGTTGTCGTGAAGCATATGAAACAACTCTTCCTTCTTGCATAAGAACTACTCCAAGTCCTCGACGTGAAGCGTCGCAGTACACCTCATAATCCTTATGTTGATCTGGCAGGATCAACACAGGGGATGATACCAACCTTTTCTTCAACTCCTGAAAACTAGTCTCACATTCTTCGGTCCAACTGAACTTGGTTTCCTTCTTCAACAACTCCGTCATTGGCTTTGCAATCTTCGAGAAATTCTCGATAAATCTCCGGTAGTATCCTGCGAGTCCAAGAAAACTCCGGATCTCTCCAACGGTCGTCGGTGCTTCCCAATTGGTCACAGTCTCCACCTTAGCGGGGTCTACTGCTATTCCTTCTCCGGATATAACATGTCCGAGGAATCCGACTTCCTTCAACCAAAACTCACATTTGCTAAACTTGGCATACAACTGATGTTCTCTAAGCTTCTCCAATACCAAACGCAAATGTTCCTCATGCTCCTCTTCATCCTTCGAGAAGATCAAAATATCATCTATGAACACTACGACGAACTTATCCAAATACTCCATAAACACTTTGTTCATCAGGTTCATAAAGTAAGCCGGTGCGTTTGTCAGACCAAACGACATAACGGTATACTCATACAACCCATACCTAGTGGTAAAGGCCGTCTTAGGGATATCTTGCTCTCGAATCTTCAATTGATGGTACCCTGATCGTAGATCGATCTTAGAAAAGACCTTAGCTCCTTGCAATCTATCGAACAGATCGTTGATCATTGGCAATGGGTACTTGTTCTTGATCGTTACTTCATTCAATCCTCGGTAATCAACAACCATTCTTAACGATCCATCCTTCTTCTCCACTAGAAGTACTGGCAAACCCCAAGGCGAAGAACTTGGGCGTATAAATCCTTTATCTAGTAACTCCTTAATCTGCTTCTTAATTTCCTCCAAATCCTTTGCGGGCATCCTATAGGGTCTCTTAGAAATTGGTCCGGTGCCTGGCAAAAGTTCAATAAAAAACTCTATGTCTCTATCCGGTGGCATGCCAGGTAACTCCTCTGGGAACACATCCGGAAAATCCTTCACTACAGGCACTTCCTCCTGAACAACTCCTGACAGGGAATTTAATCTACTCCTCTTTGACTCATGCCGGGATACATACTTGACCCTTCTTCCTTCCGGCGTAGTAAGCTAAATTGTCTTACTGGCACATTCAATATTCCCTTCATACTTAGATAACCAATCCATTCCTAATATCACATCCAGTCCTTGAGATTCCAATACTATTAGGTCCGAAGGGAATATGTAATTACCAATCCTTAAGGGCAATTGATCACACCATGACTTGGCCATATACTCCTCTCCTGGTGAGGTTACTAACATGGGCGATCTAAGGTCTTGGGTCGGCAGTTTATACTTATACACGAATCCCCTTGAAATGTATGAATGCGATGCGCCAGTATCGAAAAGAACGAGTGCAGTAAAGGACTTAACTAAGAACTTACCTATGACTGCATCTGGTTGCTCTTCTACTTCTTCCACAGTCACGTGGTTCACTTGCCCTTTGTTGAACGGGTTGGGCTTCTTCCCGGCGCTTCCATTGCCGTTCCCATTCTTAACTTCTGGGCATTCATTAGCATAATGTCCAGTCTTCCCGTACTTGTAACAAGTGACATGGCTAAAATCCCTCTTGGTGGGTGTGGATGGTGCAGGGCGGTTCTGGTTTCCATTGGCTCCATTTCCTCTCCCATTACCATTGCCATTCTTGGTGCTATTGTGGTTGTGTGAGCTACTTCCTCCATGGGTATGCTGAAACTATCCTACTGCTTTAGGGGTAAAGCGAGGCTTCTGCTGAGCTCCAGAATTATACTTCCCTTGCCCATACTTCCTCTTGCGACTCTCAATCTGTTGATGCTTCCTTTCAATCATCAGGGCTCGGTCTACCAACTCCTGATAGTTATTGAAAGTTGCCACCATCAGTTGTACACTCATCTCCTCATTCAGCCCTTCCATAAATATCTCCTGCTTCTTGGCATCTGTAGGCACATCATCTGGGGCAGAACGAGATAGGGTACTAAACTCATCCACGTACTGAGCTACAGTACGATTTCCTTGGCGCAAGTTGCGAAACTCCTGCTTCTTCATACTCATGGCTCCAGTCGAGACATGGGCGGTACGAAAAGCTTGCTGGAACTGATCCCAAGTCACATTGGTTACGGGGTAAGTGGCTGTGTAGTTCTCCCACCATGTTGCGGCTGGTCCAGACAACTGGTGTGCGGCAAATCGCACCTTCTCAGCCTCGGAGCAATTGGCGGTGGTCAAATCCCTTCCAATCTTGCGTAGCCAGTCATCAGCCACAATTGGTTCGATGCTGCTAGCAAACACAGGTGGTTGCAACCTTAAGAAACGTGTCAGGTTGTCCACAGGTGGTGGTGGTGGAGGGTTGTTGTTGTTGTTCTGGTTGTTCTGGGTGTTCTGGACAAGAAGTTGCATCAGGGTGTTCTGCTGCTGAACCAACTGGGTGAGCTCACGGGGAAACTCGAATTCACGTCTTGGAGGCATCTGATGGGTGTAGAGGGAAGAGATTAGAATAGAATAGAGGTCTAAGGGAAAATCACTACCCATATGCACATGAGACAAACACACAATCATACCACACCAATCAATTTCAAACAAGGTCTTACAAATCTAACGATCGTTACAAAAGTGCTCTAAATCTAATACTTGGGGTAAACTACTAGTCATAGGGTGGTCATCTAAAAATATTGGTCGGTAGAGGATTCCATAATATCTGCCCCAGCTTCATCTTCATAGTCTTCATCTTTGCTATCCTTGGCTTCCGAATCCGTGTCATCTATGATGATATAGTCCTCCGGTGGAATCTCCTTGGGTTCTTCTTCCTCGTCTTCTTCTCCCATGAGTATCCCTAACTTCCGGGTCAAATCATCATTCTTCTCCACAAGTATCTTCATCTCCTCCTCATATCCGTCGCGTGTAGACTTGAGTTCTTCCTCTAATTCCAAATTCCTATTTAGGGCCTTCTTCAAATCTATCATCCCTGCACACATCTGGTGCTCCTGGCGACGAATGTGGTGGTTCAACTCCTGGATGAATGCTGCTATGGATATACCCTTCTTGGTGCTGATCATATCCCAGTTCTCATCTCGGCGTCCACAAATCGGGTAGATGGTGTCCTTTAGCTCTTGCTTGTAGACTTCTCCAATCCTTCCCATAGCAATGTGGGCTGCCATACTCCTTCCTAGGCTCCATGTAGGTGCATTAAAGGAAAATGCTATGAGTGGGGTGACGGGTCCATACGTCCTTCCTGGAACTTGGGCTTGAATCAACCAACGCTCCTCCTCAGGTAGAGTGGCATTGTAGGTTCCAGTGAAACTTGGTAATCCAATGTGTAGATATCTGGTGACCTCCTTCAGGTGTCGTCCAAACGGTGTGTCTTCATCCGGTTGCATGAACTTGTGCTTTGCTTCCACCATCCTAAAGAATAGAAAAGATGAGGAGTCAGAAGAGAAAAGAGTGGAATGTGTTCTAGGGCTTGTCTTAGTGGTCGTGTCCTACAGTCAGCGTGTGCTCTGATACCATCTTTGTAGCGACCAGACCTCAAACAGTCTGATCTCCATGCATGAGTGTCATCCCTGGATCAGTAATGCTGACACGCATGGTACTCGAAGGATTTATAACAGAGTGGCAATCACACACTTATTACATCGATAGTTCAACGATGAATTTATTACATAAATCATGGTTGAAGGCCATCTAACACGATAACAGCGGAAGGCTTGGAAGATAAGTGAGTCCATCAACTCCAGCGGCATCACTGAGTATAGAACCACGACCTAAAAGGGCATCTTACTCGTCGTCTGAAAAGTCTGCAACATGAAACGTTGCAGCCCGAAAACGGGTCAGCACATGGAATATGTTGGCAAGGTAACACAAGAGATGCAATGAAAGTAAGGCTATACTATATGCAATATGGCTGGTGGAAAGCTCTATGGTTAAGTTTTTGCGTAAAGCCAATTTTTCCCTACTTCAAAGGAATGTATTTTAATTAACTATCATGGTAGTTGAAACATCGTTGAGAAGATAGACATCCTCTCAACCCCAATTAAAAGTAATCATTAAACCCAACAAATTTAAATTAAAGTAACATGTTGAGATGCACATGATAATCCAAGTACCAGATACTCAAGATGTCCATAACCGGGGACACGGCTAATCATGATCAGTTTGGACACTCTGCAGAGGTTTGTGCACTTTCCCCACAAGACTCGATCGCCTCCGTTTGGTTTCTCGCACTGCATGGTGTTTGAGAAACGGATGACCGAGACATAGTCTTTCAGAAGCGCTAGCACCTTACGATCGGGCGGACCGTACCAACCTACATCCCCTACATCTGCTAGTCCACCACTGTAAGAGTTCGCACAACTTACTCATACTATGCTAGAGCCCATAATAGCATTGTGGTTGCACACGGAAGTTTCTAGTATGAATAATCTCATGATCCCTTTGAGCCTGGGTGGCGGTCCAAAAGAAAAACAGGCAATCCTGGAATACCCATGTGCCTCAATCCACCCAGATGTGTATTAAAGTTGCCACCTTAAGTTGAACCTTTAATTAAACAATCTCACATCTGTCATGGATTTCACTCACCCAATCCACGTCTACGAGCATAGCATGTCCTAGCAGCAAACGTAGAAGTAACTCCCAGGGGTTTGAATGTAATGCAGGTAATAGGTACTACCTCAATCTACTTCCCAATCCCACAAGTTAATTGATCCTATTCATGCAATGTGTGAGGGGTTTGACTAATGCAATGAAAACTGGGTAATTGGAAAGCATGATCAAAGTGTTACTTGCCTTGCTGATGATCCGCAAAACCTAGAGACTCAAAGTAGCAAGCGGCGCACTCCGGGTACTCTATCGCAATCAAACAACAAGCATACAATAAGTACTTAACTAATGCACGGGTAAAACTCAAATAAGAGATCTAACCAGAAAGTTCAACTTAAGAACTCCGGTTTGCAAAATGAATCAACTCGAAAGAAGCAACGAAACTCAAACTGCAAAAGAAACGAGCTCCGAATTACTAATTGGCCTAAAGTCAAATTTTACAGTAGCCAAAACCTTGTTCAAGTTGATTAAACGTAAAGAGGGCTTCGAGACGACGATCTGGGATTTTGAATCACCTGATTCAGACTCTCGAGCGAAAAGAAAAACGCGAAACAAGATCAGGGCAGAAATCGCGATCGAAAAAATCACGGATAAAATACCCCGAAAAAGAAAAACGATGAACAGACTAACGAACGAACGTTCGATGTCTGCGATTAACTAACGAAAACCGTTCGTTAAAACGAACGTACGGACGAACGTCCGCTATTTAACTAAACCGACGAAAAACCGATCTAAACCGAAAAAAAACCAGATATAGGGTTTCTCTTTTTTTTAATAAAAAAACCGATCTGTTCTAAAAAAAACAATGGGCGGCTACCTCGAGTCCGGCGGCGGCGGCTCCGGCGAGCGGCGGCGGCGGCGGTCCGGCGAGGGCGGGGTGGCGGACGGCGCGGCGGCGGCGTCGGCGGGCGGCGGCGGGCGGCGGACGGCGCGGCGGCGGCGGCTAGGGCGGCGGCGGCTAGGGTTTCTTGCGCGGGGCGGGCCGGTGTGAAATCGGGCCGGCCTGGCGCTATATAAAGCCTAGAGTCCCGGTCCGATACGATGCTAAGTCGGTTTCCGTTTTTTTTAAATAGATTCCCGGCGCAATAAAACTAACGAAATAAATATCAAACGGACTCCAAAAATCCCGAAATAAATTTTGACCGTCCTCTAATGATATTTAGGACAAGGTGAACATTTTTCCCGGACCTAAATGCAATTTTGAAAAACACATATTTTTCCTATGCAAATAAATCCGAAAATAAATCCAGAAAAATACCAAAAGTGATTTTAATATTTTTCCTCCAATATTTCTATTATTTTGGAGAAGTCATATTATCTCCGCTCATTTATTTTATTTAGAAATATTTTTAGGAGAGAAAAATAATTAGAATCACACTGTCCTCGTACCGGTATTCGAGCGAACTCAAATACAAAAACGGTAAAATCCCCAACTCTCTCCGTAGGTCCTTGAGTTGCTTAGAATTTCGAGGAACTCCACGAACAAAAATGCCAAAATATGATAATGCAATTGACCTATGTATAACATTCCAAATTGAAAATTTGGGATGTTACAAGTGCCAGACGATTGATGAGCTTGTCCTTATGTGTACGTGTGTGTTTGCATGCGCGCGCACAGAATTTTCAGCTAACTCACATTTTGTAGTGGGATTTTTTGAGTCCGAAACGACAGCTACAACAATGGCTAAGCCTGTGAGGATAGCACATACTTGACACGAGGATTTCCAATTAACTTGCATTTCACTTGCGTTGGCTTTGGTTCGAATGAAAGGAGCCCATCAAACTATGGGTTGGGACCGGCAACCCATGCGATGAGATGGACAAAAATCTTTTCTGTGCTTCAGCGACCATAAGCGTTGGCAACGGTGCGTGCACGCCATTTTGGGGACTCCCCTTGGGTGCGGGACCGCAAGCCAAGAGACATCGCACCGCTTATCTACGACGCTTCCTCTCAGAAGACATGGAAATTTTCGGGAAGCCCTCCAAGATGATGCTTGGGTTCGCAAGATCAAGGTCACTCCCAACTTCACCTTCGAACATCTTCGACAATTTATTGAGCTTTGGTCCACCATCCACAACTTCCCTCTTGAGGTGCACGCCGAAGACGACATTGTGTGGAAATACACAGAGTGCGGGATTTACACTGCAAAGTCCGCCTACTTGGCCCAATTTTTTGGCATCATCCGCTCACCCATGGCACTTGCGGTGTGGAAGGCCTGGGCCCCACCCAAGGTCAAGTTTTTTGCGTGGTTGGCCATGCAAAATGGGGTATGGACAGCTGACCGTTTGGCCAACCGGGGGTGGCCCAATTGTGGGCTTTGTCCTCTTTGCAAGCGCGTGCAACAATCCATCGACCAACTCCTCTTCAGATGCCGATACACTACTAGACTTTGGGAAATGATAAAAGATTGGCTGCAGCTCGAAAGCATCAACACTTCCACCTGGCACTTGGCACAGTCAACCAAAGAGTGGTGGATCGGGCTCTCCGACTCTACCATACTGAATAGGAAGGCGATGGCTACCCTCTCCATGCTCACCTCTTGGACAATCTGGAATGAAATGAACGCTCGCATCTTCCAACTCAAGAGTGCCCCACCGACGGTTCTACTAGCTAACATCAAGATTGATACTCAAACTTGGGTCACCGCGGGTGCAAATAAATTGGGATCTATCATGCCACGAGAGTAGGCATTTTTAAGCGGTGTTGTAGCACGATGGGTGTTGTAACACAAACATTAAACTTCTTTTTCCCTCTTAATTAATGAATGAGGCAAGTCTTTTGCCCCCTTTAAAAAAAGAAAAACAATGGCTGAGCAAGAATATACACGGTGGGAAAGAAGTGTTGCCAAAATATCGCCGCGCATAGGCGACAAAGAATTAGCATCCCTGATTAAGTTTTGCCTTAAACATGATAGAATAACTTTTTCCACGCATGCTAGGCTTTTAGCTATACAATAATTAGGATCTGTGCAAATCAATCTATGATTCGATGGTTAGAGAGACAGTGGTATCTTCAGCACATTAGGGTTCAAGTCATGGTGCTCGCATTATTACTGAATTTATTTCAGGATTTTCGGCAATGAGCTTTCAGTGGTAGAAGACGTTCTCGTGAACGACGAGGCGGATAGGGTGTGCATGTGTGTGTTGATAGAAGTGAGTGTATATGTGTATATATGAACACTTACGTCTGTACTGTATTAAAAAAAAGTTAGGATCCGTTGACCCGTAAACTATGACAAGAACATAGATTCCTTTTTTAGGAATAAGGAGAGTTTTCTGTTTTGAAGGGGACGTGAAACATGCATGGAGTGAAATTGCAAAATTTGGTCATCGTCACCTTTTTTCCAGTATAAGTAGGAAAAGTAGACCACCGTTATGATAAACTCAATCGTTAGAGTAAGTGCAATGGAGCTGAGTCAGCGAGTTATAAGAAATAAACTAGTATATTTCTGCTTAGTTAAAGGAAAGATAAGAGCAGAGAGAAGGTAAACGGGTTCTTCGTGAAGAGCCAGCTCTAGCACATGCTTCTAGGCACTTTGGGATAATGAAAGATGAGTCACATAATAAAAAAGTAGTACACTCTTTTGTTTTACTATTGTACATGTTGTTTATAAGATGAGATGTAGATGACATGGCACTGTCTTATAGCCAGCAACTAGCTATACTATTAACCATGCTCGTTTGTACGTGAGTGATGGCCCCACATATTATACTTCCCGTAGCGTTATTATTGATACACAATTACGAGCTTCAAAGATGCTTGAAGTAATTAAGACATGTGGAAATATTTTAACGCAAAGAGTTTGAAGGGATAAGTATGCTGATGCGGCAAACAAATTAACTAAGAGCGTATGCAGGCTAGTTTTTCTTGTTTTGGCGGCGACTAGGGCCGGATCGCCCGTCCCAAACTGCACATCACACAAGTCCGTGGGCCGTGGTAGCATTTTTTATTTCTTTTCTTTTTTTCTGTTCCGAGAATGTGATAGCATATTTCTGAATACACAAACACTATCTTTTGCGGCGAGTAGACAGAAACATTTTATTAAAGCCTGAACCAGACGACCTTGCAGACAACTTTTCGTGGGACTGGAATATTTTCTTAATACTTCTGCAGCAACTTCATACAGCACACTAGATTTTGATATAAGAACATTCATTGTTTTAAGAACATTCACTATCAGCTTTGATCTATTTGTTGTTTACTTGCTTAGTCATTTCTTACAACACTGTTTACTTGCTTAGTAATTTCAGTGACCACTCTCTTGTGTGCCTAGAATTGCTTCTGTGGTGAGTGAATGTTGTTCACTTTTCACTTGTTCCTATATTTTGTTTTTGCATGCCTATTAGTAAGTTATTGAAATGTTCACTTTTGGTCTTTTAGAGGGAGGTTGGGAGTGTCCTGAAATCATTGTATGTTGGCAAAATGATCCTTTTTGATGTTTGTAACTTATTTTTGCCAATTTTTTTACTTGTAATATAATTGTTAATTATTCCCTATTAATCTTAGGAGTTGTTTGGTGTATTTCTGCAAGTAATCGTAGAGGAAGGGTACTTGTGATCTGTTTTTAAGCAAGCGTAGATTGGCATCCTTGGCAATTTAGGAGAAATTATCCAACTTCAACTTCCAATACATTGCTGTTAGTACATTTATGCGATGAGCCCATTAAAGTGGCACAGACACAATTTGAGAAATATGTATTGCCTCCGTCTCGATTTATAGGGTATGCATGTCGTTTTAGGTTAAGAATTTAACTAGCTATATACGTATTATATGTGATGAAAAATATATATTTAGAAACTACATCCGCTTAAGAAAGTTTTGGTGACATATAACTCATATTTAATTAGTCAAATAGATGACCTACAACTATGCACACGTCCTCTAAACCGAGACAAAGGGAGTAGTACGGTTCGACAAACATGACCATGACATACATCATGAGTTTACAAACTTCGTATTCAATGCTTTAATTTCTAAATCGCCGTTCAACAACATTTCTTCACGGTTCAACAGTTGCTTGGTTTTTGGTGTAACATAAACTTCATTACGGAAGACATATTGACGTGAGACATCAGGATCCTGTAGGTAAAGGGAATCACATAATGCAATAATTGGATCGTCCAGCGATGCCCATCTACACTAATATGCTACGCAACTTGTTGTTGGAGAACGTAGTATTTCAAAAATGTTACCTACGATCACGCAAGATCTATCTACGAGAAGCATAGCAACGAGCGGGAGAGTGTGTCTACGTACCATCGTAGACCGAAAGCGTAAGCGTTTAGTAACACGGTTGATGTAGTCGAACGTCTTCGCGATCCAACCGATCCAAGCAGCGAACGTACGGCACCTCCGCGTTCAGCACACATTTAGCTCGATGACGTCCCACGAACTCTTGATCCAGTTGAGTGTCGCGGGAGAGTTTCATCAGCACGACGGCGTGGTGACGGTGATGATGAAGTTACCAGCGCACGGCTTCGCCTAAGGACTGCAACGATATGACCGAGGTGTGTAACTGTGGAGGGGGGCACCGCACACGGCTAGGAACAATTGATGTGTGTCCAAGGAGTGCCCTCCCCACGTATATAAAGGAGGGAGAGGGAGGAGGCGACCGGCCTAGGAGGAGGAGGCGCGCCAAGGGGGAGGGGAGTAGGACTCCCCTTTCCTAGTAGGAGTAGGAGAAGGGGGAAGGGAAGGAGCGAAAGAGAAGGAAGGAGGGGGCGCCGCCCCTCCCCCTAGTCCAATTCGGACTATGCTTGGGGGGGGGGCTAGCCCTAGGCAGCCTCTCTCTCCCCTAAAGCCCAATAAGGCCCATATACTCCCCGGGGGGTTCTGGTAACCTCCCGGTACTCCAGTATTTATCCGGTGACCCCCGGAACCCTTCTGGTGTCCGAATATAACCTTCCAATATATCAATCTTTATGTCTCGACCATTTTGAGACTCCTCGTCATGTCCGTGATCACATCCGAGACTCCAAACTACGTTCGGTGCATCAAAACACATAAACTCATCATACCGATCGTCATCGAACATTAAGCGTGCGGACCCTACGGGTTCGAGAACTATGCAGACATGATCGAGACTCATCTCCGGTCAATAACGTATAGCGGAACCTGGATGCTCATATTGGTTCCCACATATTCTACGAAGATCTTTATCATTCAAACCGCATATCAACATACGACGTTCCCTTTGTCATCGCTATGTTACTTGCGCGAGATTTGATCGTCGTATCATCATACCTAGTTCAATCTCGTCACAGGCAAGTATCTTTACTCGTTCTGTAATACATCATCTCGTGACTAACTCATTAGTCGTTCGCTTGCAAGGCTTATTACTATGTGTATTACCGAGAGGGCCCAGAAATACCTCTCCGACACTCGGAGTGACAAATCCTATTCTCGATCTATGCCAACACCACAAACACCTTCGAAGACACTTGTAGAGCATCTTTATAATCACCCAGTTACGTTGTGACGTCTGATATCACACAAAGTGTTCCTCCGGTATTCGGGAGTTGCATAATCTCGTAGTCATAGGAACATGTATAAGTCATGAAGAAAGCAATAGCAGAAAAACTAAACGATCAAGTTGCTAAGCTAACGGATGGGTATTGTCCATCACATCATTCTCCTAATGATGTGATCACGTTGATCAAATGAGAACTCATGTCTATGGTTAGGAAACATAACCATCTTTGATTAACGAGCTATTCCAGTAGAGGCATACTAGGGACACTCTGTGTCGTCTATGTATTCACACATGTATCAAGTTTTCGGTTAATACAATTATAGCATGAATAAAAGACATTTATCATGATGTATAAGAAATTATAAATAACAACTTTATTATTGCCTCTAGGGCATATTTCCTTCAGTCTCCCACTTGCACTAGAGTCAATAATCTAGATTACACAGTAATGATTCTAACACCCATGGAGTCTTGGTGTTGATCATGTTTTGCTCGTGGAAGAGGCTTAGTCAACGGGTCTGCGACATTCAGATCCGTATGTATCTTTCAAATTTCTATGTCTCCCTCCTTGACTTGATCGCGGATGGAATTGAAGCGTCTCTTGATGTGCTTGGTTCTCTTGTGAAACGTGGATTCCTTCGCCAAGGCTATTGCTCCAGTGTTGTCACAAAAGATTTTCATTGGACCCGATGCACTAGGTATTACACCTAGATCGGATATGAACTCCTTTATCAAGACTCCTTCATTTCCTGCTTCCAAAGCAGCTATGTACTCCGCTTCACACGTAGATACCGCCACGACGCTCTGCTTGGAATTGCACCAACTGACAGCTCCACCGTTCAACAAAAATACATATCCCATTTGTGACTTAGAGTCATCCGGATCAGTGTCAAAGCTTGAATCGACGTAACCGTTTACGACGAGCTCTTTTTCACCTCCATAAACGAGAAACATATCCTTCGTCCTTTTCAGGTACTTCAGGATGTTCTTGACCGCTGTCCAGTGATCCACTCCTGGATTACTTTGGTACCTCCCTGCAAAGCTTATAGCAAGGCACACATCAGGTCTAGTACACAACATTCCATACATGATAGATCATATGGTTGAGGCAGGAATGACTTTCATTTACTCTCTATCTTCTGCAGTGGTCGGGCATTGAGTCTTACTCAACTTCACACTTTGTACACAGGCAAGAACCCTTTCTTTGACTGATCCATTTTGAACTTCTTCAAAACTGTATCAAGGTATGTGCTTTGTGAAAGTCCAATTAAGCATCTTGATCTATCTCTATAGATCTTGATGCCTAATATATAAGCAGCTTCACCGAGGTATTTCGTTGAAAAATTCTTATTCAAGTATCCTTTTATGCCATCCAAAAATTCTATATCATTTACAATCAACAATATGTCATCCACATATAATATCAGAAATGCTACAGAGCTCCCACTCATTTTCTTGTAAATATAGGCTTCTCCAAAGGTCTGTATAAAACCATATGCTATGATCACCTCATCAAAGCATATATTCCAACTCCGAGATGATTGCACCAGTCCATAGATGGATCACTGGAGCTTGCACACTTTGTTAGCACCTTTACAATCGATAAAACCTTCTGGTTGCATCACATACAACTCCTCTTTGAGGTATCCATTAAGGAATGCAGTTTTGACATCCATTTACCAGATTTCATAATCATAAAATGCGGCAATTGCTAACATGATTCGGACAGACTTAAGCATCGCTACGGGTGAGAAAGTCTCATCGTAGTCAACTCCTTGAACTTGTCGAAAACCTTTCGCAACAAGTCGAGCTTTGTAAACAGTAATATTACCATCGGCGTCAGTCTTCCTCTTAAAGATCCATTTATTTTCAATGGCTTGCCGATCATCGGGCAAGTCAACCAAAGTCCACACTTTGTTCTCATACATGGATCCCATGTCAGATTTCATGGCCTCAAGCCATTTTGCGGAATCTGGGCTCATCATCGCTTCCTGGTAGTTTGTAGGTTCATCATGGTCTAGTAACATGACTTCCAGAATTGGGTTACCGTACCACTCTGGCGCGGAACGCACTCTGGTTGACCTACGAGGTTCAGTAGTAACTTGATCTGAAGTTTCATGATCATCATCATTAGCTTCCTCACTGACCAGTGTAGGAATCACTGGAACTAGGTTATGTGATGTACCACTTTCCAACTCGGGAGAAGGTATAATTACCTCATCAAGTTCTACTTTCCTCCCACTCTTTTTTTCGAGAGAAACTCCTTCTCTAGAAAGGATCCATTCGTAGCAAAGAATATCTTGCCTTCTGATCTGTGATAGAAGGTGTACCCAACAGTTTCCTTTGGGTATCCAATGAAAACACATTTCTCCGACTTGGGTTTGAGCTTATTAGGTTGAAACTTTTTCACATAAGCATTGCAGTCCCAAACTTTAAGAAATGACCACTTGGGTTTCTTGCCAAACCATAGTTCATAAGGTGTCATCTCAACGGATTTAGATGGTGCCCTATTTAACGTGAATGCAGCTGTCTCTAAAGCATAACCCCAAAACGATAGTGGTAAATCGGTAAGAGACATCATAGATCGCACCATATCTAATAAAGTACGATTATGACGTTCGCACACACCATTACGTTGTGGTGTTCCAGGTGGCATGAGCAGTGAAACTATTCCACATTGTTTCAAATGAAGACCAAACTCGTAACTCAAATATTTGCCTTCGCGATCAGTTCGTAGAAACTTTATTTTCTTGTTACGATGATTCTCTACTTCACTCTGAAATTCTTTGAACTTTTCAAATGTTTTAGACTTTTACTTCATCAAGTAGATATACCCGTATCTGCTCAAATCATCAGTGAAGGTCAGAAAATAACGATACCCGCCGCGAGCCTCAACACTCATCGGTCCGCATACATCAGTATATATGATTTCCAACAAATCAGTTGCTCGCTCCATTGTTCCGGAGAACGGAGTTTTAGTCATCTTGCGCATGAGGCATGGTTCGCAAGCACCAAGTGATTCATAATCAAGTGATTCCAAAAGTCCATCAGCATGGAGTTTCTTCATGCGCCTTACACCAATATGACCTAAACAGCAGTGCCACAAATAAGTTGCACTATCATTATCAACTTTGCATCTTTTGGCTTCAATATTATGAATATGTGTATCACTACAATCAAGATCCAACAAGAATAGACCACTCTTCAAGGGTGCATGACCATAAAAGATATTACTCATATAAATAGAACAACCATTATTCTATGATTTAAATGAATAACCGTCTCGCAACGAACAAGATCCAGATATAATGTTCATGCTCAACACTGGCACCAAATAACAATTATTTAGGTCTAAAACTAATCCCGAAGGTAGATGTAGAGGTAGCGTGCCGACGGCGATCATATCGACTTTGGAACCATTTCCCGTGCGCATCGTCACCTTGTCCTTAGCTAATCTTCGTTTAATTCGTAGCCCCTGTTTCGAGTTACAAATATTAGCAACCAAACCAGTATCCAATACCTAGGTGCTACTATGAGCATTAGTAAGGTACACATCAATAACATGTATATCAAATATACCTTTGTTCACTTTGCCATCCTTCTTATCGGCCAAATACTTGGGGCAGTTCCGTTTCCAGTGTCCAGTCCCTTTGCAGTAGAAGCACTTAGTTTCAGACTTGGCTCCAGACTTGGGATTCTTCGCGGGAGTAGCAACTGGCTTGCTATTCTTCTTGAAGTTCCCCTTCTTCCCCTTGCCATTTTTCTTGAAACTACTGGTCGTGTTAACCATCAACACTCGATGCTCCTTTTTTATTTCTACCTCTGCGGCTTTGAGCATAGCGAAGAGCTCGGGAATTGTCTTCTGCATCCCTTGCATATTATAGTTCATCATGAAGCCTTTATAGCTTGGTGGCAGTGATTGAAGAACTCTATCAATAACACTATCTTCGTCAACTTTGCAACCAAGTTGAGTCATGTGATTGTAGTACCCAGACATTTTGAGTAAGTGTTCACTGATAGAACTATTCTCCTCCATCTTGCAGCTATAGAACTTATTGGAGACTTCATATCTCTCAATTCGAGCATTTGCTTGAAATATTAACTTTAACTCTTGGAACATATCATATGCTCCATGACGTTCAAAACGTCTTTGAAGTCCCGATTCTAAGCCGTAAAGCATGGCACACTGAACTATCGAGTAATCATCAGAACGAGCTTGCCAAACGTTCATAACGTCAGGAGTTGCTCCTGCAGCAGGCCTGTCACCTAGCGGTGCCTCCATGACATAATTCTTGTGTGCAGCAATGAGGATAATCCTCAAGGTACGGACCCAGTCCGTGTAGTTGCTACCATCATCTTTAAACTTAGCTTTCTCTAGGAACGCATTAAAATTCCAGGGAACGGTAGCACGGGCCATTGATCTACAACAACATAGATATGCAAAAACTACCAGTACTAAGTTCATGATAAATTAAAGTTTAATTAATCGTATTACTAAAGAACTCCCACTTAGATAGACATCCCTCTAGTCATCTAAATGATCACGTGATCCAAATCAACTAAACCATGTCCGATCATCACGTGAGATGGAGTAGTTTTCAATGGTGAACATCTTATGTTGATCATATCTACTATATGATTCATGCTCGACCTTTCGATCTCTAGTGTTCCGAGGCCATGTCTATACATGCTAGGCTCGTCAAGTTTAGCCTGAGTATTCTGCATGTGCAAAACTGTCTTACACTCGTTGTATTTGAACGTAGATCTTATCACACCCGATCATCACGTTGTGTCTCGGCACGACGAACTTTCGCAACAGTGCATACTCAAGGAGAACACTTGTACCTTGAAATTTTGTAAGGGATCATCTTATAATGCTACCGCCGTACTAAGGAAAATTAGAAGCATAATAAGATAAACATCACATGCAATCAAAATATGTGACATGATATGGCCATCATCATCTTGTGCTTTTGATCTCCATCTCGAAAGCATCGTCATGATCTCCATCGTCACCGGCTTGACACCACGATCTTCATCATAGCGTCTGTTGGGGAACATAGTATTTTGAAATTTTCCTACGATCACGCAAGATCTATCTACCAGATGCATAGCAACGAGAGGGGAGAGTGTGTCTACGTACCCTCGTAGACCGGGAGCGGAAGCGTCAAGTGACGCGGTTGATGTAGTCGAACTTCTTCGCGATCCTACCGATCAAGCACCGAACGTACGTCACCTCCGCGTTCAGCACACGTTCAGTTTGATGAAGTCCCACGAGCTCTTGATCCAGTTGAGCTTCGTGGGAGAGTTTCATCAGCACGATGGCGTGGTGACGGATATGATGAAGTTACCGGCGCAGGGCTTCTCCTAAGCACTGCGACAGTATGACTGAGGTGTGTTTCTGTGGAGGAGGGCACCGCACACGGCTACAACAATTCAACTTGTGTGTCTTTGGGTGCCCCCTGCCCCCGTATATAAAGGAACATGGGGGGAGGCCGGCCGGCCCTTCTATGGCGCGCCAGGGAGGCAATCCTACTAGGTATAGGATTGCAACCCTATTCCTAGTAGGAGTCCACCAAGAAGGAGAAGGGGGAAAGGAAGGATAGGGAGAAGGAGAAGGAAAGGGGCGCCGACCCCCCCTCCTTCCTTGTCCAATTCGGACAAGGGGTGGGGGGCGCGCGGCCCAGCCCTGGCCCTCCTTCCCTCTTTCTCCTATGGCCTATCAAGGCCCATAGCTTCCCTAGGGGGTTCCGGTAACCCCCCTGGTACTCCGGTAAATTCCGAAACTTTACGGAACACTTCCGGTGTCCGAATATAGTCGTCCAATATATCAATCTTTATGTCTCGGACGTTCCGAGACTCCTTGTCATCTCCGTGATCTCATCCGGGACTCCGAACTACCTTCGGTACATCAAAACTCATAAACTCATAATACCGATCGTCATCAAACGTTAAGCGTGCGGACCCTACGGGTTCGAGAACTATGTAGACATGACCGAGACTCATCTCCGGTCAATAACCAATAGCGTAACTTGGATGATCATAATGGTTCCTACATATTCTACGAAGATCTTTATCGGTCAAACCGCATAACATCATACGTTGTTCCTTTTGTCATCGGTATGTTACTTGCCCGAGATTCGATCGTCGGTATCTCCATACCTAGTTCAATCTCGTTACCGGCAAGTCTCTTTACTCGTTCCATAATACATCATCTCATGACTAAATTATTAGTCATTTGCTTGCAAGGCTTATTATGATGTGCATTACTGAGAGGGCCCAGAGATACCTCTCCGACACTCGGAGTGACAAATCCTATTCTTGATCTATGCCAACACCACGAATACTTTCGGAGACACCTATAGAGCATCTTTATGATCACCCAGTTACGTTGTGACATTTGATAGCACACATGGTGTTCCTACGGTATTCGGGAGTTGCATAATCTCATAGTCATAGGAACATGTATAAGTTATGAAGAAAGGAATAGCAGTAAAACTAAACGATCATAGTGCTAAGCTAACAGATGGGTCTTGTCCATCACATCATTCTCCTAATGATGTGATCCCGTTGACCAAATGACAACTCATGTCTATGGCTAGGAAACATAGCCATCTTTGATCAATGAGCTAGTCTAGTAGAGGCATACTAGGGACATACTGTTTTTGTCTATGTATTCACACATGTACTAAGTTTCCGGTTAATACAATTCTAGCATGAATAAAAGACATTTATCATGATATTAGGAAATACAAATAACATATTTATTATTGCCTGTAGGGCATATTTCCTTTAGCGTCGTGGTCGTGTCGCCAACTATTGCTACTACTACTATCGCTAACTCATAGTGATAAAGTAAAGCAATTACATGGCCTTCGCAATTCATACAATAAAGAGACAACCATAAGGATCCTGCTGGTTGCCGGTAATTTACAAAACATGATCATCTCATACAATAACATATAACTCATCACGTCTTGACCATATCATATCACAACATGCCCTGCAAAAACAAGTTAGACGTCCTCTACTTTGTTGTTCAAGTTTTACGTGGCTGCTACGGGCTTAGCAAGAACCTTTCTTACATACACATACAAAACCACAACGAGTTTTTGTCAAGTGTGCTGTTTTAACCTTCACAAGGACCGGGCGTAGCCACACTCGATTCAACTAAAGTGAGAGAGACAGACACCCGCCGGTCACCTTTAAGGAACGAGTGCTCGTAACGGTGAAACCAGTCTCACGTAAGCGTACGCGTAATGTCGGTCCGGGCCGCTTCATCTCACAATACCGCCGAATCAAAGTATGACAAGATGGTAAGCAGTATGACTATTATCGCCCACAACTCATTGTGTTTTACTAGTGCATATCATCTACGCCAGGTCTATGCGTAGATGATATGCACGAGTAGAACACAATGAGTTGTGGGCGATAATAGTCATACTGCTTACCAGCATGTCATACTTTGAGGCGGTATTATGAGATGAAGCAGCCTAGACCGACATTACGCGTACGCTTACGCGAGACTGGTTTCACCGTTACAAGCACTCGTTGCTTAAAGGTGACTGGCGGGTGTCTGTCTCTCTCACTTTAGTTGGATCGAGTGTGGCTATGCCCGGTCCTTGTGAAGGTTAAAACAACACTTGACGAAAAATCACTGTGGTTTTGTATGCGTAGGTAAGAACATTTCTTGCTAAGCCCGTAGCAGCCACGTAAAACTTGCAACAACAAAGTAGAGGACGTCTAACTTGTTTTTGCAGGGCATGTTGTGATGTGATATGGTCAAGACATGATGAGTTATACGTTATTGTATGAGATGATCATGTTTTGTGAAGTTATCGGCAACCGACAGGAGCCTTATGGTTGTCTCTTTATTGTATGAATTGCGAAAGCCATGTAATTGCCTTACTTTATCACTATGAGTTAGCAATAGTAGTAGTAGTAGCAATAGTTGGCGAGACGACCACGACGCTACGATGAAGATCATGGTGTCAAGCCGGTGACAATGGAGATCATGACGATGCTTTGGAGATGGAGATCAAAAGCACAAGATGATGATGGCCATATCATGTCACATATTTTGATTTGCATGTGATGTTTATCTTATTATATGCTTCTTATTTTGCTTAGTACGACGGTAGCATTATAAGATGATCCCTTCAAAAATTTCAAGGTACAAGTGTTCTCCCTGAGTATGCACCGTTGCGAAAGTTTGTCGTGCCGAGACACCACGTGATGATTGGGTGTGATAAGCTCTACGTGCAAATACAACGGGTGTAAGACAGTTTTGCACATGCAGAATACTTGGGTTAAACTTGACGAGCCTAGCATGTACAGACATGGCCTCGAAACACTGGAGACCGAAAGGTCGAGCGTGAATCATATAGTAGATATGATCAACATAAAATGTTCACCATTGAAAACTACTCCATCTCACATGATGATCGGACATGGTTTAGTTGATTTGGATGACGTAATCATTTAGATGTATAGAGGGATGTCTATCTAAGTGGGAGTTCTTTAGTAATATGATTAGTTGAACTTTAATTTATCATGAACTTAGTCCTGCTAGTTTTTGGCATATCTATGTTGTTGTAGATCGATGGCCCGTGCTACCATTCCCTGGAATTTTAATGCGATCCTAGAGAAAGCTCAGTTGAAAGATGATGGTAGAAACTACACGGACTAGGTCCGTAACTTGAGGATTATTCTCATTGCTCCACAGATGAATTATTATGTCCTGGAAGCACCGCTAGGTGACAGGCCTGCTACAGGAGCAACTCCTGATGTTATGAATGTCTGGCAAGCTCGTTCTGGTGACTACTCGATAGTTCAAGTGTGCCATGCTTTACAACTTAGAATCGGGACTTCAAAGACGTTTTGAACATCATGGAGCATATGAGATGTTCCAAGAGTTGACGTGAATATTTCAAGTAAATGCCCGAATTGAGAGAGATGAAGTCTCCAATAAGTTCTATAGCTGCAAGATGGAGGAGAACAGTTCTATCAGTGAACACTTGGTCAGAATGTCTGGGTACTACAATCATATGACTCAACTTGGTTGCAAAGTTGACGAACATAGTGTTATTGATAGAGTTCTTCAATCACTGCCACCAAGCTATAAAGGCTTTGTGATGAACTATAAGATGCAAGGGATGCATAAGACAATTCCCGAGCTCTTTGCTATGCTCAAAGCTGCGGAGGTAGAAATAAAAAAGGAGCATCAAGTGTTGATGGTAAACAAGAAACTAGTTTCAAGATAAAGGGCAAGGGAAAGAAGGGGGACTTCAAGAAGAATAGAAACATAGTTGCTACTCCCGCGAAGAAACCCAAGTCTGGAGCCAAGCCTGAAACTGAGTGCTTCTACTACAAAGGGACTGGACACTTGAAGCTGAACTGCCCCAAGTATTTGGCGGATAAGAAGGATGGCAAAGTGAACTAAGGTATATTTGATATACATGTTATTGATGTGTACCTTACTAATGCTCCTAGTAGCACCTGGGTATTTGATACTGGTTCAGTTGCTAATATTTGTAACTCGATACACGGGCTACGGATTAAACTAAGATTAGCTAAGGACGAGGTGACGATGAGTGTGGGAAATGGTTCCAAAGTCAATGTGTTCGCCGTCGGCACGCTACCTCTACATCTACCATCGGGATTAGTTTTAGACCTGAATAATTGTTATTTGGTGCCAGCGTTGAGCATGAACATTATATCTGGATCTTGCTTGTTGTGAGACGGTTATTCATTTAAATCAGAGAATAATGGTTGTTCTATGTATATGAGTAATATCTTTTATGGTCTTGCAACCTTACAGAGTGGTCTATTCTTGTTGGATCTCGATCGTAGTGATACACATATTCATAATATTGAAGCCAAAAGATGCAAGGTTGATAATGATAGTGCAACTTATTTGTGGCACTGCCGTTTAGGTCATATTGGTGTAAAGTGCATGAATAAACTCCATGCTGATGGACTTTTGGAATCACTTGATTATGAATCACTTGGTGCTTGCGAACAATGCCTCATGGGCAAGATGACTAAAACTCCGTTCTCCGAAACAATGGAGCGAGCAACAGATTTGTTGGAAATCATACATACTGATGTATGCAGACAAATGAGTGTTGAGGCAGCGGGTATATCTACTTGATGAAGCACAAGTCTGAAACATTTGAAAAGTTCAAAGAATTTCAGAGTGAAGTAGATAATCATCGTAACAGAAAAATAAAGTTTCTACGATCTGATCACGAAGGCGAATATTTGAGTTACGAGTTTGGTCTTCATTTGAAACAATGTGGAATAGTTTCACAGCTCACGCCACGTGGAACACCACAGCGTAATAGTGTGTCCGAACGTCATAACCGTACTTTATTAGATATGGTGCGATCTATGATGTCTCTTACCGATTTACCACTATCGTTTTGGGGTTATGCTTTAGAGACAACTGCATTCACGTTAAATAGGGCACCATCTAAATCCGTTGAGACGACACCTTTTGAACTATGGTTTGGCAAGAAACCAAGTTGTCGTTTCTTAAAGTTTGGGGCTGTGATGCTTATGTGAAAAAGCTTCAACCTGATAAGTTCGAACCCAAGTCGGAGAAATGTGTCTTCATAGGATACCCAAAGGAAACTGTTGGGTACACCTTCTATCACAGATCCAAAGGCAAGATATTGGTTGCTAAGAATGGATCCTTTATAGAGAAGGAGTTTCTCTCGAAAAAAGTGAGTGGGTGGAAAGTAAAAATTCATGAGGTAATTATACCTTCTCCCGAGTTGGAAAGTAGTACATCACAGAAGCTAGTTCCAGTGATTCCTACACCGATCAGTCAGGAAGCTAATGATGGTGATCATGAAACTTCAGATCAAGTTACTACTGAACTTCGTAGGTCAACCAGAGTTCGTTCCGCGCCAGAGTGGTACGGTAACCAGGTTCCGGAAGTCATGTTACTAGACCATGATGAACCTACGAATTATCAGGAAGCGATGATAAGCCCAGATTCCGCAAAATGGCTTGAGGCTATGAAATCTGAGATGCGATCCATGTATGAGAACAAAGTGTGGACTTTGGTTGACTTGCCCGATGATCGGCAAGCCATTGAAATAAATGGATCTTTAAGAGGAAGCTGACGCCGATGGAAATGTTACTGTCTACAAAGCTTGACTTGTTGTGAAAGGTTTTCGACAAGTTCAAGGAGTTGACTACGATGAGACTTTCTCACCCGTAGCGATGCTTAAGTTTGCCCGAATCATGTTAGCAATTGCCACATTTTATGATTATGAAATCTGGCAAATGTATGTCAAAATTGCATTCCCTAATGGATACCTCAAATAGGAGATGCATATGATGCAACCAGAAGGTTTTATCGATCCTAAAGGTGCTAACAAAGTGTGCAAGCTCCAGCGATCCATCTATGGACTGGTGCAAGCATCTTGGAGTTGGAATATATGCTTTGATGAGGTGATCAAAGCATATGGTTTTATACAGACCTTTGGAGAAGCCTGTATTTACAAGAAAATGAGTGGGAGCTCTGTAGCATTTCTGATATTATATGTGGATGACATATTGTTGATTGGAAATGATATAGAATTTTTGGATGGCATAAAAGGATACTTGAATAAGAATTTTACAATGAAATACCTCGGTGAAGCTGCTTATATATTAGGCATCAAGATCTATAGAGATAGATCAAGACGTTTAATTGGACTTTCACAAAGCACATAACTTGAAGAAGTTCAAAATGGACCAGTCAAAGAAAGGGTTCTTGCCTGTGTTACAAGGTGTGAAGTTGAGTAAGATTCAATGCCCGACCAGTGCAGAAGATAGAGAGAAAATGAAAGTCATTCCCGATGCCTCAGCCATAGGATCTATCATGTACGCAATGCTGTGTACCAGACCTGATGTGTGCCTTGCTATAAGTTTAATTAGGAGGGAGGTACCAAAGTAATCCAAGAGTGGATCACTAGATAATGGTGAAAAACATCCTGAAGTACCTGAAAAGGACAAAGGATATATTTCTTGTTTATGGAGGTGACAAAGAGCTTGTCATAAACGGTTACGTCGATTCAAGCTTTGACACTGATCTGGATGACTCTAAGTCAAAAACCGGATATGTATTTTTATTGAATGGTGGAGCTGTCAGTTGGTGCAGTTCCAAGCAGAGCGTCGTGGCGGGATCTACGTGTGAAATGGAGTACATAGCTGCTTCGGAAGCACCAAATGAAGGAGTCTGGATAAGGAGTTCCTATCCGATCTAGGTGTAATACCTAGTGCATTGGGTCCAATGAAAATCTTTTGTGACAACACTGGAGCAATAGCCTTGGCAAAGGAATCCAGGTTTCACAAGAGAACCAAGCACATCAAGAGACGCTTCAATTCCATCCGCGATCAAGTCACGGAAGGAGACATATAAATTTGCAAGATACATACAGATCTGAATGTCGCAGACCCGTTGACTAAGACGCTTCCACGAGCAAAACATGATCAGCACCAAGACTCCATGGGTGTTAGAATCTTTACTATGTAATGTTGATTATTGACTCTAGTTCAAGTGGGAGACTGAAGGAAATATGCCCTAGAGGCAATAATAAAGTTGTTATTTATATTTCCTTATATCATGATAAATATTTATTATTCATGCTAGAATTGTATTAACCAGAAACTTAGTACATGTGTGAATACATAGACAAAACATAGTGTCCCTAGTATGCCTCTACTAGACTAGCTCATTGATCAAAGATGGTTATGTTTCCTAACCATAGACATGAGTTGTCATTTGATCAATGGGATCTCATTAGTAGTAGAATGATGTGATGGACAAGACCCATCTGTTAGCTTAGCAACATGATCGTTTAGTTTTACTGCTATTGCTTTCTTCATGACTTATACATGTTCCTATGACTATGAGATTATGCAACTCCCGAATACCGGAGGAACACCTTGTGTGCTATCAAACATCACAATGTAACTGGGTGATTATAAAGATGCTCTATAGGTGTCTCCGAAGATGTTTGTGGTGTTGGCATAGATTGAGAATAGGATTTGTCACTCCAAGTGTCGGCGAGGTATCTCTGGGACCTCTTGGTAATACACATCATAATAAGCCTTGCAGGCAAACGACTAATGAGTTAGTCACGAGATGATGTATTACAGAACGAGTAAAGAGACTTGCCGGTGACGAGATTGAACTAGATATGATGATACCGACGATTGCATCTCGGGCAAGTAACATACCAATGACAAAGGGAGCAACGTATGTTGTTATGCGGTTTGACCGATAAAGATCTTCGTAGAATGTGTAGGAACCAATATGAGCATCCAGGTTCCGCTATTGGTTATTGACCGGATATGAGTCTCGGTCATGTCTACATAGTTCTCGAACCCGTAGGGTCCGCACGCTTAACGTTCGATGACGATCGGTATTATGAGTTTATGTTGTTTTGATGTACCGAAGGTAGTTCGGAGTCCCAGATGTGATCATGGACATGACGAGGAGTCTCAAAATGGTGGAAACATAAATATTGATATATTTGACGACTATATTCGCACACTGGAAGTGTTCCGGGTGATTTTGGAGAAAACCGGAGTGCCGGAGGGTTACCGGAACCGCCCGGGAGAACTCATGGGCCACATGGTCCTTAGTGGAGAGAGAGAGAGGGCCGGCCAGGGCAGCCCGCGCGGCCCCTCCCCATCTAGTCAGAATTGGACTAGGGAAGGGGGGCGGCGTCCCCCTTTTCCTTATCCCTCTCCTCCTTCTTTTCCCTTTCCTAGTAGGACTAGGAAAGGGGAGTCCTACTCCTACTAGGAGGAGGACTCGTCCTCTCTCCCGCGCGCGCCCTAGGGCCGACCGGCCTCCTCCTTGCTCCTTTATATACGAGGGCAGGGGCACCCTAGAACACACAATCAAACATCAGTTTTAGCCGTGTGCGGTGCCCCCCTCCACAGATACACACCTCAGTCATATCGTTGCAGTGCTTAGGCGAAGCCCTGCGCCGGTAGCTTCATCATCACCGTCACCACGCCGTCGTGCTGACGAAACTCTCCCATGATGCTCAAATGGATCAAGAGCTCGTGGGACGTCATCGAGATGTACATGTGCTGAACGTGGAGGTGTCGTACGTTCGGTGCTTGGATCGCGAAGACGTTCGACTACATCAACCGCGTCACTATACGCTTCCGCTTATGGTCTACGAGGGTACGTAGACACACTCTCCCCTCTCATTTCTATGCGTCTCCTAGATAGATCTTGCGTGATCGTATTAATTTTTGAAATACTACGTTCCCCAACAGGAATAAGGTTCTCCATATCTAACCCCCGATCTGGTGGCATGTCTAGCATCATCGGAGGACATGTGGAGGTGTGTCTCTGGCAGATCTGTCCTTGGTGGATTTTCTCGGATCTGTTCGTCATTCATCTACGTTTGTGTGTCTTTAGGTTCAATCCTTCTGATCAACACTACTCTTCATTGGTAGTGGTTGCTATTCTGGTGCGCTGATCCTATGAGGCCTTAGCACAACGACTTCCCGACTGTCTACTACAACAAGTTTCTCCCGGCTCTGGTGAGAGAAGGGCAATGACGGCGGTGTGCCTTCAGCTCCTATCAATGATTGTAGTTGTTGCTAGGTGATCTACATATCTGGATGTAATTTTATTATTTATGATCTCCGTTGTACTCCCATAATCGAAGATGAACATATCGTATGTTTTTTGGTGTAAAATATATATGATAATTCAGCCCTATTTATCTTATAAGCCAATAACTCGATCAACTTGAAGATGGCGACAACCTCCACACTCAGCACCATTAGAAAAGAACACATACAACAACAAGGAACAACCAGTTTGCCATGTTGATCTCCGACAGAATCAACCTGTCGAAGACAAAAGTGCTCCATCTCAGTTCTGCCTCACATCAATGGCGGAAACAAATCCAAAATTAATTCCTATGAAGTTAAAGTCGGAAGGGATTATGAAAAAGGGCATCGAGAGGCAGTGCAGACAGGCGCCACTCGACTAGTGGGCACGTGGTGGGGGTGCATGGGGTCCCTGTGGCCCCCCTCTGACCCAACCTCTAGCATGTGCCTTCTTCTCTTGATGACCCACACGTATAGGGGATCAATTGTAGCTCTTTCGATAAGTAAGAGTGTCGAACCCAGCGAGGAGCAGAAGGAAATGACAAGTAGTTTTCAGTAAGGTAGTGTCTGCAAGTGCTGAAATTGTAAGTAGCGAGTAGTTTGATAGCAAAGTAATTTGTAAAGAGCAAGTAATGATAATTGTAACATGTATGCAACAGGTAGCCCAATACTTTTGAGGTAAAGTACAGGACAAAACGGTCTCTTATAGTAAGCAAAGCGTTCTTGAGGGTACACATGAATTTCATCTAGTTATTTTCATCATGTTGGTTAGATTTGTGTTCGCTACTTTGATAATTTGATCTGTGGGTGGACCTATGCTTAGGTGCTGTTCTTACTTGAACAAACCTCCTACTTATGATTAACCCTCCTGCAAGGAGCCACAACTACGAGTAAAGTATTAAGAATAAATTCTAACCATAACATTAAACTCTAGGATCCAATCAGTCCCTTACGAAATAGTGCATAAACCAGGGCTTAAGTTTCTGTCACTCTCGCAACCCACCATCTTTTTACTACTCCACAATGCATTCCCTTAGTCCCAAATATGGTGAAGTGTCATGTAGTCGACGTTCACATGACACCACTAAGGGAATCACAACATACATACTATCAAAATATCGAACACATATCAAATTCACATGATTACTTGCAACATGATTTCTCCCATGACCTCAAGAACAAAGGTAACTACTCACAAGTGATGAACATGCTCAAAAAGGATCTGAACATATAATCTTCCACCAAATAAACCATATAGTAATCAACTACAAGATGTAATCAACACTACTAGTCACCCCTAGCAACAATCTATAGTTCCGGTAACAAGATTGAATACAAGAGATGAACTAGGGTTTGAGATGAGATGGTGCTATTGAAGATGTTGATGGAGATTTCCTTCCCCAAGATGGGAGAGTGGTTGGTGATGATGTTGACGATGATTCCCCCCTCCAAGAGGGAAGTTCCCCCAGCGGAATCGCTCCGCCGGAGGGCAAAAGTGCTCCTGCCCAATTTCCACCTCGAGACGGCGGAGCTTTGTCCCGAAAGTAATTTTCTAGGTCAACATCGCTTATATACCAGAAGATGGGCACCGAAGGTGGGTCGTGGAGGCCACAACCCACCAGGGCACGCTAGGGGGCCTAGCGTGCCTAGGTGGGTTGTGCCCACCTGGTGGCCCCCTCTGGTGTTTATTGACTCCAATATTTCTTAAATATTCCATAAAAAATCCCCATGGAGTTTCAGCTCATTTGGAGCTGTGCAGAATAGGTGGCCCGATGTAGCATTTTCAGGTCCAGATGTCCAGCTGCGAGAATTCTCCCTCTTGGTGTGTACCTTGCAAATTATGAGAGAAAAGGCATTAGAATTACTCCAAAAAGCATTATTATGGATAAAAATATTGTAAACAGTAAGAAAACATGATGCAAAATGGACGTATCATCTCTTCAGAAAATAATTCTATGAAACTCCCAATACTTTTAGATCTCCAAAAAATTACCATCTCTCTTTCTTTTTTTTGTTCAGCCCCTGTTTTCTTGCCAGTAATTTTCCGAGAATTTATGTCTTCGTGCATTACATGTAAAATAAGGGATGCCGCATATAACTCCGACGGCGGCGGCGGCGGCGGCCAAGCGATGTGCTGAGATGATGCTGTGAGGAGAGAGGGCGTAGCTTCTACCGTGAGGCCATGCTGTGAAAGTCGTTGTGATACTGCAAGCCATGGCAAATGCCACAAGAGTGGTGTAAAGCAACTACCGAAGCGAGCAAGAAAGGGGCTTGGCTACAAGGACCACGACGGGACGACCGATGGCGCTGCAACTACAATGATGTTGCACATCCGCCGGTGTTGCGATGGAGCATCACTACCTGTGCGATGAATCGTGTTGCAACAGTAACTGGGATGGGGTGGATGATGGCCATACAGCTCTGGTGATGCCATGCAACTGCCCGTGTCGCGATGGAGCATCGCATGCGTTCGTCATCACTGTGGTGGAGCATTGCAAGCGTTTTGACCACATCTGTGTTGTAGGATACAAGGGGCATGCGGGGTTGCTGCGCGAACATCGTGCGGTTCTACAGGAGCGCCGCCGAGCTTCAATGGATCATCATTGGTGCAACATTGGAGCATCGTCGATGCTTCAAGTGGCTACTACAACTTAGAGCTCGCCGATGCTGCAGGCTGCAGTCGTGGCCAATGCGTGGTGTATGTGAGCTGACCAGCAACGCCGTTACTGCAACCTCAGGGTTTTGGCTAGTGCAAGCATGCACGCGGCCTGCGAAGCGGGGATGGAGCATTGCGGTACACCCGGTGGCTGGAGGCGCTAGAGGGAGACTTGTGCATGTCGAGATAAAACGACGGCATATTTCATATAGGAATCAAGTGGCCATTGATCTTTTCCTAAGATTAGCCAGTTGACGTCTATATGTCGCTGATGTCACTTAAAGCAACGTCGGTTTTTCCCCAAAGAGGAAGGGATGATGCAGCACGGCGGCGGTAGGTATTGGCCTCAGATGTGAAACCAAGGTTATCGAACCCGTAGGAGAACCAAGCAACACAACTTAAAAAACACATGCACACAAATAACAACACCTCGCCACCCGACGTGTTAAAGGGGCTGTCGATCCTATTCGGGTAACGAACGTTAGAGAGAGATAAATATTTGTAGATTGGTTGATAAATAAGATAAATTGCAGCAAGGTATTTTTGCGTTTTTGGTTTAGTAAATCTGAAAATAAAGGCAAAGGAAAATATATCGCAAAGGCAAATATATGACAAAGAAGACCCGTGGGGCGTAGGTTTCACTAGTGGCTTCTCTCGAGAAAATAGCAACAGTGGGTGAACAAATTACTGTTGGGAAATTGATGGAACTTCAAATAATCATGGCGATATCCATGCAATTATCATTATATAGGCATCACGTCCAAGATTAGTAGACCAACTCATGCCTGCATCTACTACTATTACTCCACACATCGACCGCTATCCAGCATGCATCTAGTGTATTATGTTCATGGGAAAACGGAGTAATGCATTAAGAACGATGACATGATGTAGTCAAGATTTGTATATCTATGGTGTTAGATATGGATCTCGTTGTTTTATCCTTAGTGGCAATGATACATACGTGTCGGTTCCCCTTCTGTCACTAGGATCAAGCACCGTAAGATCGAACCCACTACCGGGCACCTCTTCCCATTGTAAGATAAATAGATCAAGTTGGCCAAACAAAACCCAATATCGGAGAAGAAATATGAGGCTATAAGCAATCATGCGTATAAGATATCAAAGAACTCAAATAACTTTCATGGATATAAAAAGATAGATCTGATCATAAACTCAAAGTTCATCAGATCCCGACAAACACACCGCAAAAAGAGTTACATCATATGTATCTCCAAGAGACCATTGCATTGAGGATCAAAAGAGAGAGAGAGGAAGCCATCTAGCTACTAACTACGGACCCGTAGGTCTACAAGGAACTACTCACGCATCATCGGA
The DNA here is from genome assembly GCA_902687465.1 of Secale cereale. Classification (NCBI taxonomy): domain Eukaryota; kingdom Viridiplantae; phylum Streptophyta; class Magnoliopsida; order Poales; family Poaceae; genus Secale; species Secale cereale. The sequence goes on along the minus strand of LR738714.1, from coordinate 113,286,984 downwards.
GAGGCACCAATGGAAGTGGTGAACCCCTCCGTGATGGTGTCTAGATTGGATCTGGTGTTTCTGGACTCTACGGCGGCTGGATGAATATTTCGTCGACTCCCCTAGGGTTTCTGGAATATTGGGGAATTTATAGAGCAAAGAGGCAGTCCGGGGGGCACCTATGGTGGGCACAACCCACCAGGGTGTGCCTGGGCCTCCTGCCGCGCCCTGGTGAGTTGTCCCCTCCTTGGGACTCCCCCTAAGTGCCACCAGGGCCCATAGTGTTCCTTCTGGCCCAAAAAAATCTCCAAAAAGTTTTGCGGTGTTTGGGCTCCGTTTGATATTGATTTCCTGTGATGTAAAAAACATGCAGAAAACAACAACTGGTACTTGGCACTATGTCAATAGGTTAGTACCAAAAAATGATATAAAATGACTATGAAATGATTGTAAAACACCCAAGAATGATAATATAACAGCATGGAACATTCAAAAATTATAGATACGTTGGAGACGTATCAGCATCCCCAAGCTTAGCTCCTACTCTTCCTCGAGTATGTAAGTGATAAAAACATAACTTTTGATGTGGAGTGCTGTTTATGAAGTCATATCATATTCTATTCTTTATAGCTGGACATTTGGACTTTTATATGGTTCAAAGCAATAGTCTAGTTTTACATAATAATTTAGATACTCAAGCATATCAACAAGCAAGCATGTCTTTCAAAATATCAATGCTAAAATAAGTTATCCCTAGCCCATTATGCATTATGCTCTATCATTGATCCATTCATGAAAAACACTCGCATATTAGTTACATCCAGTGCTCAAGTACGATCATAGTGTTTCCTAGTTGGTGCTTGTAAGAGAAGATGGAGACTCAAATTCAAAATAAAAATTGCATAACTAAAAGAAAGGCCCTTCGCAGAGGGAAGTAGGGATTTGTAGAGGTGCCAGAGCTCAAAGCAAAAATTGAGAGATAATTTTTTTTGGGAGGTATACTTTTCCCACCAATGAGAACGACTTGAGGTTCCCAACACTTTCCATGCTAGATATATCATAGGTGGTTCCCAAACAGAAAAATAATGTTTATTCCTTTTCCACCAAACTTTCACAAGCCATGGCTAGCCGAATCCACGGTTGCCTTCCATACCAACACTTTCTAAGGATTTTATTATTTGACAACATAAAGTAATTTTTTTTCATTTCGGGACTAGGCATCCCTAATACATTTGATGTACTCTCGTGCAATGACAGGTGAATAAACACTCATCGTGAGTATAACACATCCATCATGGAAAATATTGGCTACCCCTCACCGCCTCGCGAGAGGTACGGGCACACAAAAGGGAAATTTATTTTGAAAATTAGAGATGGCACATACAAATTTGCTTACAACGGCAAGGAAATACCGCATATAGGTAGGTATGGTGGACTCATATGGCAAAACCGGGATAAAGGATTTTGGATGCACAAGTAGAGATCATACTTAGTGCAAAATGAAGGCTTGCAAAAGAGTGGGAAGCGACCAACCATGAAACAAATAATCTCGTAAGCGAACATTGAGCATAAATAACACTGAATAATGCACCACAAGTAGGATATAATTTCATTGCATAATTATTGACTTTCGTGCTTGCATAGGGAATTACAAACTTTAACACTAGTATTCTTACTAAAGCACAATTACTCATTAACACGACTCACATATCATACCATCATGTCTCAAAACTATTACAAGGAATCAAGTTTATTTTGTCCAATGATCTTCATGACATTTTTTTCGCTTTATCCTTCTTAGATATCTATCACTTTGGGACTAATTTTCATGTGTTGCTTTTGATAAGCTCAAACAAATATAAGTGAAGATCATGAGCATACTTTTTTTTCATTCTCTTAAAATAATATAAGTGAAGCGAGAGAGAATTTCTTCAAAAATACTAAGCACACCGTAATCAAAAAGATATAAGTGAAGCACTAGAGCAAGTCCTAGTTCATAAAATTTAAGTGAAGCATAGAGCGCTATTCTAGCAAGTCATGGCATAATTTTGGCTCTTTCAAATATGTGTGTACATCAAGGATTGATGACTTAAAAAACAAAATAAAACAAGCAAGGACTCATATCATACAAGACGCTCCAAGCAAAACACATATCATGTGACCAATAAAAATATAGTTTTGAGTGAAATACCGATAGTTGTTGGAAAAAAGCGGGGATGCCACTCGGGGGAATCCCCAAGCTTAGTTGGTTGCTCATCTTTGGATCATTATCTTGGTATGCCGGGGCATCTCCAAGCTTAGGCTCTTACATCCTTACTTCATCCATCATAAGATAACCCAAAACGTGAAAACTTCAATCACACAAAACTTCAACAAAACCTTCGTGAGATCCGTTAGTGTAAGAAAGTAAACCACTACTATAAGTACTGTATCAAAACAATTCATTTTTTTTGTATTATATCAACTGTATTCCAACTTTTCTATGGCAAAAACTCATCAAAGAAAACCATCAAAATAAGCACACAACACAAAGAAAACAGAATCCGTCAAAAACAGAACAGTCTGTTGTAATCTGGAAGTTTCAATAACTTCTGGACCTCTAAAAATCTTGAAAAACATAGGGCCCTGTGAACTATTTTGTATATTAATATTCTGCAAAAAGAATCAACTAAAAAGCACTTTTTTGTTAAAAATGAGATTTTTTTCTCGCGAGCGCAAAGTTTCTGCCTTTTTTAGCAAGATCAGACAATTATCACCCAAGAAGATCCTATCGGTCCTACTTGGCACAAACACTAATTAAAACACAAAAAACACAATCATACGAGTAGCATAATTGTCTAAACACTCAAGAACATCAAGCAAAAAGTAAAATTAAATTTTATTCATTGGGTTGCCTCCCAACAAGTGCTATCGTTTTACGCCCTTAGCTAGGCATAAGGCAAGGATCTAAGTTTTGTAATCTTGGTCTTTAATTACCTTAGGGGTATCCTTATCATGGAGTTTTGTAAACACAACATAAAACATATTATACATGGAAACTTTAGCAATCCTTAGTTGGTTTTCATCATAACCCCTTTGATTTCCAGCAACAATCCAAGAGTAATGTTGGTTAACATTATTAAAAACTTGTTGGATTATATCTAAAACGGGAACTTCTTTCTTAATATTACCATCAAAGATTCTATTATCCCCAAGAAAATGTCTTAAAGCATATTCACTATTGTAAAGAATTTCATCTATCACGAGTTTTTCACGATTCATACCATAAAAATCAAAGATTTCTCTAGCTTCACGTATTACGTAATCACATTCATTCATAAGGACCAGAGTAGCTAACTTTTGAGCTCTAGGATTCTTTATTTCTGGAAGCTCAAAAAACAATCTTTGCAAAGTAGAATGAGAGCGGATAAATTTACTTTCAAGTTTAATAACTAGTGCTGAAATAGCCTCCGCATAAGATCTAGTAGTTTTAAGTATAGGAGCATCATCAAGGCTCAGATTTCCAACACAATTGAAAAATTCTTGGATATGTTCCTTTCTCATAACGTTCCCTTGCCCCAAGATAAAAGTTTTAGCATCTAATTGCATGTACGTCCAATTTTAGGAGTAAGTCCATCATCTGTTGGTGCCATACCGAAATCACTCATGATTACAAGCAAAGAATAGATCTGACGAAAAAAAGAAAAGGCGAATAAAACGACAAATATTTGTGAAGTGGGGGAGATGAAAATGAGAGGCAAATGGAAAATAATGTACTTGCGAGGAGATGAGATTTGTGATTAGGAACTTGGTATATGTTGAAGATCCTCCCCGGCAACGGTGCCAGAAATTCCTTTTGATGTCGCTTAAAGCTACGTTGGTTTTTCCCCAAAGAGGAAGGGACGATGCAGCACAGCGGCGGTAGGTATTTCCCTCAGATATGAAACCAAGGTTATCGAACTAGTAGGAGAACCAAGCAACACAACGTAAACAACACGTGCACAGAAATAACAACAACTCACAACCCGACGTGTTAAAGGGGTTGTCAATCCCTTTCGGGTAACGAACATGAGAGAGAGATAAATATTGGTAGATTGATTGATAAATAATATAAATTGCGGCAAGGTATTTTTGGGTTTTTGGTTTAGTAAATCTGAAAATAAAGGCAAAGGAAAATAGATTACAAATGCAAATATATGAGAAAGAAGACCCGGGGGCCGTAGGTTTCACTAGTGGCTTATCTCGAAAAAATAACAATGGCGGGTGAACAAATTATTGTTGGGCAATTGATAGAACTTCAATTAATCATGACGATATCCAGGCAATGATCATTACATAGGCATCACGTCCAAGATTAGTAGACCGACTCCTGCCTGCATCTACTACTATTACTCCACAAATCGACCGCTATCCAGCATGCATCTAGTGTTTTAAGTTCATGGAAAAACGGAGTAATGCATTAAGAATGATGACATGATGTAGACAAGATCCATTTATCTATGACGTTAGATATGGATCTCATCGTTTTATCCTTAGTGGCAACGATTCGTACATGTCGGTTCCCCTTCTGTCACTAGGATCAAGCACTGCAAGATCGAACCCACTACCTGGGCCTCCTGGCGCGCCCTGGTGGGTTGTCCCCTCCTCGGGACTCCCTCCAGGTGCCACCAGGGCCCATAGTGTTCCTTGTGGCCCAAGAAAAATCTCCAAAAAGTTTCGCGGTGTTTGAGCTCCGTTTGATAATGATTTCCCGCGATGTAAAAAACATGTAGAAACAACAACTAGCACTTGGCACTATGTCAATAGGTTAGTACCAAAAAATGATATAAAATGACTATAAATGACTGTAAAACATCTCTGTCAGCGTCGCGACTAGAGGGATGGCCGGGAGGGAGGGGTGACAGCTCGGCGTTCACCAGAGGGACACCGGAGGGAAGGAAGGAGTTCACCGGAGAAAATCTCTGTCGGCATCGCGACTAGAGGGATGGCCGGGAGGGAGGGGTGACAGCACGGCAGTGTGCCCCGGTTGGAAGGAGGGTGGTGCGGCGAGGCTGTGCGAGAGTAGCCGGAACCGCCGGCCACGGGAGGCGAGAGCAGGCGGCTAGGCCGGCGGCTGTGCGACAATTCGAAGGAAGAAGAGGAGTGGCTGGAGGTTGAGAAGATGATCTGGCCATCCATTTTTCATCCAGCGACCTAAACCAAATCAACTGACCCCGGAAAAAATTTCAGCCGACTCTCATCTAGCCACGTCCATTTTGTTCAGGTACGTAAGATGGTGAGAGGTGATGTGCATGCATGTACCCGAAGCTGTGAGAAGCTAAACAAGCAGCGCATTAAGTGACCACTATAGCTATATGTAACTTGCGTGAAAATTAATCTTAGGTCAGTCCATTTTTGGGCCATGAAATTCTTCTTTAAGATTCGTGTATGTTATCATTTTCTGGGTTACTCTGTTTGTTATCTTGGGCTTTTCTTGTTTGGACTGACCCAATGCCACTAATTTATTCTTTTCTTTTTAAAAAATTGTTTGTTTTAGTCTTTATTTTATTTTCGTTCTACTTTAAGGGCAATACAATGCAACTAATTCATTCGTTCTTATATTCTTGTTGCAAAAGTTTCGCTTCTATATGCTGGCATATTTTTAAGAAGTGCATTTTTATGAAAAAGTTGTGCAAAAAACACACTGTTTTTTAGATTCTTTTCCTCATTTTTTCTTAAATAATAATACCATTGCCACTAATTCATTCCTTTTCATGAAACCTATGGGCCAGTCACTTTATTTTTCTTTGCACAATTGCTACACTTTCCCAGTGGAAATAATACGCAAGAACAAAAACAAAATTATGGAGTTGCCTAAGAAATAATTAATTAGTGCCACTGGTATGCCACTTTAAAAAAATGGATAAAAATAAAGAAAATAATAGAAGAATTTGTATAAAATTTATAATAAATTGCGCTTTTTAATAATATGCAAGAATAAGTATATAATAGTAGAAAATCGGAAATAAGTAAATTCATTATTCGAATGAATTAGTGACCTTTATATCAACCTTAAATCGAAAAGAAAATGAAATAAGTATTAAAATATAACCAAAACCATGAACAATTTGTAAGTAGAATAGAAATAAAGTAAAAAAGAAAAACTTGCACAAAACTTTGCACTTTTTAATATGTAAGAAATAGAAATGTAGGAGTGTATTTTTCACACTATTATACCTAGGCAACCGGGAATACCCAGAAATAAACATGTGACATGTTATACGGTCTTTGCGTGGATACATTTTACGCTTAACCAACAAGCCAAGAAATACCCAGGAAAAAATGACTCGGAAAAAGAAAAGCAAAACAGGCATACAAACAGAAGAAAAAGAAGAAGCATGTAAGCAACAGAAACACAGAATGGGCTTCATCCCACAAAGAAATCGAATGACCCAAAACAGTGGTCACTCAATTTTTTTAGCCCAAAACATGATGGCAGACACAATAAAAAAACATGAATCTTAAAGAAGAAATCAATGGCTCAAACATCGACTAACCCGAATTCATTTTTTGAGGCAACTTACATCTATATCTATACCTACTATTAAAGGGAATATGTATTCTTGGTTTGGTTCAGTCTTTTTCGTTTGGTGGATCTTTAATGTAACAACCAAAGAACCTATGCATCATTCTTATTTACAAATCCCAACTTGCTCTAAATATACAAGTCGCATTCATCATGTTTAGGGTGATCTAATTAACTGAATGAGCTAGATAAAGAAAGGATCATGGGCTTAAATAAAATATTTAAACGAATGTGGCTAATTAAAGAAAGGATTATGGGTAAATCGGTGGAATAATTAAATGGAAGATTGTGGTCTTGATAAATAGAATATTCAAATAGATGAGGATAATTAATGGAAGGACTTGAGGTAAAAAAGGTAGGATATTTAAAAGGAAGGATTTGTAGGCTTCAATGTTTTGGGGCTACTAAATTAGAAAAGGAAGGATTTGATTCCCGACTAAAATGGTTAAGGACGTCATGGTAATTAAAGGAAGGATTATACTTAAATGGAATCAGTGGGCGATTATGCCCGGAAAGAAAATGTAACGTGGCTAAATTGCATCTTATTTTTTATGTTCATTTTGTGGAAGGATGCTACATTGCAGCATGTTCTTCATAATGAATAATGTGTTGTGAAACATTATACTTGCACGAAACATTTTTTTCCGTTGCAACGCACGGGCATATGTGCTAGTATATGTGAACAGTAAAACATTGTAACCTGGAATATGTTCAGCATGTGCTCTGTGGTTGACGTTACGTAAGTCCACAACAAGGCTTGACATCCTGGGGCCCGTGGCGCATTTTCCTCACAGAAAACTTTCTTGGCAGTTTGGCACAAGCCACCTTTATTTACAAACACAAGGGTGTCGAATCCTTTGACTTAACATTGGAATATTGTGGATGACAGACAAAAAAAAGAATAGGAAGCTATTGCTAGTGAATTGGGAATCAGCTTCAGTAAGACAGACAAATCAATGTTGGAGGTGATGGCATCAATCCATGAAACGCAAGCGCGGGTCACCATGAGAACAATTGTCGGCCATTCAAAGTATCTGATCAACTACAAGAAAATAATCCTTTGCACTAGTCCTCCTCGAATGTGTATTGAAGGATGCGTTCGTCTCCTCATCGTTCTTCGCCAGGGGGCGGCTGCCATTGCACGAACAGGAGCGGGAGCACGAGCCAACGAGGATACGGACATGCTGCTGCTGCAGCAGCAGCTGTCGCCGTACACATTCTGTTAGAATAAATTCGAGGCATTTTGTGGACCAAGCAATCATATGTGGCACAACACCGAGATTTGTTAACGAGGTTCACCGATATGGCCACACCCCCGAGACCTGACTATGGACGCTCCTCACCATAACACCGCTACATTACCGCACCCGATCGCCCTGGACGCCGGCACATGCCCCAGCGTTCCCTGCGTTCCAGTGTTATTATGTTGGCATAAGTTACATCGTGTGTCTACCCTCACTATACACTAGTGGTTGGGCGCCACCCTATGCCGCCGCTTAAGAGGAAACTGTGCGCATGTTTCCATTTACAGAAAATACATAGAGTTCTTGCCTCCGTCTAAAAAAACATATTCGATTTTTTTTCTCAACTTCATCTTAAAAAAGAAAAAAAAAATCACCGTAGCCTACCAGCAAGTGCCACTTTGCATAACCCTCCATGTAAAAAAAATACTAGAGGTCCTCACGTTCATCTTAGAAAAATACATTTCAAAAAAAACCACACCTTCATCTAAAAAAATTCTAAAAGATTTCTCACCGCGGACAACCAGCTTGCGCCATGTGACATAGATGGTTGGCCGCCCTTCATGCGTAGCTTATTGGGTTTAATGAGAAGCCTTGCATACAAGTGTCCTACTTGGATCCGACTCCATATCCTATTGAGACACAATCCAACTACAAGTCAACGGTAACCTATCTTGTACACAATATTCGACACAACTCTAACAAACTCCACCTTAGCGAATAGTCTCCACCACCTTGAATTTGGCAATGCATCAAACTTCCATGTACATTGGACTTGAGCTTATCCCATGAGTACCGCTGCTACTTCAAAGACTCCATATGACTCCACCTGCAACTTGTAGTCCTTTCTTTTCTTGACCATAGTCAACGCTCAAGCAAAATTAAGTTCCTTGTTACTCTAGTTTGTGCTCCTAACTTTCAAAGTATCCGTCCAACACCATCACACATCGATCACTGACCTGCGTGAAAGTGAACAACTCACATATTCGGTGTCACACATAAGAGTTACTTGAACTCAACATCACCGCTCTTCCTTGACCGCCTGTCTGAAACTTGAAGGAATTTCACCATTGCTTGTAGTCATCCCGAGTCAAATTCGCAGTTGTCTCACCACATGTATAACCATGTATAACCACCAGAGCCCTAACCTGTCTCCATGTCCCATGCATACCGCATGACTCGCCGCTATTACCGCGTCGAGCCTCCGCTGTCCTGGTCGAATCTCAATGGTCGCGAAACCACACCACTCAACCCCCATTGCAGAGTACCATCCATCATCATCGACCGGGGACGAGTTTCACGCTTCCATCAGACCAATGTGCTCAAGTCTGAATTACGTGTCCCTTGCTTTTCCCCCCTCGCCGAAGCAGGCTTCTATTATCTGGATCCTTACACCGTAGCCCCTCAATCCAGCTCCATCTTCAACATGACTCAATGGTAGATGATCAGTCCACCCTCGCACCCCGTCGACTTCAAGCTCCGTGTGTACACCACCTTGTATCCACCCCGCGCCATAGTCTAGTCGAAGCCACACAAACCATCGGGCCTACGCCGCGTGTTTCCACGCCCCAGAAATCGGTCACCATCAGCATCACGCTCCTATGTCGCTGCCACCGATCCCACCATCGTCTTCTATTCCAACCGACTCATGTCGGTCCATCAGACTGACAAGTCTGACCCAGCCGTGTATGTCTGACTACAACCATGCTCCAACTTGCGCTGTGTCCGCCCCATACTTCTTCGTACATTGCCTGAAGCCTTGTGTATGCATGATCGTGCCACGACGCACTTCAGACTTCTTCAAGCCTTATGCACCAGTCCTTGCCCTAGATACTCGAAGCACCTCATCCTACTGGACCCAAAGAAAAAATATCCGTGCAAGACATGACCACACTGTTGGGGAACGTTGCATGGGAAACAAAAAATTCCCTACGAACACCCAAGATCAATGTAGGAGATGCACATCTACGAGAGGAGAGTTGGATCCACATACCATTGTAGATAGCTAAGTGGAAGCATTCAAGAATGCGGTTGATGTAGTGGTACGTCTTCGCGATCCAATCATGATCCGTCTCGCGAACTCCGGTCTGGTGCCGATCGGACGGCACCTCCGCGTTCAACACACGTACGGCTTGATGACGCCTTCACCTCCTTGGTCTAGCGAGCAATGGTGAAGTAGTAGCTCGAGTCCTCCGGCAGAACGACGGCGTGGTGGCGGTGGTGGTGGAGAAATCTCAGCAGAGCTTTGCTAAGTGCTATAGAGAGGAAGAAGGCTAAGAGTGAGAGAAGGGGCAGCGCCGTGGCGTATGAGGGTGCGGCTGCCCTCTTTCTCCCTCACTATATATAGGGGGAAGGGGGAGGAGGGGCGCCCTAGGGTTTTCCTAGGGAAGGGGCGGCGGCCACAGGGGAAACCCTAGATTGGTTTAAGCGCCCCCACCCCTAGGAAACATGGCCTGCAAGCCGGGAGGGGGCGGCTGCCCTAGGGGAGGCGCCCCACCTCTCCAAATTGCGTAAGATGGGGTGGGAGGGGCGCACAGCCCCTTAGTGGGCTGGTTAGCCCCCCCAACGCTTGTTGGGGCCTCCAAAACCCCTTTCGGTCACGCTAGTCGTCATCCGGTACCCCCGAAACAATCCCGGACTCGAATACCCTTCATCCAATATATTGATCTTCACCTTCGAACCATTCCGGAGTTCCTCGTCATGTCCAGGATCTTATCCGAGACTCCGAACAACCTTCGATAACCACCTGAATGACTCAACTATACTAATATCCTCACCAAATGTTAAGTGTGTAGACCCTGCGGGTTCGAGAACTATGCAGACATGACCGAGACACCTCTATGGTCAATAACAAGTAGCGGGACCTGGATGCCCATATTGGCTCCCACATATTCTACGAAGATCTCATTGGTTGAACCTCGATGTCAAGGATTCATATAATCCTGTATGTAGTTCCCTTTGTCTATGGGTATGTTACTTGCCCGAGATTCGATCATCGGTATCTCCATACCTAGTTCAATCTCGTTACTGGAAAGTCTCTTTACTCGTTTCGTAACACAAGATCCCGCAACTAACTTGTTAGTCACATTGCTTGCAAGCTTCTTGTGATGTTGTATTACCGAGAGGGCCCAGAGATACCTCTCCGTCTCACGGAGTGACAAATCCTAGTCTTGATCCATGCCAGCTCAATAGACAGCCTCGGAGATACCTGTAGAGCACCTTTATAGTCACCCAGTTACGTGGCGACATTTTGTACACACAAGGTACTCCTCCGGTGTCAGTGAGTTGCATGATCTCATGGTCATAGGAACATATACTTGACATTGAGAAAAATATAGCAATAAACCTGACACGATCATATGCTACATTCATAGTTTGGGTCAAGTCCATCACATCATTCTCCTAATGATGTGACCTCATTATCAAATCACAACTCATGTCAATGGCTAGAATACCATAGCCATCTTTAATCAACGAGCTAGTCATGTAGAGGCTGACTAGGGACATATTGTCGTCTATGCATCCACACATGCATTCGAGTTTCCAATCAATACAATTATAGCATGGATAATAAACGATTATCATGAACAAAGAAATATGATAATAATCAATTTATTATTGCCTCTAGGTTATATTTCCACTTGATATGTGTGTACTTTGCCCACGGTATCGATCATGTTTTGCCCGTGGAAGAGGTTTAGTCAACAGATCTGCAACATTCAAATCTGTGTGTACTTTGCAAATGTTTATGTCCTCCTCCTTGATCAAATCGCGGATGTAATTGAAGCGTCGCTTTATGTGTCTGGTCCTCTTGTGAAACCTTGGTTCCTTGGCTAGAGCAATGGAACTAGTGTTATCACAGAACATAGTCATTGGGTCAAGTGCACTAGGCACAACTCCAAGATCTGTCATGAACTGCTTCATCAAGATAGCTTCCTTCGCTGCCTCCGAGGCAGCTATGTACTCCGCTTCACATGTAGAATCAGCTACCACGCTTTGCTTGGAACTGCACCAGCTTACTGCTCCCCCATTAAGAATATATATGTATCCGGTTTGAGACTTAGAGTCATCCGGATCAGTGTCAAAGCTTGCATCGACGTAACCCTTTACGACGAGCTCTTGATCACCTCCATAAACGAGAAACATTTTCTTAGTCCTTTTCAGGTACTTAATATTCTTGACCGCTGCCCAGTGCTACATTCCAGGATTACTTTGAAACCTTCCCGCCATACTTATGGCAAGGCTGACATCTGGTCTTATGCACATCATTGCATATATGATAGAGCCTATGGCTGAAGCATAGGGGATGACACTCGTCTTTTTCTCTATCGTTTGTAGTCGCCGGGCATTGAGTCTTACTCAACTTCACACCTTGCAAAACAGGCAAGAACCCCTTCTTGGACTGAACCATTTTGAACTTCTTCAATGTCTTATCAAGGTATGTGCTTTGTTAAAGTCCTATTAAGCGTCTCGATCTATATATATAGATTTTGATGCCTAATATGAAAGCAGCTTCGCCTAGGTCCTTCATTAAAAAACTATTGTTCAAATATTCCTTCACATTTTCCAAAAGTTCTATATTGTTTCCAATCAGCAATATGTCATCCACATATAATATTAGAAACGCTATAGAGCTCGCACTCACTTTCTTGTAAATACAAGCTTCTCCGGAAACTTGTATAAACCCAAACGCTTTTATCACATCATCAAAGCAAAGATTCCAACTCCGAGATGCTTGCACCAGTCCATGAATGGATCGCTGGAGTTTGCACACTTTGCTAGCATTCTCTGGATCGACAAAACCTTCCGGTTGCATCATATTCAACTCTTCCTTAAGGAAACCATTAAGGAACGTTGTTTTAACATCCATCTGCCAGATTTCATAATCGAAAAATGCAGCTATTGCTAAGATGATTCTGACGGACTTACGCATCGCTATAGGTGAGAAAGTCTCATCGTAGTCAACTCCTTGAACTTGTGAAAACCTCTTTGCCACAAGTCGAGCTTCATGGACGGTGACATTACTTTCCGCGTCCGTCTTCTTCTTGAAAATCCATTTATTTTGAATGGCCTTTCGTCCTTCAAGTAATACTTCCAAAGTGCATACTTTGTTTTCATACATGGATACCATCTCAGATTTCATGGACTCTAACCATTTGTCAAAATCCTGGCCCACCATCACTTCTCCATAGCTCGTAGGTTCATCGTTGTCCAACAACATGATCTCTAAGACAGGGTTACCGTACCACTCAGGAGCAGAACGTATCCTTGTCGACCTACGAGGTTCGATACTAACTTGATCCAAAAGTTCATGATCACCATCACTAATTTTGTCTTCAACTGGTGTAGGTGTCACATAAACTTCTTTCTGCATCGTGCTACTATTTGGTTGAAGTGAAGGTTCAACAACCTCATCAAGTTCTATCTTCCTCCCACTCAATTCTTTCGAGAGAAACTCTTTCTCGAGAAAGGACCCATTCTTAGCGACAAACACTTTGCCCTCGGATTTGAGATACAAGGTATACCCAACCATCTCCTTTGGGTATCCTATGAAGACGCATTTGTCCGCTTTGGGTTTGAGCTTTTCTGGCTGAAGCCTTTTGACATAAGCATCACAGCCCCAAACCTTAAGAAATGACAACTTAGGTTTCTTGCAAAACCTTAGTTCATACGGTGTCGTGTCTACGGACTTAGATAGTGCCTTATTTAAAGTGAATGCAGCTGCCTCTAATGCATAACCCCAAAACGATAGTGGTAGATCAACAAGAGACATCATAGAACGCACCATATCCAATAAGGTACGATTACGACGTTCGGACACACCATTATGCTCTAGTGTTCCAGGTGGCATCAACCATGAAAAAATTCCACATTGTCTTAAGTGATTGCCAAACTCATAACTCAGATATTCTTCCCCTCGATCGAATTGTAGGAACTTGATCTTCTTGTTACAATGATTCTCGACTTCACTCTGAAATTGCTTGAAATTTTCAAACGTTTCAGACTTATGCTTCGTCAAGTAAATATACCCATATCTACTCAAATCATCGATGAAGGCGAGGAAATAACGATATCCACCAAGCGCGTCAACGCTCATTGGACCGCACACATCGGTATGTATAATTTCCAACAAGTCACTTGCTCGTTCCATTGTTCCGGAAAACGGGGTTTTGGTCATCTTTCCCATGAGGCATGGTTCGCATGTGTCAAGTGATTCAAAATCAAGAGACTCCAAAAGTCCCTCATAATGGAGTTTCTTCATGCGCTTTACACCAATATGACTTAAGCGACAATGCCATATGAAAGTGGTACTATCATTATCAACTCTACAACTTTTGGCATCAATGTTATAAACATGTGTTTCATCACCATCGAGATTCAATAAGAATAAACCCCTCACAATGAGTGCATGACCATAAAAGATATTACTAGTATAAATAGAACAACCATTATTCTCTAATTTAAACGAGTAACCGTCTCGCATTAAACAAGATCCTGCTCATGCTCAACGCAGGCACCAAATAACAATTATTCAGGTCTATCACTAATCCCGATGGTAATCAAAGAGCGAGCGTGTCGACGGCGATCACATCAACCTTGGAACCATTTCCCACGCGCATCGTCACTTCGTCACTTCGTCCTTCGCCAGCCTCCATCTATTCTGTAGTTCCTGTTTAGAGTTGCAAATGTGAGCAACCGCACCGGTATCAAATACCCAGGCACTACAACGAGATCTGGTTAGGTACACATCAATAACATGTACATGATATATACCTTTGTTGGCCCCCTTCTTGTCAGCCAGATACTTGGGGCAATTCCGCTTCCAGTGGCCAGTTCCCTTGCAATAGAAGCACTCAGTTTCTGGCTTGGGTCCAGCCTTGGGTTTCTTCATGGGAGGAGCAACTGCTTTGCCACCTTTCTTGAATTTTCCCTTCTTTCCCTTGCTCTTGTTGAAACTAGTGGTTTTATTGACCATCAACACTTGATGCTCCTTCTGGATGTTTGACACAGCGACTTTCAGCATCGCGAACAGCTCGGAGACTGACCTATTCATCCCTTGCATGTTATAGTTCAACACAAAGCTCTTGTAGCTAGGTGGTAGTGATTGAAGAACTCTGTCAATGATCGCCTCAGGTGGGAGCTCAACTCCCAACTCAGCCAAACGGTTGTAGTACCCAAACTTTCTGAGTATGTGCTCACTGACAGAAGTGTTCTCCTCCATTTTGCAGGTGTAGAAATTATCGGAGGTCTCATACCTCTCGATTGGACATTTTTCACAAAAGTAAACGTCAACTCCTGGAACATCTCATATCCTCCATGACATTCAAAACTCCTTTGAAGTCCTGGTTCTAAGCCATACAACATGGCGCACTGAACTACTGAGTAGTCATCAACACGCGACTGCCAGACGTTCATAACGTCCACAGACGCGGGAGCGGGTGGCGTACCAAGCAGTGCATCAAGGACATAAGCCTTTTGGGCAGCCATGAGGATAATCCTCAGATTACGGTCCCAGTCCACAAAGTTACTTCCATCATATTTCAACTTAGCTTTCTCTAGGAATGCATTAAAATACAGGGGAGCTACTACGCGAGCCATTGATCTACAACATAAATTTGCAAGGACAACTTAGATTATTGTTCATGATAAATGAGTTCAATTAATCTTATTACTTAAGAACTCCCACTCAAATCAACATCCCTCCGGTTGTTTGAGTGTAACACGATCCAAATTCACCAACCCAAGTCTGATCATCACGTGAGATGAGGTGGTTTCAATGGTGAACATCTCCATGTTGATCATATCTACTATATGACTCGTGTTCGACCTCTCGGTCTCTTGTGCTTCGAGGCCATGTCTATACATGCTAGGCTCGTCAAGGTTAACCCGAGTGTTCCGCCTGTGCAAAACTGGCTTGCACCCTTTGTATGTGACCGTAGAGTCTATCACACCCGATCATCACGTGGTGCTTCGAAACAACGAACTTTCGCAATGGTGCACACTTGGGGAGAACACAGTTTTATCTTGAAATTATACTAAGGGATCACTTTATAATGCTACCGTCGTCCTAAGCAAAATAAGATGCATAAAAGGATTAACATCACATGCAAATCATAAGTGACATGATATGGCCATCATCTTGTGCTTTTGATCGCCATCTCCAAAGCACCGGCATCATCTCCTTCATCACTGGCATGACACTGATGTCTGCTACACAACCTTCTTCTTGTAGACGTTCTTGGGCCTCCAAGTGCAGAGGTTTGTAGGACAGTAGAAAATTTCCCTCAAGTGGATGACCTAAGGTTTATCAATCCGTGGGAGGCGTAGGATGAAGATGGTCTCTCTCAAACAACCCTGCAATCAAATAACAAAGAGTCTCTTGTGTCCCCAACACACCCAATACAATGGCAAGTTGTATAGGTGCACTAGTTCGGCGAAGAGATGGTGATACAAGTGCAATATGGATGGTAGATATAAGTTTTTGTAATATGAAAATATAAAAATAGCAAGGTAACTAATGATAAAAGTGAGCACAAACGGTATTGCAATGCTTCTAAACAAGGCCTAAGGTTTATACTTTCACTAGTGCAAGTTCTCTCAACAATAATAACATAATTGGATCATATAACAGTCCCTCAGCGTGCAACAAAGAGTCACACCAAAGTCACTAATAGTGGAGAACAAACGAAGAGATTATTTTAGGGTACGAAACCACCTCAAAGTTATTCTTTCTGATTGATCTATTCAAGAGTCCGTAGTAAAATAAGACGAAGCTATTCTTTTCGTTTGATCTATCCTAGAGTTCGTACGAGAATAACACCTTAAGGCAGACATCAACCAAAACCCTAATGTCACCTAGATACTCCATTGTCACCTCAAGTATCCGTGGGCATGATTATACGATATGCATCACACAATCTAAGATTCATCTATTCAACCAACACAAAGAACTTCAAAGAGTGCCCCAAAGTTTCTACCGGAGAGTCAAGACGAAAACATGTGCCAACCCCTATGCATAAGTTCACAAGGTCATTGAACCCGCAAGTTGATCATGAAAACATATCAAGTAGATAACGTGAATATCCCATTGTCCCCATAGATAAGCACATGCAGGACATACATCAAGTGTTCTCAAATCCTTAAAGACTCAATATGATAAGATAACTTGAGAGGGAAATCTCAATCCATTACAAGAGAGTAGGGGGAGAAACATCATAAGATCCAACTATAATAACAAAGCTCGCGATACATCAAGATCAAGCCATATCAAGAACACCAGAGAGAGAGAGAGATCAAACACATAACTACTGGTACATACCCTCAGCCCCGAGGGTGAACTACTCCCGCCTCGTCATGGAGAGCGCTGGGATGATGAGGATGGCCACCGGTGATGGATCCCCCCTCTGGCAGGGTGCCAGAACAGGGTGCCGATTAGTTTTTGGTGGCTACAGAGGCTTGCAGCGGCGGAACTCCTGATCTAGGTTTCTTTCAGGGGTTTATGTATTTATAGGAATTTTTGGCGTCGATCTCACGTTAGGGGGGTCTCCGAGTCGTGCACGAGATAAGGGGCGTCCAGGGGGTAGGGCGTTCCCTCCACCCTCATGGATTGCTTGGGACTCTTTTGGCCCAACTGTTTTACTCCGAGGGCTTCTTTTGGTCCATGAAGAATCATCAAAAATTGACACATCAATTGGACTCCGTTTGGTATTCCTTTTCTGTAAAACTCAAAAACAAGGAATAAACAGAAACTGGCACTGGGCTCTAGGTTAATAGGTTAGTCCCAGAAATCATATAAAATAGCATATAAATGCATATAAAACATCTAATATGGATAATATAATAGCATGTAACAATAAAAAAAATATAGATGCGTTGAAGACGTATCAAGCATCCCCAAGCTTAATTCCTTCTCGTCCTTGAGTAGGTAAATGATAAAAACTGAATTTTTGATGTAGAATGCTACCTAGCATAATTATCAATGTAATTTTCTTTATTGTGGCATGAATGTTCAGATCCATAAGATTCAAAACAAAAGTTTAATATCGACATAAAAACAATAATACTTCAAGCATACTAACAAAGTAATCATGTCTTCTCAAAATAACATGGCCAAAGAAAGTTCATACCTACAAAATCATATAGTCCGGCTATGCTCTATCTTCATCACACAAAATATTTAAATCATGCACAACCCCGGTTTCAGCCAAGCATTTGTTTCATACTTTAGTATTCTCAAACTTTTTCAACTTTCATGCAATACATGAGCATGAGCCATGGACATAGCACTATAGGTGGAATAGAATGATGGTTGCGGAGAAGACAAAAAGGAGGAAGATGGTCTCAGATCAACTAGGCATATTAATGGGCTATGGATATGCCCATCAATAAAATATCAATGTGACTGAGTAGGGATTGCCATGCAACGGATGCACTAGAGCTATAAGTGTATGAAATCTCAAAAAGAAACTAAGTGGGTGTGCATCCAACTTGCTTGCTCATGAAGACCTATGGCATTTGAGGAATCCCATCATTGGAATATACAAGCCAAGTTCTATAATGAAAAATTTCCACTAGTATATGAAAGTGACAACATAGGAGACTCACTATCATGAAGATCATTGTCGGAGACTGGAGAGACGCCAAGAACAAGACCACAAAGAGCAAAGGGACGAAGCGGCTCTCCCAGGAAAGATCCTTGTCGGGGCCAGCACTGGTAGCCCCGGCAAGACCCTTGCCGCGGCAGCTCGCCCCGCGCCTACGGAGCGAATCACCCTTTAGTCCACCACCCCCATGGGGCAAGGATTCAGGACATATCCCCGTGGTGGCATGCAGATATTTGTGAAGACATTCATGATCAGATACAAGTTAAGAAGATGACCCTTGGCGGGATTCTAGCCAAGGAGAACCACAAGGCCCCCGGCAAGCACCTTGCCGGGGATGACAGCAGGCGCCATGGCAGGACCCTTGCCGGAGCCCCGGCAAGGCCCTTGCCAAGGACACACGCAGGGCCACCGTCAGGCCCACACCAACTGGGTTTCCACCAACCCACGCAGCTGCCGACCCGACCAGCTGGACGGGCTCCTGCGTGGCAACCCACAGATCTTCGTGGAGACCCGCCGTTGCGCCACCTCAGCTGCCTTTCTGCCTACATGGCGCCTCAGGCACTGCTGGCCAGGGCGTGTGTCGACGCGAGGAGGGGCGGCGACGGACAAGATGGACGTCTCCCTCCCGTCCCCGATAAAGCAAGGACACCTAAGCTGGGCGCATTAAATGCACCTTATCCTGTAATGCGAGGGATAACCTCGCATCACTGTACCCTTTCCACCTCCTGTGTGCCACTATGGCAACCCCTTTTTCCTATAAAAGGAGACCCGAGGCAACCAGGAGAGGGATTTGGCTTTTTGGAACTGCTCGCGACCCTCTTGGAGCTCCTCATTAGCTGAAGAACACCAACATATAATCCACCAAAGCAGGAGTAGGGTTTTACGCATCTTTGCGGCCCGAACCTGGGTAAAGGAACCATGTCCTGACTGTTAGATCCGCTCTTCTCTCAACCCCGCGCCCCGCAACAGTAGTAGGGATCCTTGTGATCCCATAGGCGTCGATCCAAATACACCGACATCTTTGGCGCGCCAGGTAGGGGGTTGCGCAGTTGTGAGAATCGGCTTTAGCGGTTAGTTCGGCGCTTCTGCATCGTCATGGCGCCCAAGAAGAAGATGACGGTGGCGGTTGGCCAGTCGGAAGCCGGACAGCCCATCCCGACACGGGCGTACAGCGGACCAGTCGCGGAAAGGACCCGGGGTGCTGCTCGCGAACACCAACGCCATCCCGACAACCGGAGTTTGGCAGGTGGTGATGTTTGTGCGCCTGGTAACGGGCCACGCACCGCCAGCTCCAAAGATGGAGCCCGACCCTCCGCGGGTGGCACGGGGCCTTCCAAGGTCATGGCCGCATCACCCGAAGGCGACGCAAGGGCCTCCAGAACTCCCACGCCGGTGCCAACAGCACGCTCTTTTCAAGCAGCGCGACGGACGGCGTCGTCACCCCGAAGATCCCGGACGTCGCCATGGGAAGGGCCCCGAGCGCCACTCCCGGGACGTAGAAGACCTGCCCGCCCACCGAAGCGCTGGTGGAGACGTTAGGCAACCGCGGGATCGTGATGGAGCTCCCCCTGACACGGTCAGGGGTCGAAGCGCGTCACGGTCCGTGCAGGTTTCACTACCGTTGACACCAGCCGAAGCTTTGGCGCGCGCGCAGTTGCTCCTCGACTTTCCTCCCGTTACGGGGAAACTCGACGAATGGAGAGCCACCATCCGAAGCCTTGTCGCAGTCGTCAACAGGGATGACCTAAATCCAGCGGAGCTCCCAGGCCGACGCTCCGATGGGGTCCCACGCACCGGCGGCGGGAGGGCCGGCAGCACCGTGGCTACGGTGCATTCGCCTCCTCCTCGCCCGGTGCCGCGTGCGTCGACCCGTTGAGACGTCGTGGGCGATGCCATCTCCATAGCGTCGTCCAACCCACGGACCCGCAGCGACCAATGTCAAGTTCTAAAGGAGCGAGCTCATGAAGACGCTCGAACCACCATCGAGCGCCGGCGCGGAACGCGCCACCAGTCAGACAGGCGAGCAGGGCCTGATGCGGACCGCCCAGCACCAGAGAGCCCTAGGGGTCTACCTTACGAGGTTGGCTGTCCAGCTTTCACCCGTGAGCTACGGCAATTCTAGTGGCCCTCTCACCGCACATTCAAACCTGACGTTGGCGAGAAGTACAACGGCAAGACCCACCCGTCGGAGTTCCTCAACATCTACACCATCGTGATGCAAGCTGCCGGGGCCCGCGACGATATGGTGCTTGCGAATTACTTTCCATTGGCTCTTAAACCTAACGCCATGTCGTGGTTGATGCACTTGCCAGTAGACTCTATTTCCTCCTGGTCCGACTTGTGCCATGAGTTTGTTGGCGCCTTTACCGGAGGCCACCAAGCCCATGGCCAAGCAAGTGACCTGCATGTCATACCCCAGAAGGAAGGCGAAACTCTACGCAAGTACATACAGAGGTTCAGCCGGGTACAGTACAATATCCCCGATGTTCACCCTGCCGCCATCATCAGCGTGTTCCACCAGAACGTGCGCAACCGCAAGATGCGCGAAGAACTGGCGATGACCAAGGTGAAGGATGTGGCGGAACTCTACATTCTTGCTGACATATGTGCCCGGGCTGAAGAGGGAAGGAAGTA
Source organism: Secale cereale (assembly GCA_902687465.1). Classification (NCBI taxonomy): domain Eukaryota; kingdom Viridiplantae; phylum Streptophyta; class Magnoliopsida; order Poales; family Poaceae; genus Secale; species Secale cereale. The sequence goes on along the minus strand of LR738714.1, from coordinate 113,265,982 downwards.
CCTCGGCGAAAGCGCTGGTGCGGAAACCGACTCCTCAGATGAGGATACTGCCGCTCCAGCGAAGAAGGGCCGGAACCGTAACAGGAAGCGCAAGGGGAAGGCCGTGCTTGCCGTCGAGGGATCTGATGACACCGGCTCTGCCAAGAAAACCAAGGTGGGTGACGCTGGCAAAGAAATTGCCGGGTGTGTCGCCTGCCGGGCCTTGGCGGCTGCCGAGAAGCCAGGAAACTCCGGCAAGCGATACTGCAAGTTCCATCGCACCAAGGGCCATGATCTCCAAGACTGCCACCAGGTTGAGCTCCTTGCTGAGAAGCAAAGGGCTGAATACGAGAGGTGGGACATGGAGAAGGGCCAAGGCGGCGCTGAGGGGTCCAGCTAGAAGCGTGACGGCCAAGCAAGCCGTCGCGGCAAGGAGAAACAGCAGGAAAGGCCCGCCCGGGGCTGCGACAGAAGACCTGAAGACGACGATCACGAAGATGACGATGAGTCCGGCGGCCAAGAGTTTCAGAAGGCTACGGATGCCATGTGCGTCGATGGTGGTGCCTCGCTGCATGCTTCTCACCGATAGCTTAAACAGTGGGCGCGTGAGATTATTGCGGCGGAGCCATCGTCCGGTGCCCAAAAGCCGCTGAAATGGTCCAGCACACCTATCATCTTTGACGCCGAGGATCACCCTGATTGCACTACTGCGGTCGGGTGCTTGCCATTGTTGGTTTCACCGACAATACGCAACCTCAAGGTGACGAAGATGCTAGTCGATGGCGGGGCCGGTCTGAACCTACTTTCGCCCACTGTGATCGAGAAGCTGCAAGTTCCTGATGGAGACCTCGAGGAGACGGGCACGTTTCAGGGGGTCAGCCCAGGGAGGAGTCAACCAAAGGGAAAAGTCATGCTGCCCGTGACTTTCGGAAGTGATCTGAACTACAGGACAGAGAGGATCGTGTTCGATGTTGTCAAGATCCCCCTGGCTTACAACGGGATCCTTGGCCGCCCAGCACTGGCCAAGTTCATGGCAGCATCACACTATGCCTACGACACCCTGAAGATGCCAGGGCCCGTGACGATCATCACCATCCCGTCCGATAAGAAAGATGCGCTAATTTGTGCCAACCAATTGTACCAGCAAGCAGTTGCAGCAACTGCCGCTACGGGGGCACTTGCTCCTGCCATTGGAGCCCCGGGAGGGAAGAAGAAGAAGACCGGCGAGACCTCGGGCGCCCACTCCGGCAAGCGCACCTCTTCGGAGTGTTGTGCTCCCGTCGAGGACGTGCCTAAGAGCTCCACTGGAAAGAAGAAGACCGGCGAGACCTCAGACACCCACTCCGACAAGCGCACCTCTTCGGAGTGTCGCGCTCCCGTTGAGGATGTGCCAGAGGGCTCCACCGGCAGAAATAAGAGATCCAGGGCCACACCGCCAGGAACCAAGAAGGTTTCTGTCAAGGAGGACGGTTCGGGAGGGGCTTTTACCATAAGCTCCGCCCTTGACAACAAATAGGAAGACGCGCTCGTCACCTTCCTGCGGGCGAATGTCGACGTGTTTGCCTGGCAAGCGTCCGACATCCCCGGCGTTCCCAGGGAGGTGATTGAGCACCACCTTGCTGTCTGTCCTCATGCGCGGCCCATCAAGCAGAAGGTCAGGAAGCAAGCTTTGGAATGGCAAGAGTTCATCACCGAGGAGATCCGAAAACTGGAAGCTGCGGGTTTGGTGAGAGGAGTGCTCCACCCAACGTGGTTGGCCAATCCAGTGGTAGTGCGCAAGGCAAATGGGAAGTGGAGGCTGTGTATTGATTACACGGATATCAATAAAGCTTGTACCAAGGACCCCTTCCCGTTGCTGCGCATAGACCAGATTGTTGACTCCACGGCGGGGTGTGACCTGCTGTCATTCCTCGATGCCTACTCCGGCTACCACCAGATCTTCATGGCAAGAGAAGACGAAGAGAAGACAACATTCATCACCCCATGTGGTACGTACTGTTTCGTACGAATGCCTTTCGGGTTGAAGAGTGCTGGCTCGACGTTTCCAAGGGCAGTCCAGATTGGTTTTGAACCCTAGCTCCATAGATATACAGAGGCTTATATGGATGATATAGTGGTCAAAACCAAGAACAAGGCAACCCTTGTACCGGATTTACAAGAAACATTTGTGAACCTGCGCAAGATCAATCTCAAGCCGAACCCTGAGAAGTGCGTCCTCGGCGTTCCGTCTGGCAAGCTTCTCGGGTTCTTTGTGTCGCAGCGTGGGATAGATGCCAATCCGGACAAGATCAAAGCTATAGAGCAGATTGAAGCACCCAAACGGGTCAAGGATGTGCGTCTGCTTGCTGGCTGCGTTGCCGCCATGAGCAGATTCATTTCCAAGTCTGCCGAGCGCGCCCTCCCCTTTTTTCAAGATCTTGAAAAAGGCGGGCCCAATGGAGTGGATGCCGGAAGCCGAGGTAGCGTTACAAGATCTGAAGAGGTATCTTTCCTCCACGCCAATACTGGTTGCACCTAGACCACAAGAACCGTTGCTGCTATACTTAGCGGCAACAAACCAGGTGGTCAGCGCTGCACTAGTGGCGCAGAGAGAAATTGATGATGAGGTAATAGCGGCAACAGAGCCTGGTGCCACTGATGCAGAAGCGACACAGTCGGTTGGAGTGCAGCCAAAAAAGAAGATGATGCAGCACCCGGTCTACTTTGTTAGCTCCCTCTTGCATGGGGCTAGATCAAGGTACTCCGGTGTGCAGAAATTGCTCTTCGGTCTTCTTATGGCCTCGAGGAAGCAACGTCACTACTTCCAGGCGCACGAGATCACTGTCGTCACTTGCCTCCCTCTGCAATGGATATTGCACAATCCAGACGCGGCAGGAAGGATTGTAGAGTGGTGCTAGGTGGCTTCTCACCCCTCGTTGGTTACCCCAAGTGGAAGGTTTGAGATGTAGTGTAGCAGAAGTTTTCCCTTGCTAATACCAAGGATCGATTTCCCAGAGACTCCCAGTTTCAACAAGAAGGTGTCAACTGCTAACGGCGCCGGATATTAGCAATCAACGTGGACCTGCACACAGATACAAATAACTTTGCTCCCAACGAGTACAGAGAGGTTGTCAATCCCTCTGGCCTTGTAGTTTACAAAGGATCAAACGCAAGTGATAATAGTGATAGGTATAATTGCAATAGTAAGTAAATAGCGGGAAAGTAAATAGCGGATGTGATTAATGATGGTGATATGGACCGGAGTCTCATGATGTTCACTAGTGATGTCTCTCTCCCAAAAGACGATAAAACAGCTATGTGAGGTAAACGAATTACAGCTGGGCAATTGACAGGACCATGTGCGCAAACCAATGCTGACTACATTGCAAGAAAGGTTGAGGTTCAAAGCATGGGCGGAACGCCAAAGTAAGTAGACCGAAATCCATCAATATCTACTACTAATCATCCACCTTGAGATATCTATCCAGAACATCTCGCTGGTATTAAGTTGTGAGTCCCACCCATAGTGTAAACTCAATGCAACAGACAACTGCATTAAAAGAACTTTGCGTAAAGTAAACAATCCTTGCACCCGCGGGCACAAGCACCATTGTTTTCCCCCTTGTGGCAACAGCACATCCCCTAGACTCATGTTTCTGTCACTCAAGCTAGTCATCGAGGGACATGAACCCACAATCAAGCATAACGTTCCCTCTTGGAGTCACTACCTACTACTTGGCCAAAGCAATAAATAACAACGGAGAACATGCAAGAATTACTTACGAACATAAACATAAAAGAGGTGAATCAAATATATTACTCAAACACAATCTGAACATAATCTCATAATCCATCGGATCCCAGCAAACTCATCATAGCAACAGCATAAGGATTACATATGTGCCTCGATCATGTAGGGCAGCTCACGAGGACTAATTAGTGAAGCACAAGAACGGGAGGAGAACATCACATAGCTACTGTTCATGGACTCATGGTCCAAGGGAGACTACTCACAACTCATCTGGGAGGCGTCCATGGTGGTGGAGAAGCTCCCGGTGGTGATCCTCCCCTCCGGCAGGGTGCCGGGAAGAGTTCTCCTGGTGCTCCCGATCTTGGAAGCGGCGGCGGTGGCGGAACAGAGATGGGATCACGAAAAGAGTTCCTGTCTCGAGGGTTTCGGGAGACGCTTTAAATATATGCCAAAGGGGGGCATCGGAGGAGCCTCGGGGGGCCCAGGCGCCCCCCCGGCGCGGCCCAGGGGGGGCGCCGCCAGGGCGCCTGGAGCCCTGGTGGCCCCCCGGCTGTCCTTCGGGCGCACGGTAGGTTCTGGAACGCTGATTTTTTATATATTTTTTCTGGATTTTTCCTGGCAGTTCTCGTAACGTGAAAACCTGAAATACAAAAACAGCCGAAAACAGAAACTGGCACTGGGGTGCACTGAGTTAATAGGTTAGTCCAAATATGATCAAAAGTGTATGGAAGTGTATAAATATCATAGCAATATCACCCAAAAGAGGCATGGAGCAATCAGAAATTATAGACACGTTTTGGACGTATCAACATCCCCAAGCATAATTCTTGCTCGTCCTCGAGTAGGTAAATGATAACAAGAATAATTTCTGTGGTGACATGCTATTAACCATATAGGACTTTTTCATAGTCATATGACAAAAGCTTACTGAGACAATGAATCTGTAGTAATTAAGTTGCCTCATGAGAAAATCACAAAGGACTAAAAGTTTTACAATATGATACTGAAATATCAAATAGATTTGCAATGAACATGATGTGCAAACATGACAAAGTGATATCTAGCTTGCCCCCTTTAGTGAAGCAAAACATAAATGCAGGGGCACCTTCAAGGTTTAAGTGATGACTAGATACAATGATTTCAAAATAAACGATATCACAATCATGCAAAAGACAATGCTAATTTGGGACAATGCATATTACACTCAGAATGACAATCATGCTCTCAGTAGTTGGTGCTTTTAAAAGAAGGTGGAGACTCAACATAAATGTAAAAGAATGGCCCTTCGCAGAGGGAAGCAGGGATTACTCATGTGCTAGAGCTTTTTATTTTGAAAACATAGAAACAATTTTGTCAACGGTAGTAGTACTTCATATGTGCTATGCATAAGACATCCTATAAGTTGCAAGCCTCATGCATCGAATACCAATAGTGCTCCCACCTTGTCCTAATTAGCTCGGATTTCCATGGATTATCATTGCATTACATATGTTTCAACCAAGTGTCACAAAGGGGTACCTCTATGTCACCTCTACAAAGGTCCAAGGAGATAGATCACATTTGATTTCTCGTTTTTGATAGATCTCAACTTGAGGACATCCATACCGGGACAACATAGAAAATAGATAATGGAATCCTCTTAAATGCTTAAGCATATTCTCATAAGAGATTGAGGATTAATGTCCAAGCTAAAACTCCACCATGATACATGGCTTTGGTTGGCGGACCAATGTTCTTCTCTAACAATATGCATACTCAAACCATTCAACTCATGGCAAATCACGCTTACTTTAGACAAGACGAGTATGCATAGCAACTCACATGATATTCAACAAAAGTGTAACAGTTGATGGCGTCCCCAGAAACATGGTTACCGCTCAGCAAGCAACTTATAAGAAAATAAGATACATAAGCAACATATTCTTTACCACAATAGTTTTTAAGCTACTTTCCCATGAGCTATATATTGCAACTGAAGGTTTTAAAGGTAGCACATGTAAATTTACTTGGAGTGGCGGTGAAATACCACATATAGGTAGGTATGGTGGACTCATATGGCATAACTGGTTTAAAAGGATGTGGATGCACAAGCAGTCAGTCCGCTTAGTACAGGTGGAGGTTAGCAAAAAGACTGGGAGCGACCAACTAAGAGAGCAATGACGGTCATAATCATGCAGAGCGACAAAGCAACATTGAATCAGGCATGGAAGTTATATCGCTACTCAGAAATAAAAGATCATCAAGGCTTGACAGACTTTCTTTACAGTCTTAAATATGCGTGAGCATACGCCAAGTCAATCAAAATAAATTCTTGAAGGAAGATATTACTAAACCATACCACATCATTGGCAAACAAATCATGTTGGTACTCCAATAACACATTGGGAACCCTCCAGCTATTTGAGACTAACCATAAGAAAACCTGAACTACTAAGCGCCATTATGCACGTAGCATCTTTATCATAGACATATTAACCAATGCAACGGAAGCAAACTCTCTTAATAAGATAAGCATGATAATTAAAGAGAGTTCAAGCAACCAACTAAACACAAGCTCTTTAAAAAGATAAGCATGAATACTAAGAGCAGAGCATGATAGTAGCTATTTAAAAGACAAAGAACACACACAGCAAAGATAGACATGAAAATTCTATGTTATATTCTAGGTAGAAGTGGAGCGTGTTTCTCTCCCACATAAAGAAAGCTGAGTTCCGACTCGTTACGAAAAACTAAAGAAAACTAAAAGCAAGACGCTCCAATCATAGCACATAACACATGAAGTGATTAAAATATAGTGGAACGAAAGACGAACTGATAACGTTGATGGAGAAGGGGATGCACGGGGGCATCCCCAAGCTTAGACGCTTGAGTCTCCTTGAATATTTCTTGGGGGTGCATGGGGGCATCCCCAAGCTTGAGCGCTTGACACTCCTGAATCTTTTTATCATCTTCCCTCGCACACTTGAAAACTCCCTTCATACATAACTCATCATAATCTGATTAGCGAGGTTAGTTCCCATAGTAAAATAATTATACCTTGCTGTAAATAAAGATATTCTTGAAGGTCTACTGTTTCTCAAGATTGCCAAAAGGTTTTTGCAAAGAAAAAGCAAGCTCTTGGTTTGCAAAATGAAGGAAAAGCAAAACAGGACAGAATCTGTGAAAAACAGAACAACAGGTAGTAATTGATTTGTTCGGGGCACTTATGCAACTCTAATAAAAAAACTCAGAACAGATGCACGAAAGACAATTATATAGAGAACGCTGTCGAAAAAATTCAGACCAAAAAGATGATCTGGTGATTTTATACGAATTTTTCTATCCAAGGACAGAATCTGTTTCCTGGACAGCACCTCACAACTTTTGAACTTTCTAGCAATCAGAGGCTATACTTGGCACTAATATGAAAAGAAAAGATACAATGATGATGCTACAGTAGTAAACAACATCAAGACACAAAAAAAGCAAAATAAATTTATTCATTGGGCTGCCTCCCAAAAGCGCTTTTTTTTATGCCTTTAAGCTAGGCATAATGCAAAGAGGAATCAATAACCATCATAATAATCGGAGCTATAGATTGCTTCAAATGGTTCCTCAACAAGTTCACTCTTGTTCCTTCTAGGAAAGGGGTACACACCTTTTGCCTTCCCGCGTAAGCGGATTTGTCCCTTACCTATATCGATGAAGCCTATAACTGCTCGGAGGAAGTCCCTTCCAAGCACTATATTTCCTTGGTTTGGCTCCATGATGAAGAAATCAATCATTGCAATCCCTTTAAGGAATTTAACTGGTACATCTTTTATTCCTCCCTGGATTTCAGAAATATCTCCATTAGTGTGTTCATGATGAGATGATAATCTATCCATGTTAAATTTTAAAGAATCATGAACAATTTTTGGCATAGTAGAAACCATAGATCCAATATCACAATAGGCAAGGAAGTCTTGATTAGAGATACCAATCCTAACAAGAGGCTCCCAATCATTATCTATTTCCAAAATATCTCTCTTATTGGGTTTGGGTTTCTCTACTTTCATTAAGTCTAGAGCATCCATTCTCTTTTCAATAGTCACAAGTCTATCTATGATAGTATCAAAATTATGATCATAAACAAAGTAACTAGATAGACCATGTATAATTTCAAGAGCTCTAGCTTCATCACATTCTAGGAAATCTCCCTCGGCTATAATGTCAAGAGAGTGTTTACACCATTTAAAAAGACCATGGTAAAAATTTCTATTTTATAGGTATCCAAGGCATAATTCTCCTATGTGCATCAGAAATTCTGTCCCATGCCTTCTTCATATTTTCCCCATCCCTTTGATGGAAATCTAGAACTTCTGATTCCCTCAAAGCACCAAATCCTGACATGTTTGGCTAAACAAAAAGGACTACTAACAGAAAGGTAAATAATTTTTTTTGTGATTTTTGATAAAAGATACTAAAACAAAAAACTGAAAGGTAAACTAACAAGACTAAAAGCAAAGGTAAAAGATAGTGTGCAACTCCCCTATCCTGAAGAGTGGAGTCCCCGGCAACGGCGCCATAAATTGCTTTGCTAGGTGGCTTCTCACCCCTCGTTGGTTACCCCAAGTGGAAGGTTTGAGATGCAGTGTAGCAGAAGTTTTCCCTTGGTAATACCAAGGATCGATTTCCCAGAGACTCCCAGTTTCAACAAGAAGGTGTCAACTGCTAACGGCGCCGGATATTAGCAATCAATGTGGACCTGCACACAGATACAAATAACTTTTCTCCCAACGAGTACAGAGAGGTTGTCAATCCCTCCGGCCTTGTAGTTTACAAAGGATCAAACGCAAGTGATATTAGTGATAGGTATAATTGCAATAGTAAGTAAATAGCGAGAAAGTAAATAGCGGATGTGATTAATGATGGTGATATGGACCGGAGTCTCATGATGTTCACTAGTGATGTCTCTCTCCCAAAAGACGATAAAATAGCTATGTGAGGTAAACGAATTACAGCTGGGCAATTGACAGGACCATGCGCGCAAACCAATGCTGACTACATTGCAAGAAAGGTTGAGGTTCAAAGCATGGGCGGTACGCCAAAGTAAGTAGACCGAAATCCATCAATATCTACTACTAATCATCCACCTTGAGATATCTATCCAGAACATCTCGCTGGTATTAAGTTGCGAGTCCCACCCATAGTGTAAACTCAATGCAACAGACAACTGCATTAAAAGAACTTTGCGTAAAGTAAACAATCCTTGCACCCGCGGGCACAAGCACCGTTGTTTTCCCCCTTGTGGCAACAGCACATCCCCTAGACTCATGTTTCTGTCACTCAAGCTAGTCATCGAGGGGCATGAACCCACAATCAAGCATAACGTTCCCTCTTGGAGTCACTACCTACTACTTGGCCAAAGCAATAAATAACAACGGAGAACATGCAAGAATTACTTACGAACATAAACATAAAAGAGGTGAATCAAATATATTACTCAAACACAATCTTAACATAATCTCATAATCCATCGGATCCCAGCAAACTCATCATAGCAACAGCATAAGGATTACATATGTGCCTCGATCATGTAGGGCAGCTCACGAGGACTAATTAGTGAAGCACAAGAACGGGAGGAGAACATCACATAGCTACTGGTCATGGACTCATGGTCCAAGGGAGACTACTCACAACTCATACGGGAGGCGCCATGGTGGTGGAGAAGCTCCCGGTGGTGATCCTCCCCTCCGGCAGGGTGCCGGGAAGAGTTCTCCTGGTGCTCCCGATCTTGGAAGCGGCGGCGGCGGAACAGAGATGGGATCGCGAAAAGAGTTCCTGTCTCGAGGGTTTCGGGAGACGCTTTAAATATATGCCAAAGGGGGGCATCGGAGGAGCCTCGGGGGGCCTAGGCGCCCCCCCGGCGCAGCCCAGGGGGGGGGGGGCGCCGCCAGGGCGCCTGGAGCCATAGTGGCCCCCCCGGCTGTCCTTCGGGCGCACGGTAGGTTCTGGAACGCTGATTTTTTATATAATTTTTCTGGATTTTTCCTGGCAGTTCTCGTAACGTGAAAACCTGAAATACAAAAACAGCCGAAAACAGAAACTGGCACTGGGGTGCACTGAGTTAATAGGTTAGTCCAAATATGATCAAAAGTGTATGGAAGTGTATAAATATCATAGCAATATCACCCAAAAGAGGCATGGAGCAAGCAGAAATTATAGATACGTTTTGGACGTATCAAGTGGGCACTGGAGCTGTCCAGCGTTGGCCTCAAGTTTGAAAGTACCTTGACAATTCAGAGCCGAGTCCTGGTAGAGTTCGTCGCCGAATGGACCGCAACGCCTGATGAAGAAGTCCAGGAAACTGCTCTCCCGGCAAAGAGGCGAGCTGCAACTGGATCATGTACTTTGATGGGGCTTTCTCCTTACAGGGCGCCGGGGCTGGCGTACTGCTGGTCCCGCCCACTGGAGAGCACCTCAGGTACGTGGTCCAGATGCACTTCCCTAGGGAGGTATCAACGAACAACACTGCCGAGTACGAGGGGCTGCTTGCTGGTCTTAGGATCACGGTGGACCTCGGAATCAAGAAGCTCATTGTCAGGGGCGACTCGCAGCTTGTCATCAAACAAGTCAACAAGGATTACCAGAGCCCGTTGATGAAGGCCTACGTCGATGAAGTGAGAAAGTTGGAAGAGCGCTTTGACGGTATACAGGCGGAGCACGTTCCCCGAGCGGAGAACGGCATCGCCGATTACCTGTCAAAGCGCGCTGCCCTCAAGCTACCTGTGGAACCAGATACCTTTGTGCTTCAGCTTTCTCAGCCATCCGTTGATCCATCAACAGAGCAAAACAAGAGGAGGAAGTCAGGGCCCGGCAAGTACTTTCCCGCCGAGCTCCCCGGAGCCGCCGTCAAGGATGTTGCCGGGGACACTGAGCCCGCCACCGGATGGCTAACTCCGGCGGAGCGTCAAGCTTTTGCCGTCGAGATGGCCACTCCCTTGGCAGAGGAAATGCCTTTAGTCCTCGCCGTCGAGCCCCAGGCTCCAGCGTGGGCGCAGCATACCGTCTGATTCCTTCAGACTGGGGAACTTCCTGAGGAGCAGGAAGAAGCGGAGAAAGTAGCCCGTCGGTCTGCCATGTACAAGTTCGCTGATGACGTACTATACAGAAGGAGAGCGAACATGGTGTGAAATTGAAGTGCATCCCTCGGGAGGAAGGACTGGAGCTGTTGGTAGAGATACATGGAGGCATATGTGGATCCCACATAGGGTCGAGAGCCCTTGCCGGCAAGGCTTCTTCTGGTCCACTGCCCTCCAGGATGCGGCGGCGCTGGTCACCAGGTGTGAAGCGTGCCAATTCCATTCAAAGAAACTTCATCAACCAGCTCAAGCCCTTCAAACCATTCCTCTCTCCTGGCCCTTCTTGGTCTGGGGGCTCGACATACTGGGCCCTTTCCCCCGCGCCGTCGGGGGCTTTGAGTACTTGTACGTTGCAATCGACAAGTTCACAAAGTGGCCAGAGGTGGAGGCAGTAAGGAAGGTCACAACTCAGTCAACCGTCAAGTTCTTCAAGGGACTAGTATGCCGTTTTGGTGTACCCAACAGGATCATCACCGACAACGGCACGCAGTTTACAAGCCGAACCTTCATGCAATATACCCAAGACCTCGGCAGCAAGGTCTGTTTCGCTTCCGTTGCTCACCCCCGAAGCAATGGTCAAGCTGAGAGGGCAAATGCTGAAGTGCTGCGAGGACTAAGGACAAAGACCTTTGACAGGCTACACAAGAGCGGGAGGCGCTGGATTGATGAATTGCCGGCGGTTCTTTGGTCGATCAGGACGACGCCAAATCGAGCCACCGGCCAGACGCCCTTTTCCCTGATATACGGGGCAGAAGCAGTTCTCCCCACGGAACTCATATACGGGTCACCTCGAGTGCTCGCTTATGATGAGCTTGAGCAAGAGCAATTGCGACAAGACAACGCAATGCTCATTGAGGAAGATCGTCTTCGGGCGGTTGTGAGAGCAGCGCGCTACAAACAAGCCTTGTGCCGCTACCATAGCCGCAAGGTCCGTGCCCGAAGCTTTGAGGAAGGCGACCTTGTTCTCCGGCGCGTTCAATCGTCTAGGAATACGAACAAGTTGACACCGAAGTGGGAAGGCCCTTATCGGGTAATACGAGTCACCAGGCCTGGCGCTGTCCGCCTGGAGACCGAGGATGCCGTTCTGGTGAGTAATTCCTGGAACATCGAGCATCTTCGCAAGTTTTACCCATAAGGCGTGGCTTGCCGGCCCCCCCGGCAAGCCACCCTTTTGTACAAGCCTTGCCGGCAAGGCATGTAACCCTTTGTACAAAGCCAGGCGCAGACCCTGAGCATAAATAAATGAAGCGCTGGCGCCCTAAGTTATAGCATGCATGCTGAGTCGAGTCTCGTGCTTGGTTAGGGTTGATAGTGCTTAGCAGCGGCTAACCCCTAGCTTAGAGGTCGAGTCTTTGTCTTTCCTCTGTCTTCTTTGGTTCACAGGACGCGCATACATCCTTGCCGAAACCACTCGAAGGAAGCAAAGAAGAACATACCAGCGCCTAGGCCCCGGCGAGCCAGTGTTGCCGGAGGCTGCACGAGCAAGAATTCGCCCACGGCTAGCCAGGGTTGCCGGGGGCTGCAACTTCAGATGAGTTCTTTATCTCTTATCATGCATTCCATTATGGACTGAGGTATGTGAAACCTCGTTCTTTTCCTTAAGCTACCATGCTCCCATAACTCTAGGCCCTAGGGCTCATCCCTAGGACTAAGTTTGGTCGTAGTCGTGGTAGCAGAAGGATGGAATGAGGAGCCTGAGCCCACTTCATCCCTGCCTCCACCAAGGGCGTGAGGAAGGTCGAGCGGAGTAGGGAAATGGCAGGGCCTGTTGCCGGGCGAAGAAATGTTTATCTTAAAGATATCATGGATTTATTCCCTGTTGTGGGTTTTTACCTACGAACAAATGACCCGGCAAACATTCCTTTTCCATTAAAAACATTCCATTCAGGTACAGTCCATAGGGAATGAAAAACATGAATAAGGGGATTACAAGTTTTAAACTTAACAGATGCCCGAAGGCTTACAGATTAAAAAGAGATAAGATGCCCGTAATGCCATTCTTGTCCCTCTCCTCAGGAGGCAGGTCAAGGAGGCGAGAAGGGCAAAATGGGCGCCTAGGCGAGCTACGGGTGGTAGAAGACACCGGGAAGGCATCTCGGCGGCCTCCCAAGGGTTGTACGGTGATGACGGCGCCGGAGGCAGAGCTTGAAGATGAGGCAGCAGGACGTCAGTACGCGTCGAAGGCGTCGGTGCCCGCGTACTCCGACATGACGACCTTGCCGCCCGCCTTCTTCCTCTTCCTCTTCCGCAGCCTCCCTACGCCAGCCGCTAAGGAGATGGCCCCGAGAAGTTCAAGGAGCCGGCGACGCGGATGATGGGGTCGCCGGTGCCACCAGGAGCGGCGCCCGACACCTAGTTGGACCCATCATCCTGCCATCCACCGCCCTCGTCGTCGCTGTCGCTGTCCTCCTCGTCACCCTCGTTCAAGGAGGAGTCTTCGTCATCAGAGGAGCTCTCCATGCAGCACCTCGCGCGAGTCCCGAGGTGCCCGAAGACCTTGACGGAGAGGTGGCCGTCCTCCATCAACTTGAAGTGGAGGGTGAGCCCATCCGTCAGGATGTGGATGCGAGCGAACCTCTTCCATCCTTGGCGAAGATACATCACATGAGGGGCAGGGAAGTCGACGCGGGCCCGCGTGCCACTGATCCCACAACCCCTCATGTGCAGCCGCAGCGACTCCGGTGGATTCACCTCCATCTCCCGCGCAGATGGAGTCAGGAGACGAAGGCGACGGCGCGGCGACCCGCGCATCCTAACGAAAAACTCACAGGGGTCATCTCCAACATGACCTTCCACTGGAGGAGGAGCTGCTGGCGGGGGCGAGGCCGGCGGGCCGCCCCGTCCTTCTCTTCCCTGAGCACCCCGGCCTCGCCCATGGCCCCGACCCATCCCTCTTCCCCTCGTGGCCGGTTCGGCCACCGCAAGTGCAGGAGAAGGGGGGACGCGTTGTCGAGCAGCGACCCTCGCCGCCACCGTTGAGGAGCCGAGGTTTTCTCTCTTCATGGCGGACAGAAGAGAGGAGCAGAAGTTGAAGGAGAAAGAAGATGGAGGAGTACGGGGCGCCGTCCCCTCCCTCTGCCCTTTATAAAGGGGCGGGGCTGGAGCTCAACCGCCCCGCTCGGCCAATCAAGACGCAGAAGGCGAGGGAGGCCGGGACCGAACCGCCGCCCCAACCAGCGGCGGCTCGGTTTCCCAGCTCCACCGCTCGCCACCTCGAACGCATGGGAGGCACATGGCGAACGGGAAGGACCGAAAGGATGGGTGAGGCGACCGCTCCCCACCCCGTGATCGTGGGGAGTGGACGCCTAGACGACCGCGCCTCGGCCCCATCCAGTAAGCGGGCCGCGCCTCCATGCTCCCCCCCCGTTTACGGGGAAAACGCGGGCCACCTCCTTTCGCATTTACTGCGACGTGACGCATGCCTGCGGAAACCGCCCCACGCATGTCGCCCACGTCACGCACGCCCCTCCACCCCGCGCCGCACGCGCGAGTCGTGGGAGGCGCAGCGCGCGGCAATTTTACCACGGTGAAAACCACCCCGCCTGCCCGCGCACTGTTCTGGGCCTGGCCCAACAACGTGTCGCGCTTATGTGTGGCCCAGGCCCGGTGGCTCCTGTCGGTGTACAAAAAGAGGGGTACACTTTTTGTACCCCTATGACTGTGCACGGGCAGTCTGAGCCACGGCGCCACCACACCAAGCATGGCGAGGGAGGCGAGCCGGGGCAAGACCGAAGCTCGATGGAGACTGGAGCTACGCCAAGAACAAGACCACAAAGAGCAAAGGGACGAAGCGGCTCTCCCCGGTAAGATCCTTGCCGGGGTCAGCACTGACAGGCCCGGCAAGACCCTTGCCGAGGCAGCTCGCCCCGCGCCTACGGAGCGAATCACCCTTGAGTCCACCACCCCCATGGGGCGAGGATTCGGGAGATATCCCCGTGGTGGCATGCAGATCTTTGTGAAGACATTCAAGATTAGATACAAGTTAAGATGACGACCCTTGGCGGGATTCCAGCCAAGGAGAACCACAAGGCCCCCGGCAAGCACCTTGCCAGGGATGACAGCAGGCGCCACGGCAGGACCCTTGCCGGAGCCCCGGCAAGGCCCTTGCCAAGGACACCCACAGGGCCCACACCAACTGGGTTTCCACCGACCCACGCAGCTGCCGACCCGACCAGCTGGACGGGCTCCTGCGTGGCAACCCACAGATCTTTGTGGAGACCCGTCGTTGCGCCACCTCAGCTGCTTGTCTGCCTACATGGCGCCTCAGGCATTGCTGGCCAGGGCGCGTGTCGATGCGAGGAGGGGCGGCGACGGACAAGACAGACGTCTCCCCCCCGTCCCCGATAAAGCAAGGACACCTAAGCTGGGCGCATTAAATGCACCTTGTCCTGTAATGCGAGGGATAACCTCACATCGCCGTACCCTTTCCACCTCCTGTGTGCCACTGTGGCAACCCCTTTTTCCTATAAGAGGAGGCCCGAGGCGACCAGGAGAGGGATTTGGCTTTTTGGAACTGCTCGCGACCCTCTTGGAGCTCCTCATTAGCTGAAGAACACCAACATATAATCCACCAAAGCAGGAGTAGGGTTTTACGCATCTTTGCGGCCCGAACCTGGGTAAAGGAACCGTGTCCTGACTGTTAGATCCGCTCTTCTCTCAACCCCGCGCCCCGCAACCGTAGTAGGGATCCTTGTGATCCCATAGGTGTCGATCCAAATACACCGACAATCATGGTGCTACTTTGAAGCACAAGTGTGGTAAAAGGATAGTAGCATTATCCCTTCTCTCTTTTTCTCTCATTTTTTTATTTTTTTATTTGGGCATTTCTCTTTTTTATGGCCTATTTTTCATCCAAAGTCTCATCCCGACTTGTGGGGGAATCATAGTCTCCATCATCCTTTCCTCACTGGGACAATGCTCTAATTATGATGATCATCACACTTTTATTTACTTACAACTCAAGAATTACAACTCGATACTTAGAACAAAATGTGACTCTATGTGAATGCCTCCGGTGGTGTACCGAGATTTGCATTGAATCAAGAGTGACATGCATGAAAGAATTCTGAAAGGTGGCTTTGCCACAAATACGATGTCAACTACATGATCATGCAAAGCAATATGATAATGATGGAGCGTGTCATAATAAACGAACGGTGGAAACTTGCAGCAATATATCTCGGAATGGCTATGGAAATGTCGGGACCCCGATCCTAAGTCACACCGATCTAGCATGTAACACACCATATCACTTTGTGGCCTCACGCACGGTATCCCCACGGGTGCCACCTTACCTGGCCCGGGACCGTTTGCGCATTTTGGCTCACGTATATGATAGTGTCGCTAGCATCCATATGACAGAGAACCCGTGCCGACATGACCAGTTATAAACCAAAAGTGGCACTAAATTACAGAGACAGGCATCCATGACCCAGCAACGAACGTGTCGGTCATCAACGTATGAACGCAAGTCGTAGCAAGCTACAAGGACTTAAAGGAACAACGTGTGACATTTCCCCTAAGGGACAGACACAGGAACGAAGAAGGACACATGCCGGTCAGCCTAAGTGTTCCGGAGCAGTAGCAAGCTACCAAGGCTCAGTGGAAACACTAGGAGACATTTCCCTGTAAGATAGGCTACCAAGGGTAAACAACTAGGTGTCGGATCCCACACATACCAAGCATTTCAATAACATACACACAATATGCTCAATATGTGCAAATACAACATGGCATCACAACAAGACTCTAATAAACAAAGTATTTATTCATTAGGCTCCGAGGAGCCAGATATTACAAACATGGGTCTCATGACCCAACATTCAGAGCATACAAGCAACAAGCGGAAGCAGTACATGTCTGAGTACATACATCTACAAATGAAAAAGGCTGAAGAGCCTGACTATCTACAACACTCGTCCAAGATCGTAGCTGAGGTACAAGCTACTTGTCGAAGTCCAAGCGGAACTACTAGTGAGACATCAATCCTATCTGCAAAACATAAGTTAAGCAAACATGAGTACAAAGGTACTCAGCAAGACTTACAGCAGATCCTATCATACATGCACTTGTATCAAGAAGGCAAAGTGGGGTTTAGTTGCAGCAAGCCAGCTTTGACTCAGTGGCTATCCTATTCTACGACTGCTGGTAACTCTTTTGATGTGGCGCACACGAGTCCACTAAGCACCACACAATACACCACTATGGATTCATCCCCGTCTCCCTACGAGAAGGCCATCCATAGCACTCACACTTGTCTTGAGTATTTTAGAGTATCCACTTCAAGTTGTCTATGTACCACGTAAGCATCCAAGAAGTCCATAACCGTGGACCCGGCTATTCGAATAGATCATGTTAACCCTGCAGGGGTGTACTGCTTCACACACGCTCTCGTCACTTACCGCCATGTACATCTCGTGTATCTCGACAACCTTCAAGCGGAAGCCTGGCGAGGGTGTCGGCCACGACCTGACTAACCACACAAGACTCTAGTCCAGGTTTATCGCCTATTAGGGTTCCATTCGTGGGGAGATCCGGCCGGGGTGTCGCTCACGGCCCCAAATGATGTGCGCAGGGTTCCCAAGCCCACCTCGCCGAGTGGATCTACGCTTGGTACACCGTGCCATGGTGCCTAGTCTGTACCAAGCCCACTGGCCGAGTGCCACTTGGTAGACTACTAACACTACCTACAAACACCAGAAACTAGTTGCAACTCCTGGACAGAGATCATGTTGATTAATAAGTCGAGAGGGGTCGAGTTACCGGAACCCAATGTGTGGTAGTAACTAGTCATTGGACAACATACACAGAACTCAGTTCTTAGGGACGGTTCCAGTGAGACAACCCACCATGTACTCCTACATGGCCTCTCACCGCTACCTTTACCAAATCGCGTTCACACGCTTAACTCTCAGCATCAGAATACATCATTTCACTCCAATTCATTCCTGATGAATCAGACCTGACACACTCTAAGCAATAGCAAGCAAGGCATGGTAAGATCATATCATGGCTTCAATCAACTCCTACACATGCTAGTGGGTTTCAACTATTTACTGTGGAAAGACAGGTCATGCAGAGGAATGGGTTCAACTACCGCAGCATAAAGTAGCAGTTGAAATCGTTGTTGTCCTAATGCAATAACAGGGAGCAGGAGCGAGAGAGAGGTTGTATCGAAATGAACAAGGGGGTTTGCTTGCCTTGTAAAACAACGTGCAGAGCACTGCTCCTCTGACAGGTACTCTGGATCGGTCTCCGGAGCTGGACCTATCGAGAAGAACGGTGCCGACAATCAAACACAAGCATATGCAACAATATGATGCATGAATATGGCATAAAGTTATGATGTTGTTTGAGCTAATGCAACTAGCATTTTGATTGGTTGAACTCCATTTGAACCAAGGGTTCAAATGCAACTTTAAAATAAGTATTTCTAAATGCCATATATGTGTTTTCATATAAACAGTAGGTTTAACTTCATTTGTCATGCATGAAAATGGTACAGATGGATAGATTGAATTTTTCTGATAATTTTTCATATATAAATTATTTCATTCTGAGCTACGGTTGAATTTCTGTGATTTTTTGAAGTTTAAGCCAATTTCTGAAATAAATAAATCATTTAAGATTTATTTAAAAACCAGAACTGGATTACTGCGTCAGCATGACACAAACATGACGTCAGCAGGTCAAAGGGGCTGGTCCAGAGTCAAACCTGACAGTGGGGTCCACTGGTCAGTGACTCAGTTAATTAACTGAGTTAATTAACACTAAACTAATCCTAACAGAAAAATCAACAGGGCTGGGCCCACATGTCAGTGGCTAATCTAATTAACCAAAAGTAATTAATTTAACTAAACAGACAACTAACTAAAAGGGGTGGGGCCCGCCTGTCATTGACCCAGGAAGTCAAATCCGGGTCAAACCACGGCTAGCACGCCGGCGTTTAGCCGCCGGCGGCAGCAAACGCGGCGGAGGGCATCGGGTTTTCTGTTCCGGGGGTCATTTGGGCAGCTGAGACCATCTACGGGGAGCTGGAGCTCATCCGCGTCCATTCCCGCAAGCGGTAGCAGCTGGGGCGGCAGGAGCTCGCCGGAAACGAGCTCGCGGCGGCGCTGGAGTTCGGGCTTCATCGGGGTTGGAGCTACGGGGCACGGGGAGGCTAACGGAGAGGTGCTACGGGTTCCTGGTGAAGCGGCGGATGCGGTGACACGCTCAGCTTCGTGCTTGGGTGGCTGTGGCCACGGCGGCGGGATCGCCAGCGGCGGTAAGGTCGGGCATCTGTGGGGAGTAGACCTAGAGGTCACAAACGGCTAGGGGAGAAGGAGGGAACGAACCGGGAGCTCACCGCGGTTCTGCTGGGGGGTTCAGTGGCTCGGGGAGGCTTCTGCTGCGGCGAATTCGTCGGCGGCGATCGGCGACGTCCGAGGAGGAAGACGATGACGACGGCGGTTCCACAGGGTGTCCGGCGTCTGGTGGCTTGACGGAGAGGACGAGGGAGTCGTGGCGGAGCTCTCGGGCTACTTAGAGAGGCGAGGGGGAGATGGTGGCTACGGGAACGGCGATCGACGGCGGCGGCGGCGTTCGGAGTTGCGAGAGAGGGAGATAGAGGAGAGGGGAGGGATCCAGGAGAGTGCGAGAGGGTCGGGGGTCGCGTGGCTACTCCAGAGACCACCAGGCGGCGAGGGGGAGTGAAGCAGGCAGCTCGCGTGGCGCTCCCGCGGTGTGCGCGCGCCGGGCACACGCCTCGGCCTCCTGTCGTCGCCAGGAGGACGACGACTGGCAACTGGGCCGGCCCAGTGCCAGGCCAGCAAGTGGCCCACGTAAAGCTAACCCTTTTATTTTTCTTTTCTATTTTTTTCTGACATTTGTTTTGATTTAATTTCTAAATTAAATCAATTATTTTCTGCTGACATATTTATTTTGCAGGAACCTAGGAATTAATCCAAACCCCTCAAAATAAAGAACCAGAATTTTGGACATATATAAAATATATAATATATATATATATCCAAGCAAATAGCTATTGCATTAATTCCAAATGCCCAAAATAAATACTTGTGAGCTACTAATAATATTGGCTTGATTTTTATCTCTGACCAATATTTTAAGAGGGCCACATGAACATTTTCTTGGACCCTTTTTGGAGCAATTTTTATTTGGGTCATTTTGAAAAGGGTTTCTGAGGGTTTCACAAGTCCTCAATTCAATTTCATTTGAAAAATTAAACATGATGCAAACCACAAGACTAACCTAGTGCATACCAGAACTAGGGTTGTGACAGGAAATGCCATAATAGGTAGGTATGGTGGCTATTTTGAGGAAGGTATATGGTGGGTGTATGGTACCGGCGAAAGTTGTGCGGCACAAGAGAGGCTAGCAATGGTGGAAGGGTGAGAGTGCGTATAATCCATGGACTCAACATTAGTCATATAGAACTCACATACTTATTGAGAAAATCTATTAATCATCGAAACAAAGTACTACGCGCATGCTCCTAGGGGAAGGGTTGGTAAGAGTTAACCATCACGCGATCCCGATCTCCACTCATAAGGAAGAAAATCAGTAAATAAATCATGCTCCAATTTCATTACATAACGGTTCACCATACATGCATGCTACGGGAATCACAAAGTTTAACACAAGTATCTCTCAAATTCACAACTACTCCACTAGCATGACTCTAATATCACCATCTTCATATCTCAAAACAATCATAAAGAATCAAACTTCTCATAGTATTCAATGCACTTTATATGAAAGTTTTTATTATATCCCTCTTGGATGCCCATCATATTCAGACTAAATTCATAACCAAAGCAAATTACCATGATGTTTGAAAAGACTCTCAAAATAATATAAGTGAAACACTGAGAGTTCATCAATTTCTTCAAAATAAAACCACCGTCATGCTCTAAAAGATATAAGTGAAGCACTAGAGCAAATGACAAACTACTCGAAAAGATATAAGTGAAGATCAATGAGTAGTCGAATAATTATGTAACTATGTGAAGACTCTCTGACATTTAAGTATTTAAGATCTTGGGATATTATTCAAACAACAAGCAAAACAGAATAAAATAAATTTACGCACGAAGCAAAACACATATCATGTGGTGAATAAAAATATAGCTCCAAGTAAAGTTACCGATGAACGAAGACGAAGGAGGGGATGCCTTCCGGGAATCCCCAAGCTTAGGCTCTTGGTTGTCCTTGAATATTACCTTGGTGTACCTTGGACATCCCCAAGCTTAGGCTCTTTCCACTCCTTATTCCATAGTCCATCAAATCTTTACCCAAAACTTGAAAACTTCACAACACAAAACTCAACAGAAAACTCGTAAGCTCCGTTATTATAAGAAAATAAAACCACCACTTAGGTACTGTTGTGAACTCATTCTAAATTCATATTGATGTAATATCTACTATATTCCAACTTCTCTATGGTTCATACCCTCCGACACTACTCATAGATTCATCAAAATAAGCAAACAACACAATGAAAATAGAATCTATCAAAAAACATAACAGTCTGTAGTAATATGTAACTATAGAATATTTCTGTATCTCCAAAAATTCTGAAATAACTTGGTGGTCCTGAGGAATTTTTCTATTAATATTCTTCAAAAAGAATCATCTTAAAAGCACCCTTCTGTAAAAAAAGACAGCTAATCTCATGAGCGCAAAGTTTATGTTTTTTACAGCAAGATCACATTAACTTTCACCCAAGTCTTCCCAAAGGTTCTACTCGGCACTTTATTGAAACAGAAGCTATAAAACATGATTACTACAGTAGCTTAATCATGTGGACACACAAAAACATTATGGGTAAATATTGGGTTGTCTCCCAACAAGCGCGTTTCTTTAATGCCTTTTTAGCTAGGCATGACGATTTCAACGATGCTTGCATAAAAGATAAGAACTGAAACATAAAGAGAGCGTCATGAAGAATATAACTAGCACATTTAAGTCTAACCCACTTCCTATGCATAGGATTTCGTGAGCAAACTACTTATGGCAAGAATCAACTAGCATAGGAAAGCAAAACAAGCATAACTTCAAGATTTTCAACACATAGAGATGAAACTTGATATTATTGCAATTCCTACAAGCATATATTCCTCCGTCATAATAATTTTCAGTAGAATCATGAATGAATTCAACAATATAACCATCACATAAAGCATTATTTTCATGATCCCCAAGCATATAGATTTTATTACTCGCCACATAAGCGATTTTTTTCTCATGAATAATAGTGGGAGCAAACTCAACAAAATAATTATCATGTGAGGCATAATCCAATTGAAAACTAAAATCATGATGACAAGTTTAATGTTATCATTATGCTGAATAGAATACAAATCATCACAATAATCATCATAGATAGCAACTTTGTTCTCATAATCAATTGGAACCTCTTCCAAGATAGTAGATTCATCACTAAATAAAGTCATGACCTCTCCAAATCCACTTTCATAATTATCACGATATGATTCAACACCCTTCAAAGTAGTGGGATTATTACTTACTAAAGTTGACACTCTTCCAAACCCACTTTCATCAATATAATCATCATAAATAGGAGGCATGCTATCATCAAAATAAATTTGCTCATCAAAACTTGTGGGATAAAAAATATTATCTTCATCAAACATAGCATCCCCAAGCTTGGGACAAACATTAATTGCAGCAAATAAATTCTCAAACATATCATTCTCATCAAACATAGCACATAGCATCCCCAAGCTTGGGCCTTTTCATATCATAAGCATCATGAATATTCGAAGAATTCACACTAACAACATTGCAATCATGCTCATCATTCAAGTATTTAGTGCCAAACATTTTAATGCATTCTTCTTCTAGTACTTGGGCACAATTTTCTTTTCCATCATTTTCACGAAAGGCATTAAAAAGATGAAGCATATGAGGCAACCTCAATTCCATTTTTTGTAGTTTTCTTTTATAAACTAAACTAGTGATAAAACAAGAAACAAAAAGATTTAATTGCAAGATTTAAAGATATACCTTCAAGCACTCACCTCCCCGGCAACGGCGCCAGAAATGAGCTTGATATCTACTACACAACCTTCTTCTTGTAGACATTGTTGGGCCTCCAAGTGCAGAGGTTTGTAGGACAGTAGCAAATTTCCTTCAAGTGGATGACCTAAGGTTTATCAATCCGTGGGAGGCATAGGATGAAGATGGTCTCTCTCAAACAACCCTGCAATCAAATAACAAAGAGTCTCTTGTCTCCCCAACACACCCAATACAATGTCAAATTGTATAGGTGCACTAGTTCGGCGAAGAGATGGTGATACAAATGCAATATGGATGGTAGATATAGGTTGTTGTAATTTGAAAATATAAAAACAGCAAGGTAACTAATGATAAAAGTGAGCACAAACGGTACTGCAATGCTTCGAAACAAGGCCTAAGGTTCATACTTTCACTAGTGCAAGTTCTCTCAACAATAATAGCATAACTAGATCATATAACAATCCCTCAACGTGCAACAAAGAGTCACTCCAAAGTCACTAATAACGGAGAACAAATGAAGATATTATTGTAGGGTACAAAATCACCTCAAAGTTATTCTTTCTGATCATCTATTCAAGAGTCTGTAGTAAAATAATACGAAGCTATTCTTTCCTTTTCGATCTATCCTAGAGCTCGCACTAGAATAACACCTTAAGACACAAATCAACCAAAACCCTAGTGTCACCTAGATACTCCATTGTCACCTCAAGTATTCGTGGGCATGATTATATGATATGCATCCCACAATCTCAGATTCATCTATTCAGCCAACACAAATAACTTCAAAGAGTGCCCCAAAGTTTCTACCGGAGAGTCAAGACGAAAACATGTGCCAACCCCTATGCTTAAGTTCACAAGGTCACTAAACCCGCAAGTTGATCACCAAAACATACATCAAGTAGATCACGTGAATATCCCATTGTCACCACAGATAAGCACATGCAAGACATACATCAAGTGTTCTCAAATCCTTAAAGAGTCAATCCGATAAGATAAGTTCAAAGGGAAAACTCAATCCATTATAAGAGAGTAGAGGGGGAGAAACATCATAAGATCTAACTATAATAGCAAAGCTCGTGATACATCAAGATCGTGACATATCAAGAACATGAGAGAGAGAGAGAGAGAGAGAGAGAGAGAGAGAGAGAGAGAGAGAGATAGATAGATAGAGAGAGATCAAACACATAGCTACTGGTACATACCCTCAGCCCCGAGTGTGAACTACTCCTTCCTCATCACGGAGAGCGCCGAGATGATGAGTATGGCCACCGGTGATCGATCCCTCCTCTGGAAGGGTGCCGGAACAGGGTCCCAATTGGTTTTTGGTGTCTATAGAGGCTTGCGGCGGCGGAACTCCCGATCTAGGTTTTTTTTTGTATTTAAAGAAATTTTTGGCGTCGGCCTCACATCAAGGGGGTCTCCGAATCGTCCACGAGATAGGGGGTGCGCCTAGGGGGTAGGGCACGCCCTCCACCCTCATGGGCAGCTCAGCACTCTTCTGGCCCAACTCTTTTACTCCGGGGGCTTCTTTTGGTCCATAAAAAATGATCAGAAATTGGCACGTCAATTGGACTCCGTTTGGTATTCCTTTTCTGTAAACTCAAAAACTAGGAAAAAAATAGAAACTGACACTGGGCTCTAGGTTAATAGGTTAGTCCCAAAAATCATATAAAATAGCATATAAATGCATATGAAACATCTAAGATGGATAATATAATAGCATGGAACAATAAAAAATTATAGATACGTTGGAGACGTATCAGACACCATGATCTCCATCATCGTCCTGCCATTGGGATTGTCACTGTTAGGGAACGTAGTATTTACAAAAATTTCCTATGATCATGCAAGATCTATCTAGGAGAAGCATAGCAACGAGCGGGGAGAGTGTGTCTATGTACCCACGTACACCGAAAGCGGAAGCGTCTAGCGACGCGGTTGATGTAGTCGAACGTCTTCGCGATCCAACCGATCCAATCACCGAATGTACGGCACCTCCGCGTTCAGCACACGTTCAGCTCGATGATGTCCCACGACCTCTTGATCCAGTTGAGCGTCGTGGGAGAGTTTCGTCAGCATGACGGTGTGGTGACGGTGATGATGAAGTTATCGACGTAGGGCTTCGCCTAAGCACTACAACGATATGATCGAGGTGTGTAATTGTGGGGAGGGGCACCACACATGGCTCGCAAATCAACTTGTGTCTCTATGGGGTTCCCCCTACCCATGTATATAAAGGAGGAAGGGAGGAGGGTGTGGCCTAGGAGGGGGCATGCCATGAGGGGGAGTCCTACTCCCACTAGGGGTAGGACTCCTCCTTTTCCTAGTAGGAGTAGGAGAGGGGGAAGGAAAGGAGAGGAGGATAAGGAAAGAGGGGGCCGACCCCCCTTGCCCTAAACCAATTCGGTTTGGGCCTTGGGGGGGGGGGCGCCCCACACTTCCCTTAATCTATTTCCAATAAGGCTCATGTAGGCCCATTAAGCTCCCGGGGGGTTCCGGTAACCTTCTCGTACTACGGTATTTATCCGGTCACCCCTGGAACCCTTCCGGTGTCAGAATATAACCTTCCAATATATCAATCTTTATGTCTCGACCATTTCGAGACTCCTCGTCATGTCCGTGATCACATCCGGGTCTCCGAGCTACCTTCGGTACATCAAAACATATAAACTCATAATACCGATCGTCATCGAACGTTAAGCGTGCGGACCCTACGGGTTCGAGAACTATGTAGACATGACCGAGACTCATCTACGGTCAATAATCAATAGCGGAACATAGATGTTCATATTGGCTCCCACATATTCTATGAAGATCTTTATCGGTCAAACCGCATAACAACATATGTTGTTCTTTTTGTCATCGGTATGTTACTTGCCCGAGATTTGATCGTCGGTATCATCATACCTAGTTCAATATCGTCACCGGCATGTCTCTTTACTCATTCACTAATACACCATCTCCTGACTAACTCTTTAGTCATTTGCTTGCAAGGCTTATTACGATGTGAATTACCGAGAGGGCCCAGAGATACCTCTCCGATACTCGGAGTGACAAATCCAATTCTCGATCTAAGCCAACACCACAAACACCTTCGGAGACACCTCCAGAGCATCCTTATAATCACCCAGTTACGTTGTGACGTTTGATAGAAAACAAGATGTTCCTCCGGTATTTGGGAGTTGCATAATCTCATAGTCATAGGAACATGTATAAGTCATGAAGAAAGCAATAACAGTAAAACTAAATGATCAAGTTGCTAAGCTAACGGATGGGTCTTGTCCATCACATCATTCTCCTAATTATGTGATCCCGTTCATCAAATGACAACACATGTCTATGGTTAGGAAACACAACCATCTTTGATTAACGAACTAGTCAAGTAGAGGCATACTAGGGACACTCTGTTTTGTCTATGTATTCACACATGTACTAAGTTTCCGGTTAATACAATTCTAGCATGAATAATAAACATTTATCATGATATAAGGAAATATAAATAACAAATTTATTATTGCCTCTAGGGCATATTTACTTCAGTCTCCCACTTGCACTAGAGTAAATAATCTGGATTACATTGTAATGATTCTAACACCCATGGAGTCTTGGTGCTGATCATGTTTAGCTCATGGTAGAGGCTTAGTCAACGGGTCTGTGACATTCTGATCCATATGTATCTTGCAAATTTCTATGTCTCCCTCCTTGATTTGATCACGGATGGAATTGAAGCATCTCTTGATGTGCTTGGTTCTCTTGTGAAATCTGGATTCCTTCGCGAGGCTATTACTCGAGTGTTTTCACAAAAGATTTTCATTGGCCTCGATGCACTAGGTATTACACCTAGATCGAACATGAACTCCTTCATCCAAACTCCTTCATTTGCTGCTTCCGAAACATCTAGGTACTCCGCTTCGCACGTAGATCCCGCCACGATGCTCTGCTTGGAACTGCACCAACTGACAGCTCCACCATTCAATAAAAATACATATCCGGTTTGTGACTTAGAGTCAACCAGATTGTCAAAGCTTGAATCGACGTAACCGTTTACGACGAGCTCTTTGTCACCTCCATAAACGAGAAACATATCCTTTCTACTATTCAGGTACTTCAGGATGCTCTTGACCGCTGTCTAGTGATCCACTCCTGGATTACTTTGGTACCTCTCTGCCGAACTTATAGCAAGGCACACATCAGGTCTGGTACACAACATTGCATACATGATAGATCATATGGCTGAGGCATAGGGAATGACTTTCATTTTCTCTCTATCTTCTGCAGTGGTAGGGCATAGAGTCTTACTCAACTTCATGCCTTGTAACACAGGCAATAATCCTTTCTTTGACCGATCCATTTTGAACTTCTTCAAAACTTTATCAAGGTGTGTGCTTTGTGAAAGTCCAATTAAGCGTCTTGATCTATCTCTATAGATCTTGATGCCTGATATATAAGCAGCTTCACTGAGGTCTCTCATTGAAAAATTCTTATTCAAGTATCCTTTTATGCCATCTAGAAATTCTATAGCATTTCCAATCAACAATATGTCATCCACATTTAGTATCAGAAATGCTACAGGGCTCTCACTAAAATTCTTGTAAATACAGGCTTCTCCAAAAGTCTGTATAAAACCGTATGCTTTGATCAGCTCATCAAAGCGTATATGCCAACTCCGAGATGCTTGCACCAGTCCATAGATGGATCGCTGGAGTTTGCATACTTTGTTAGCACCTTAAGGATAAAAAAACCTTCTGGTTGCATCATATACAACTCCTCTTTGAGGTATCCATTAAGGAATGCAGTTTTGACATCCATTTGCCAGATTTCATAATCATAAAATGCGGCAATTGCTAACATGATTCGGACAGACTTAAGCATCGCTTTGGATGAGAAAGTCCCATCGTAGTCAACTCCTTGAACTTGTGGAAAACCTTTCGCAACAAGTCTATCTTTGTAGACAGTAACATTACCATCGACGTCAGTCTTCCTCTTAAAGATCCATTTAATTTCAATGGCTTGTAGATCATCGTGCAAGTCAACCAAAGTCCACACTTTGTTCTCATACATGGATCCAATCTCAGATTTCATGGCCTCAAGCCATTTTGCAGAATCTAGGCTCATCACCGCTTCATCATAGTTCGTAGGTTCATCATGGTCTAGTAACATTACATCTAGAACCGGGTTACCATACCACTCTGGCGCGGAACGCACTCTGGTTGACCTACGAGGTTCAGTAGTAACTTGATCTGAAGTTTCATGATCATCATCATCAGCTTCCGCGCTGATTGGTGTAGGAATCACTGGAACTAGTTTATGTGATGTACTACTTACCAATTAGGGAGAAGGTACAATTACCTCATCAAGTTCTACATTCCTCTCACTCACTTCTTTCGAGGGAAACTCCTTCTCTAAAAAGAATCCATTCTTAGCAACGAATATCTTGCCTTCGAATCTGTGATAGAAGGTGTACCCAACAGTTTCCTTTGGGTATCCTATGAAGACACATTTCTTTGACTTGGGTTTGATCTTATCAGGTTGAAGCTTTTTCACATAAACATCGCAGCCCCAAACTTTAAGAAACGACAACCTTGGTTTCTTGCCAAACCACAACTCATAAGGTGTCGTCTCAACGGATTTAGATGGTGCCCTATTTAATGTGAATGCAGTTGTCTCTAAAGCATAACCCCAAAACAATAGTGCTAAATCGGTAAGAGACATCATAGACCGCACCATATCTAATAAAGTACGGTTACGACGTTCGGAAACACCATTATGATGTGGTGTTCCGGGTGGCGTGAGCTGTGAAACTATTCCACATTGTTTCAAATGAAGACCAAACTCATAACTCAAATATTCGCCTCCGCGATCAGATCATAGAAACTTTATTTTCTTGTTACAATGATTCTCTACTTCACTCTGAAATTCATTGAACTTTTTAAATGTTTCAGACTTGTGCTTCATCAAGTAGATATACGCATATCTGCTCAAATCATCAGTGAAGGTCAAAGAATAACGATACCCGCCACGAGACTCAATACTCATCGGTCCACATACATCAATATGTATGATTTCCGAAAAATCTGTTACTCGCTCCATTGTTCCAAAGAACGGAGTTTTAGCCATCTTGTTCTTGAGGCATGGTTTGCAAGCACCAAGTGATTCATAATCAAGTGATTCCAAAAGTCAATTAGCATGGAGTTTCTTCATGCGCTTTACACCAATATGAACTAAACGACAGTGCCACAAATAAGTTGCACTATCATTATCATCCTTGCATCTTTTGGCTTCAATATTATGAATATGTGTATCACTACGATGGAGATCCAACAAGAATAGACCACCCTTCAAGGGTGCATGACCATAAAAGATATTACTCATAAAAATAGAACAACCATTATTCTCTGATTTAAATGAATAACTGTCTCGCAATAAACAAGATCCATATATAGTGTTCATGCTCAATGCTGGCAGCAAATAACAATTATTCTGGTCTAAAACTAATACCGAAGGTAGATGTAGAGCTAGCGTGCCGACGGCGATCACATCGACTTTGGAACCATTTCCCACGCGCATCGCCACCTCGTCCTTAGCTAATCTTTGTTTAATCCGTAGCCCATGTTTCGAGTTACAAATATTAGCAACCGAACCAGTATGAAATACCCAGGTGCTACTACGAGCATTAGTAAGGTACACATCAATAACATGTATATCAAATATACCTTTGTTCACTTTGCCATCCTTCTTATCCGCCAAATACTTGGGGCAGTTCCGCTTCCCGTGTCCAGTCCATTTGCAATTGAAGCACTCAGTTTCAGGCTTGGCTCTAGACTTGGGTTTCTTCGCGGGAGTAGCAACTGTCTTGCTATTCTTCTTGAAGTTCCCCTTCTTTCCCTTGCCCTTTTTCTTGAAACTAGTGGTCTTGTTAACCATGAACACTTGATTCCTTTTTGATTTCTACCTCCGCAACTTTGAGCATCGCGAAGGGCTCGGGAATTGTCTTCTGCACCCCTTGCATATTATAGTTCATGACGAAGCCTTTATAGCTTGGTGGAAGTGATTGAAGAACACTAGCGGTAACACTATCTTTGTCAACTTTGCAACCAACTTGAGTCATATGATTGTAGTACCCAGACATTTTGAGCAAGTGTTCACTGATAGAACTGTTCTCCTCCATCTTGCAGCTATAGAATTTATTGGAGACTTGATACGTCTCCAGCGTATCTACTTTCCCAAACCCTTTTGCCCTTGTTTTGGACTCTAATTTGCATGATTTGAACGGAACTAACTCGGACTGACGCTATTTTTAGCAGAATTGCCATGGTGTTGTTTTTGTGCAGAAATAAAAAGTTCTCGGAATCGCGTGAAAATCAACGGAGAATTATTTCAGAAAATATAAAAAATATCTGCAAGAAGATACTCACCGGGGGGCCCACGACCTCTCCTCGAGGGTGGGGGGCTGATACGTCCAAAACGTATTTATAATTTCTGCATGCTCCATGCTTCTTTTGTGTGATATTGCTATGATATTGATGCACTTCCATACACTTTTGATCATATTTGGACTAACCTATTAACTCAGTGCACCACAGTGCCAGTTCCTGTTTTCTGCTGTTTTTCTATTTCAGGTTTCCCCCATATTAAAAGTGCTCCAAAAATTCCAGGAAAAATACAGGAAAAATCAGCATACAGGAAGCTTCGCGAAGAACCAAAGATGGGCCAGAGGGGAGCCAGGGGAGGCCCAGGCGGCCACCTGGCGTGGCCCCACCCCTGTCCGCGCCAGGGGGGCACCTGGGGCCCCTGTTCCGCCTTTGGCTGCCCCCCTTCGCATATATATCCCTCTCGTCCCGAAACCCTCGAGGACATAACCCTTTTTCGCGATCTCGCCTCTGTTCCGCCGCCGCACCGCTTCCAAGATCAGGAGCATCAGGAGAACTCTTCCCGGCACCCTGCCGGAGGGGAGAACCACCACCGGGAGCTTCTCCACCACCATGGATGCTTCCCGGATGAGTCGTGAGTAGTCCACCTTGGACCATGGGTCCATGATCAGTAGCTATGTGATGTTCTCCTCCCCTCTTTGCTCTTCATGGTTTAGACCTCGTGAGCTGCCCTACATGATCGAGGCACATATGTAATCTTTCTGCTGTTGCTTTTGCTGAGTTTGCTGGGATCTGATGGATTATGAGACTATGTTCAGACTGTGTTTGAGTAATATATTTGATTCACCTCTTTTATATCTTTGTTCTTGAGTAATTCTTGCATGTTCTCCATTGCTGTTTATTGCTTTGGCCAAGTAGTAGGTAGTAACTCCAAGAGGGAGCGTTATGCTTGATTGTGGGTTCATGCCCCCTGAGGACTAGCTTGAGTGACAGAAACATGAGTCTAGGGGATGTGCTGTTGCCACAAGGGAGAAAACAACGGTGCTTGTACTTGCGGGTGCAAGAATTGTTTACTTTACGCAAAGTTCTTTTAATGCAATTGTCTGTTGCTTTGAGTTTACACTTTGGGTGGGATTCGCGACTTAATACCAGCGAGATGTTCTGGATAGATATCTCAAGGTGGATGATTAGTAGTAGATGCAGATGGATTTCGGTCTACTTGCCTTGGCGTACCGCCCATGCTTTTGAGCCTCTACCTTTCTTTGCAGCATAGTTAGCATTGGTTTGCGCACATAATCCTGTCAATTGCCCAGCTGTAATTTGTTTACCTCCCTTTGCTGTTTTATCGTCTTTTGGGAGAGAGACATCACTAGTGAACATCATGGGACCCCGGTCCATATTACCACCGCTGATCACACCTTCTCTTTACTTCCTGTTTTTATTTCCTAGTTGCAGTCATAGCTATCATTATTATCTCTTGTGTTTGATCCTTTGTAAACAACAAGGCCGGAGGGATTGACAACCTCTCTGTACTCGTTGGGAGCAAAGTTATCTGTATCTGTGTGCAGGTCCCGTCAACCGCTAAGTTTCTGGCGCCGTTGACACCTACTTGTCGACCCTCGGAGTCTCACGGGATTCGATCCTTGGTATCTTTGCCAAGGGAAATTTGCCGCTACGCTACATCTCAACCTTCCACTTGGGGTAACCAACGAGGGGCGAGAAGCCATCAAGCAAGTTTCTGGCACCGTCGCCGGGGACTCCACTCTTCAAGATAGGGGAGTTGCACGCTATCTTTTATCTTTTGCTTTTTAGTCTTGTTAGTTTACCTTTCAGCTTTTGCTTTAGTGTCCCTTACCAAAAATCACAAAAATAGTTATCTTGCTTGCTACTGCTATGGGTTCCACCGAGAACACCAAGTTGTGTGACTTCACTAGTCATATCAACAATGACTTTATCTGCACGCCAATTGCTACACCTGCCACTTCAGCACCTTCTTATGAGATTAAACCTGCTTTACTGAACCTAGTTATGAAAGATCAATTCTCCGGTGCTGGAGATGATGCTGCTTTGCACTTAAATAATTTTGTTGAGCTATGTGATATGCAAAAGTACAAAGAAGTAGATGGTGATATTGTTAAGCTTAAGCTTTTTCCTTTCTCCTTGAGAGGAGGAGGTAAAATCTGGTTTCAATCCTTGCCTAGGAATAGTATAGATTCTTGGGGCAAGTGCAAGGATGCCTTTATTGGGAAGTACTACCCCCTTGCTAAAATTATCCAATTAAGGAGTAACATAATGAATTTTAAACAATTGGATAATGAACACGTTGCCCAAGCTTGGGAACGCATGAAATCTCTTGTCAAGAACTGCCCTACTCATGGTTTGACTACTTGGATGGTTATCCAAACTTTTTATGCAGGCTTGAACTTTACCTCGCGGAACTTGTTAGATTCGGCCGCGGGAGGAACCTTTATGTCAACTACACTTGGTGCTGCCACGAAGCTTCTCGACGAGATGATGACCAATTATTCCCAATGGCACACCGAACGCGCTCCAACAGGTAGGAAGGTAAACTCTGTCGAGGAGATTTCCTCCCGAAATGAAAAAGTTGATTTGATCATGTCTCTACTTTCCAAGCAATCTTCTATTGATCCTCATGATGTTCCTTTAAATTCTTTGATTGCTCAAGATCAAGTAGATGTGAACTTTATCTCTAGAAACAATTTCAATAACAATGCTTATAGGAGTAATTTTTGTAGCAACCCTAGACCGTTCCCCTCTAATTCCTATGGGAACAACAATGCTTATCCTAGCACCAAGAACTCCACTTCTGAACTAGAGATTATGATTAAAGACTTCATCACTACCCAAAAGGCCTTCAATAAGAGTGTAGAAGAAAAACTAGACAAACTAGATAATCTCTCTTCGAAGGTAGACAATTTATCCCATGAGGTAGAGTTGCTTAAAATTAGAACTTCTCCTCTTGAGGAGAGGAAGACCACTCCTATGAATGCTATTCAAGTGCAAATTAATGAAAACATTAGGATGATGGCTAAACTTAAAAAGAGATGGGCTAGAGAAAAGGAGGAAGAAGATAGAATTAAGAGCCTTCCTACCCACCACACTGTTGCTACTATCCAAGTTGTTGAGGATATCCAAACTCTTAGCACCCAATGCACTCCTAGTCCCATTGGACCTATTAATGGTGATGCTATGACCTCAACCGTAGAAGAAGAAACTCCTATGACCATAGAAGCTACCAAACAAGTGAGCCTAAAGGACACCACTACCACTTTACTTGATAGTAGTGACCTTGATTTTGATAATTGCACCCTTTCTGAAGTTATTGGTTTTCTTCACAAGATGTCTAGATATCCCCACACTAGCACACTTAATCTTGCCTTCACGGAGCATATCACTAATGCTCTTATCAAAGCTAGGGAGGAGAAGCTTAGGGTAGAAGCCTCCATACCTAGAAAGCTAGAAGATAGTTAGGATCCTATGATTAAAATTAAGTTGAATAACTTCTCTTGCTATGCTTTATGTGATGTTGGAGCTAGTACCTCCGTTATGCCCAAAAGAATGTATGATATGTTTGAATTGAAACCTTTTGATCCTTGTTCTTTTGGTGTTCGTCTTGTTGATTCTTCCGTAAAGAAACCTTTGGGGAAGATCGACGATGTTCTTATCATTGTCAATGAAAATTATGTTCCCGTTGATTTTACTATTATGGATATTGAATGTGAACCTTCATGTCCAATTATTTTGGGACGTCCTTTTCTTCGCACCGTTGGTGCTATCATTGACATGAAAGAGGGGAATATAAAATTCCAATTCCCTCTCAAGAAAGGGATGGAACACTTCCCTAGAAAGAAGATTAAGTTGCCTTTTGAGTCCGTTACACGGGCTAGCTATTCTCTTACTCTTGATAAAACTTGATCTTCTCTTTTTGCATCATGCCTAGCTTAAAGGCATAAAAGAAAGCACTTTTGGGAGGCAGCCCACAATGAATTAAGTTTTATTTTGCTTTTGTTGTGTCTTGATGTTTGTTACTACAGTAGCATCATCATTGTATCTTTTCTTTTCAGCTTTGTGCCAAGTTTAGCCTCTGATTGCAAGAAAGTTCAAAAGTTGTGACGTGCTGTCCAGAAAACAGATTCTGTCCTTGGACAGAAAAATTCGAATAAAATCACCGGGTCATCTTTTTGATCTGAATTTTTTTGACAGCGTGCTCTGTACAATTGGCTTTCGAGCGTCTGTTCTGAGTTTTTTGATTTGAGTTGCAGAAGTGCACCGAAAAAATTATTTACTACCTGCTGGTCTGTTTTTCACAGATTCTGTCCTGTTTTGCCTTTTCTTCGTTTTGCAAACCTTGAGCTTGCTTTTTCTTTGCAAAAACCTTTTGGCAATCTTGAGAAACATTAGCTCTTCAAGATTATTTTTATTTCCAGTAGGGAAAAATTATTTTATTGTGGGTACTAACCTCGCTAATCAGATTATGATGAGTTATGTATGAAGGGAGTTTTCAAGTGTGCGAGGGAAGATGATAAAAGAAGATTCAGGAGGGTCAAACGCTCAAGCTTGGGGATGCCCCCGTGCACCCCCAAGAAATATTCAAGAAGAATCAAGCGTCTAAGCTTGGGGATGCCCCCATGCATCCCCTTTTCCATCAACAATTATCAGTTCGTCTTTTGTTCCACTATATTCTTATCACTTCATGCGTTATGCGCTATGCTTGGAGCGTCTCGCTCTTAGTTTCCTTTTTTTAGGTTTCTTTAGCTTTGCTTGCTGTTCATAACAAGTTAGAACCCAGCTTTCTTTGTGTAGGAGAGAAACACGCTCCGCTTCAACCTAGAACACAACATAGGATTTTCATGCTTATCTTTGTTGTGTGTGTTCTTTGTCTTTCCATAGCTGCTGTCATGTTTAGCTCTTAGTTTTCATGCTTTTCTTTTTAAAGAGCTTTTGTTTAGTTGGTTGCTGAACTCTCTTGAGTTTTCATGTTTATTTTGTTAAGTGAGTTTGCCTGTTGCACTGAGTTGTGTGTCTTAACTTAAAGTAGGTAATTGAGGTTGCTATTTAATTTTAGTAGTAACTTTCAATAGTTTTGAGGTATTGCCATGAGTAATGTCTGAACTTTTGGTGTCAAGAGCTTTAGCCTATTAGTGATAAATGTCGTATTTTGGGCAATCCATGTTTATTTTCGAAAACCTACAAAATAGTTGAGAAATTTAGCTACTAGATGGATCACTAATCTTTGGAGGGATCGAATATTAGAGTACACTCACGTACCATGAGTCGAGGATGCGCAAGTATAACCAAACCCCCATACACTCCTCCTCGGGGTACTTGTCTCTTTGTGAACCTCCTAATTAGATTGAGAGTTACCGATAATAAGTGCATGAGTTCTTCGGACTAATGTGAGTATTCGAAAGTTGACACTTCCACCTAGCCATATTTTTCTAGCCTCTTTGGTACCGTGCATTGCCCTTTCTCACCTCGAGAGTTGGCGCATACTTCGCCGGTGCATCCAAATCCTTGGCACGATACGCTCTGTCATCATAAGCCTCATTATATCCTTCCTCAAAACAGCCACCATACCTACCTATCAAGGCATTTCCATAGCCTTTCCGAGATACATTGCCATGCAACATTCATCTTCTCATGACTTGATCTTCATGTCATACATGCTTTTTGCTTGATAGATGAGCCGCATGCTAGTTGGGCCTTGCCCTAATCATTGCTACATGACGCGCTAGTATCATTGCATATCCTGCTACACTAGCAGATGCATACATTTGCATACATCATGATAGTTTCATTTTCTTTATGTTGAGTACTTTTGTAAAGTGTGAAAGATCTTCTATACTTCTTGTAATATATAGAGTGTTGCCCCTAAAGTGAGGAAAAGATCCCAAAGAGGAAAAAAATCAAAAGATCCCAAAGAGGACAAATGAGAGTTAAGTAGAAAGAGCCATTGAGGCAACAAAAAAATATAAAAAATAGAAAAAAGAGAAAAAGAAATAAAAAGAGAGAAGGGGGCACACTACTATTCCTTTTGAGAGATCCACACTCGTACTGCATCTTATACCTTGTACTCCATAGAGATTATCATTCATGCATATAGCTATGTGGGGACCTTCACACTATTGAACTTGGCTTGTATATTCCAATGATGAGCCTCCTCAAAAGAGCTCTAGGTCTTCTTGAGCGAGCAAGTTGGATGCACCCCCACTAGTTCCATTGGAGAGCTTACCTTAGCTCATATGTGCATCCGTTGCATGGCAATCCCTACTCCTCACATCATATCTATCATTTGGCTTTCTCTCGCCTATGATTGTCCTCATTGATGTGAGCCTTTCACACCTTTTTTTGTCTCCCCCCATCATCATTTTTCTCTCTTTGCCATCCTAAGTGTCAACTTTCTTGCTTACGCTCATCCATTGCATGAGTGCTCAAAATATCGAAAGGGAGTGGATCATTTTGACTTGTACCTGGCTAGTGGTCTGGGGATGAGTCAAGATAAGATTCCAAAGAAGACCAAGTGTGAAACTTTAGTAGATTAAGTTCTCAACAATACAAAAACTATGTTTTACTCTCTCGTATATCCCTATCCCCTTTCTTGCACGCAAACACCATTTGGAGACATTCGAGTCACGGACAGCGAGAGCTCTTGCACCTTTATGTTCTTATGTTGCTTGTTACAATGCTAATATAGACTCTTGCTTGTTATGACTTGAATTGAATTACATGCCTTGATTGCTTTACTTAAAAAGTTCTTATATGGTTGGTAGCATGTCACCACAGAAATTATGCTTGTTATCATTTACCTACTCGAGGACAAGCAGGAATTAAGCTTGGGGATGTTGATACGTCCAAAACGTATCTATAATTTCTGCTTGCTCCATGCTTCTTTTGTGTGATATTGCTATGATATTGATGCACTTCCATACACTTTAGATCATATTTGGACTAACCTATTAACTCAGTGCACCACAGTGCCAGTTCCTGTTTTCTGCTGTTTTTCTATTTCAGGTTTCCCCCATATTAAAAGTGCTCCAAAAATTCCAGGAAAAATACAGGAAAAATCAGCGTACAGGAAGCTTCGCAAAGAACCAAAGATGGGCCAGAGGGGAGCCAGGGGAGGCCCAGGCGGCCACCTGGCGCGGCCCCACCCCTGGCCGCGCCAGGGGGGGCGCCTGGGGCCCCTGCTCCGCCTCTGGATGCCCCCTTCGCATATATATCCCTCTCGCCCCGAAACCCTCGAGGACAGAACCCTTTTTCGCGATCTCGCCTCTGTTCCGCCGCCGCAGCGCTTCCAAGATCGGGAGCATCAGGAGAACTCTTCCCGGCACCCTGCCGGAGGGGAGAACCACCACCGGGAGCTTCTCCACCACCATGGACGCTTCCCGGATGAGTCGTGAGTAGTCCACCTTGGACCATGGGTCCATGATCAGTAGCTATGTGATGTTCTCCTCCCCTCTTTTCTCTTCATGGTTTAGACCTCGTGAGTTGCCCTACATGATCGAGGCACATATGTAATCTTTCTGCTGTTGCTTTGCTGAGTTTGCTGGGATCTGATGGATTATGAGACTATGTTCAGATTGTGTTTGAGTAATATATTTGATTCACCTCTTTTATATCTTTGTTCTTGAGTAATTCTTGCATGTTCTCCGTTGCTATTTATTGCTTTGGCCAAGTAGTAGGTAGTAACTCCAAGAGGGAGCGTTA
Source organism: Secale cereale (assembly GCA_902687465.1). Classification (NCBI taxonomy): domain Eukaryota; kingdom Viridiplantae; phylum Streptophyta; class Magnoliopsida; order Poales; family Poaceae; genus Secale; species Secale cereale. The sequence continues at coordinate 113,228,030 of LR738714.1, read as the reverse complement.
TGCTTGATTGTGGGTTCATGCCCCCTGATGACTATCTTGAGTGACAGAAACATGAGTCTAGGGGATGTGATATTGCCACAAGGGAGAAAACAACGGTGCTTGTACTTGCGGGTGCAAGGATTTTTTACTTTACGCAAAGTTCTTTTAATGCAGTTGTCTCTTGCTTTGAGTTTACACTTTGGGTGGGATTCGCGACTTAATACCAGCGAGATGTTCTGGATAGATATCTCAAGGTGGATGATTAGTAGTAGATGCAGATGGATTTCGGTCTACTTGCCTTGGCGTACCGCCCATGCTTTTGAGCCTCTACCTTTCTTTGCAGCATAGTTAGCATTGGTTTGCGCACATAATCCTGTCAATTGCCCAGCTGTAATTTGTTTACCTCGCTTTGTTGTTTTATCGTCTTTTGGGAGAGAGACATCACTAGTGAACATCATGGGACGCCGGTCCATATTACCACCGCTGATCACACCTTCTATTTACTTCCTGTTTTTATTTCCTAGTTGAAGTCATAGCTATCATTATTATGTCTTGTGTTTGATCCTTTGTAAACAACAAGGCCGGAGGGATTGACAACCTCTCTGTATTCGTTGGGAGCAAAGTTATCTGTATCTGTGTGCAGGTCCCGTCAACCGCTAAGTTTCTGGCGCCGTTGACACCTACTTGTCGACCCTCGGAGTCTCACGGGATTCGATCCTTGGTATCTTTGCCAAGGGAAATTTGCCGCTACGCTACATCTCAACCTTCCACTTGGGGTAACCAACGAGGGGCAAGAAGCCATCAGGGGCGCGCCCCCCTTCCCATGGCGCGCCCCCTGCCTCGAGGGCCCCCCGATGCTCCACCGACGTACCCCGAGGTCCTATATCTTCTGTTTCGGGGAGAAAAAAATCAGAGAGAAGGAATTATCGTGTTTCACGAGACGGAGCCGCCGCCAAGCCCTAATCTCTCTCGGGAGGGCTGATCTGGAGTCCGTTCGGGGCTCCGGAGAGTGGAGATCGTCGCCATCATCATCATCAACCTTCCTCCATCACCAATTCCATGATGCTCACCGCCGTGTGTGAGTAATTCCATCGTAGGCTTGCTGGACGGTGATGGGTTGGATGGGATCTATCATGTAATCGAGTTAGTTTTGTTAGGGTTTGATCCCTAGTATCCACTATGTTCTGAGATTGATGTTGCTATGACTTTGCTATGCTTAATGCTTGTCACTAGGGCCCGAGTGCCATGATTTCAGATCTGAACCTATTATGTTTTCGTGAATATATGTGTGTTCTTGATCCTATCTTGCAAGTCTATAGTCACCTACTATGTGTTATGATCCAGCAACCCCGAAGTGACAATAATCGGGACCACTCCCGGTGATGACCATAATTTGAGGAGTTCATGTATTCACTATGTGTTAATGCTTTGGTCCGGTACTCTATTAAAAGGAGGCCTTAATATCCCTTAGTTTCCAATAGGACCCCGCTGCCACAGGAGGGTAGGACAAAAGATGTCATGCAAGTTCTTTTCCATAAGCACGTATGACTATATTTGGAATACATGCCTACATTACATTGATGAACTGGAGCTAGTTCTGTGTCACCCTAGGTTATAACTTCTACATGATGAATTGCATCCGATATAATTTCCCATCACCGATCCAATGCCTACGAGCTTTTCCTATATTACTTGTTTCTTATTTACTTTTCCGCTACTACTATTACAAAAACTACAAAAACACTATCGTTACTTTTACTACTGCTACTGCCACTATCATATTACTTTGCTACTAAATTATCTTGCTGCAGATACTAAGTTTCCAGGTGTGGTTGAATTGACAACTCAGCTGCTAATACTTAAGAGTATTCTTTGTCTCCCCTTGTGTCGAATCAACAAATTTGGGTTGAATACTTTACCCTCGAAAACTGTTGCGATCCCCTACACTTGTGGGTTATCAAGACTATTTTCTGGCGCCGTTGCCGGGGAGCATAGCTCTATTCTTTAAGTCACTTGGGATTTATATATGTTTATCACTATGAAGAATTTGAAGGACTCAAAAACCAAGATCTTACCCTCAACTACGAGGGGAGGTAAGGAACTGCCATCTAGCTCTGCGCTTGATTCTCCTTCTGTTATGAGTAAACTTGCGACACCTACTCCTGATGTTGAAACTGATATGTCGTATGTTCTTGATGATGCTACTTCTGCTATGTATGATGAAACAATCTCTATGCCTGATACTGTGCCACTAGGTGAATTTCTAGATGAACAAATTGCTAAGGTTAGGGAGAGTGCAAATGTTGATGATATTTATTAAAGTGATGATGAAACTACTCCCAATAGATATGAATTGCCTGTTGTGCCTGAGGGTTATGTTATGGATGAAGAAACTGCTAGAGACTTTCTTGCTTGCAATGATATATATGATCTTTAGAAGTTATTAGCTAAGCTGAAAGAAAAGTCCTTGAATGCTAGAATGAAACATGACCCTGCTTTTGCCACTTCACCTATATGTGTCACTGATAAGGATTATGAATTCTCTGTTGATCCTGAGTTAATTACTTTGGTTGAATCTGATCCTTTCCATGGCTATGAGTCTGAAACTGTTGTGGCACATCTTACTAAGTTGAATGATATAGCCACCCTATTTACCAATGATGAAAAGATTCGCTACTACTATATCCTTAATTTGTTTCCGTTCTCGTTAAAGGGTGATGCTAAGACTTGGTTTAATTCTCTTGATCCTGGTTGTGTGAGTAGTCCCCAGGATATGATGTATTACTTCTCTGCTAAATATTTTCCCTCTCATAAGAAACAAGCCGCCTTACGGGAAATATATAACTTTGCTCAAACTGAAGAAGAGAGTCTCCCACAAGCTTGGGGAGGCTTCTCCAGTTACTTAATGCTTTGCCTGATCATCCTCTTGAGATGCATGATATACTTGATGTCTTTTATAATGGACTAACTGATGCTTCCAGAGACCACCTGGATAGTTGTGCTGGTTGTGTTTTCAGGGAAAGAACAATGGAACAAGCTGAATTACTATTGAATAATATGCTAGCCAATGAAAATAATTGGACAATTCATGAACCAGCCCCTAAGCCAACTCCGAAGAAAAGAGGTGTTCTATTTCTCAGTCCTGAAGATATGCAAGAGGCAAAGAAATCTATGAAAGAAAAGGGTATTGAAGCTGAAGTTGTTAAGAATTTACGGCCTATTGAAGAAATACATGGTCTTGATAACCCGACACAGGTAGTAAAGGTAAATTCTCTTTATAGATTTTATGAAAGTGATATTCCTCGTTATAAGTCTGCTAGCCAATGCTTAGAAGATTTTGACAATTTCATTGTGAAACAAGAAAACTTCAATGCTTATGTTGGTAGATAATTACAACACAATGCTTATATCATTGAACGCTTGAGTGATTATCTATCTAGTGCTAAAAGTGAACTGAAACATATTAGTAAACATGCTTCTATGGTCACCACTCAAGTAGAACAAGTACTTAAGGCTCAGAATGATTTTCTCAATGAATTAAATAGTAAGAATAATGACTATGCTGTTAGAGTTGCAACTAGAGGTGGTAAAATGACTTAGGAACCTTTGTATCCTGAAGGCCACCCTAAGAGAATTGAGCAATATTCTCAGAGAGCTAATTTAGATGCACCTAGTTCTTCTAAAAATAAGAAAAAGAAAAATGATAGAACTTTGCATGCTTCTAGTGAACCTGTAGCTCACCCACCTGAGAATCCCAATGATATATATGTTTCTGATGCTAAGACACAATCTGGTAATGAACATGAACCTAGTGATAATATTAATAATGATGTTCATGATGATGCTCAACCTAGGAATGATAATGACGTAGAGATTGAACCTGCTGTTGATCTTGATAACCCACAATCAAAGAATCAATGTTATGATAAGAGAGACTTTGTTGCTAGGAAGCACGGTAGGGAAAGAGAACCATGGGTTCAGAAACCCATGCCTTTTCCTCCGAAACCATCCAAGAAAAAGGATGATGAGGACTTTGAGCGCTTCGCTGAGATGATTAGACCTATCTTTTTACGTATGCGTTTGACTGATGTGCTTAAAACAAATCCTTATGCCAAGTATATGAAAGATATTATTACCAACAAAAGAAAGATACCTGAAGTAGAAATTTCCACCATGCTTGCCAATTACACTTTTGAGGGTGGAATGCCTAAGAAATTAGGAGATCCAGGAGTACCTACTATACCTTGCTCCATTAAGAGAAATTATGTTAAAACTGCTTTATGTGATCTTGGAGCCGGTGTTAGTGTTATGCCTCTCTCTTTATATCGTAGACTTGACTTGAGTAACTTGACACCTACTGAAATATCTTTGCAAATGGCCGATAAATCAACTGCTATACCTGTCGGTATCTATGAGGATGTGCCTGTTGTAGTTGCAAATGTTACTATTCTAACGGACTTTGTTATCCTTGATATTCCCGAGGATGATAGTATGTCTATTATTCTTGGAAGACCTTTTTTGAATACTGCAGGGGCTGTTATTGATTGCAACAAAGGCAATGTCACTTTTCATGTCAATGGTAATGAGCATAAGGTACACTTTCCGAGGAAACAACCTCAGGTTCATAGTATCAATTATATTGGAAAAACTTCGACTATTACTATTGGAGGTTTTGAGTTTCCTATTCCTACTATCAAGAAGGCATATGACGTACTTATTGTTGGGGACATACATATCCCCATTGAGGTAACCTAGTGTTATTCGAAAATTCTCCGGTTTCATGTTACTCGGAAAGAGTTTATTAACAAGACCTAATCAACCTTGTTAATGGATTCCTTTTGATGAACATGGGATAGGTGAATCTAGATAGCACAAATCTTCTGTATCCTTCTTTTACTTTCTGTTAATTAGGTTAAATAAAACAAAAATAGCATTATCTGTCTGTTTCCAGACTTATCCGTGCAATAAAAAATATCCCGAAAATAAAAGTTCTCCAAATGCCATCAAAATGAAATGTGATTTTTTTTCTAGAATATTTAAGAAAATATGGCACTGAACACACAGCAAGGGGAGCCAGCACGTGGCCTCGAGGGCATAGGGCGCGCCCACCTGCCCAGGGCACGCCCCCTGCCTCGAGGGCCCCACGTGGCCCCCCTCCACTTATCATTTCACCCATGCTCTTCTTCTTCCTCCCAAAAAAAATCCCCAACCAGCTCAAACCCGAGTTCTAGCTCATTTTGCTGCCATTTTCGATCTCCTTGCTCAAAGCACCATTCACCAAACTGTTTGGGGAGATTATTCCTTGGTATGTGACTCCTCCATTGGTCCAATTAGTTTTTGTTCTAGTGCTTTATTTGTTGCAAATTTATGCTGCCGTGGTGACCTTGTTCTTGAGCTTGCATGTCAAATTTTCTTGGTCCCAAGTAGTTCTAATGCATGATATAGCCTCTAGGCACTTATAGGAGTTGTTGCTATCAATCTTGTTGAGTTTGGTTAACTTTTATTGTGAGTTACTAAAAATTTCAGAAAATTTCAGAAAAATGTCTAGGAGAAACTTCCAAGGTGGTCCTTCAAGGAAGCAAGAACCGAGGCTCGCGTTTCGTGAGCCGGACGATGAACCACCGAGGGATGCTGATGTGTGGCCCTGTGAATGGCCATCAGATGAATTTATGGGTCAAGCGGGCATCAAAGATGAATTTTACGCATATGTGCGTAACGCTAACCTCGGGGGCTTCATGCAAGATAAGTGTCTCCAATACCGTGGCTTAACTGATAGCTTTGTGAGAAGGTTTAAATTTTCGTCTTCACGTAATTCTCACACTATCCTGTTTGACCTCTATGATAAATCTTACACCATGGACTTAGAGGATTTTAATGTTGCCTGCATGCTCCCACAGTGGGGCAGTATGAGTGATCCTCGCAAATCTGAATTTAGAGAATTCCTAGCTAGTATTACAGTGGGGGAATCCAGGGACATTACACAAGCTACCACGGGGAGTATACATTTTCCTGCTATTCATTAATTTGCTCTCTTTATCGGTAGATGCATAAATGGTAAAGACGAGGCTTGTCACATGTGTGTCCCTGATCTTAGTGTTCTCAGGAGTGCTGTACAAGGTGATAGGCAATATAATCTGGGAGCTATTGTTGCACGTAGACTACACCATAATGGTTTGCATGGAGATTTATTTGGTGGGATCTATGCTACTCGCATAGCCCGCTATCTTGGTGTGTCTGTGCACACGTATGATGAACCTTTACCTCCTGCTTATTTAGACTATAATGCTATGGCAAGTCATCGGTTTATAGAGTGGGATAATCAAACCCTCAAATAGCGACTAATCTTTAACTGGCAGCATGCCATCCCTATTGTTCTTCCTGTCCCTACTTTGTTTAACTTTCAGGAAAAAGGAAGATACACTATAACTATGGAAGAGGCAAATGCCTATTATAGCATGACGGAGGCAACCCGTCTTCGAGCTGCAGCTCAGCATGCAGCATCTCCTGCATCTCACGACCCCAACTACAACTTTGGATATCTGTCAGGCCAGTACTGGCCATAGACCAACTTATGCCAAAAGCCTAAGCTTGGGGGAGTACGTGTTTCTCACCGACTTACATTCATGTGCTCACACTTATTCTAGTTGTCGGTGATCACACTCTTTCACTGTACCATCCATGCTTAGTTTCAATTTATTTTTCGTAGTCTTTTTCTTGTGTGCTAGAAAAAACTAGAAAAACAAAAATATATTAGTTGTAGCTTCTAGCTAGTTTACTATCTTTGTCTATAGTAGTAACTAAAAATGAAAACCCAAAAAGATTTCCCGTTCTTCTTTTGCTTGTTGGGAGCTTTCTCGTGTAAATAGTTTCTTTTCTTTCCCTTAGGGGTTAAGAGTAGAAGACGTGATTAAAATGCTTAGTGGCTCTCATATGCTTTGTTGTTGCATTAACCTTGAGCCATATTAACTTGTCTTCTCTCTTGTATTAAATGTCTGCAGATTCCAGCTTAGTCCAATGCACGTGCACTATTATTATTATCCACACCGTTCGGTCGTGCGAGTGAAAGGCAATAAGGATGATATATGTTGAACAAATTGAGATGAGAAAAGCTGGTATGAACTCGACCTCTCTTGTTTTTGTAAATATGATTGCTCGTCGTTCTTGATTCAACTTGTTATGAATGAAACATGTTTGCAATGACAATTAGAGATCATAGTTGTTTATGCCATGCTTAATTAGCTGAGATTTTATAATGGTCTATTTTGCGTGCAAACATGATATTAAAATGGTTGTGATGTGGTATGATGGGTGGTATCCTCCTTTGAACGATTTAATTGACTTGACTTGGCACATGTTCACGCATGTAGTTGAAACAAATCAACATAGCCTTCACGATATTTATGTTCATGGTGATTTATATCCTACTCATGCTTGCATTCATTGTTGATTAATTTTAATGCATGTTCATGACCATTGTTGCTCTCTAGCTGGTCGCTTCCCAGTCTCCTTCTAGCATTCACATGTACTAAGTGGGAATACTACTTGTGCATCCACTTCCTTAAACCCCAAAGTTATTCCATATGAGTCCACCATACCTTCCTATATGCGGTATTTACCTGCCGTTCCAAGTAAATTTGTATGTGCCAAACCCTAAACCTTCAAATGAAATTCTGTTTTGTATGCTCGAACAGCTCATGTATCAACTAGGGCTGTCTATATATTCCATGCTAGGTGGGTATTCTCACGATGAGTGGACTCCGCTCATCATTCATGAGAAAGTGGCTGGTAACCGGGATGCCCAGTCCCATGCTCAAAATCATAATAATTAAACAAGACTCCCCCAGGGTTGTTGCTTGTTTGGACGGTAACCCGTGGATTCGGTTGGCCGTGGAGTGTGCTTGTTGGTGGTTGGGGGAGTATAAACTTTACCATTCTGTTTGGGAACCGCCTATAATGTGCGTAGCATGGGAGATATCGAGATTCTTGGTTGTTATGTTGACAATGAAAGTATACCGCTCAAAATGTTATTCAATCTCTATTTAAAAATTGAGCTCAGGCACCTCTACAAATCCCTGCTTCCCTCTGTGAAGGGCCTATCTATTTACTTTTATGCAGAGTCATCATCCTCTTATCAAAAAGCACCAGTAGGAGAGCACCTCCGTCGTTGCATGTATTACTATTAATTTGCATTGAGTATGATCATGACTGGATCTCTTTTACCGTGAACTACAATGTCTAGTCAGTCCTTGATCTTTAAAGGTGCTCTGCATTTATGTTTTGCGGTCTTAGAAAGGGCTAGCGAGATACCATCTTGTTATATCATATCATGATTGTTTTGAGAAGTGTTGTCATCCAAGGTTTATTATTATTGCTCACTAGTTGATTATGCTATTGATGTGAGTAGTCTTGAGACCTGAAAGTTATTGTGAATGTGGTTAGTTCATGATCTTGTTGAAAACCTGAATGCTAGCTCACATATTTACAACAACAAGAGCAAACAGAGTTTGTCAAAGTTTTTCTTTATCACTTTCAGTTTATCAACTGAATTGCTTGAGCACAAGCAAAGGTTCAAGCTTGGGGGAGTTGATACGTCTCCAACGTATCTACTTTTCCAAACTCTTTTGCCCTTGTTTTGGACTCTAACTTGCATGATTTGAATGGAACTAATCCGGACTGACGCTGTTTTCAGCAGAATTGCCATGGTGTTGTTTTTGTGCAGAAATAAAAAGTTCTCAGAATCGCCTAAAAATCAACGGAGAATTATTTCAGAAAATATAGAAAATATCTGCAAGAAGATACTCACCGAGGGGCCCACGGCCTGCCCTCGAGGGTGGGGGCGCGCCCCCCTTCCCAGGGTGCGCCCCCTGCCTCGAGGGCCCCCCGATGCTCCACCGACGTACCACCAGGTCCTATATCTTCCATTTCAGGGAAAAAAATCATAGAGAAGGTATTATCACGTTTCACGAGACGGGGCTGCCGCCAAGCCCTAATATCTCTTGGGAGGGTTGATCTGGAGTCCGTTCGGGGCTCCGGAGAGTGGAGATCGTCGCCATCGTCATCATCAACCTTCCTCCACCAATTCCATGATGCTCACCGCCGTGTGTGAGTAATTCCATTGTAGGCTTACTGGACGGTGATGGGTTGGATGGGATCTATCATGTAATCGAGTTAGTTTTGTTAGGGTTTGATCCCTAGTATCCACTATGTTCTGAGATTTATGTTGCTATGACTTTGCTATGCTTAATGCTTGTCACTAGGGCCCGAGTGCCATGATTTCAGATCTGAACCTATTATGTTTTCATGAATATATGTGTGTTCTTGATCCTATCTTGCAATTTTATAGTCACCTACTATGTGTTATTATCCGGCTACCCCGAAGTGACAATAATCGGGGCCACTCCCGGTGATGACCATAGTTTGAGGAGTTCATGTATTCACTATGTGTTAATGCTTTGGTTCGGTACTCTATTAAAATGAGGCCTTAATATCCCTTAGTTCCAATAGGACGCCGCTGCCACGGGAGCGTAGGACAAAATATGTCATGCAAGTTCTTTTCCATAAGCACGTATGACTATATTCGGAATACATGCCTACATTGCATTGATGAACTAGAAATAGTTCTGTGTCACCCTAGGTTATAACTTCTACATGATGAATTGCATCCTACGTAATTTCCCGTCACCGATCCAATGCCTACGAGCTTTACCTATATTGCTAGTTGCTATTTACATTTCCATTGCTACTATCACGAAAACTACAAAAACACTATCTGTGATGCCCGAAGACCGACGCTCCAGAAGATTCTAGATGTTCCGGGTTTTCCCGTGTGTTTCATTTGTGCTTGCTTTATTTATTTTTGCATTGCATCATGTCATCATGCCATCATGTCATTAAGCTTTGCATCTCAACTAAATAAATGGCATAGATCTTTTGATCTATTTAAATCGTGGGAAGAGTGACTTCTCTTTATAACATATCCCCCTAATATTATGGAGCTATTATAAATAATTATTCCATTTGTTTGGAATTCACAATGACACACTTGCATATTTTTTCCCATGCCTTCTCTTTCTCTTTTCCTGGCCTCAAACCTTGCCCAGTTTTCCTTTCCCTTTTATCGAGGTTCCTCCAAAAATTCGAACAATTTTGGACACTTCGAAAACCATGTCCTAGTTCAAACCATTTGAATTAAATTCAAAAGGGTTTGAATTTATATCTTTTGATCATGCCACTTCTTATTTTTCTGGGATCAGACTCATTTTTGCGGGTCCCGAGAAATTAGCCTCATGCCTTAATCCTACCCTAAGCCCCTCTTTCTTTTCATCATTCTTCTTCTTTTCTGTTAAAGAATCAGTAGTAGATAGGAGGCAGAGAGGCCCAGCCGCCTGCCTCTAAGGCCCATCAGCCTTCTAGGCTCCCCAGGCCCATCGCCTCCTCTGCGCTAACCTAACCCCGAGCCCCGACCCAACTTCTCTCGCTCGTCCCTCCCGAGCGCCGCCACCCTCGCTCCCTCTCCATCTGTTCCTCCTGCCGATCTCCTTCCCGTCGCGCCCCCGCACCTCCTCCTCATCGCCATGCCCCGCCGCCGTGCATCTGCGTCGCCGCGCTCCTTCTCCTCCCCTGGGAGCGCCTACCAGCGTCGCGCCACCCTTCGGCCTCCTCCGCCTGGCCGGCGCGAGCTCCGCGCCCCGCCACGTTGCAGGCCTGCCGTCCCCCGCCGTTCCTCCAACGGACCGGCCCCGCCTCCGAGCGCCTCTGCCGCCCCGACGCGCCCCGTCCTCCTCCCTTCTCCTCCGTCGCGCAGGCCTCGTCCAGCTCGCCGGCCACTTCCTCTCATGCCGCCGCCTCGACCACCAGGGAGTTCCTGGCCGCAAAACCGCCGCCGAGCTGCTCCGCCCTAATGGCCTCGCCAGCTCGCCAGCCTCCTGACCTCCTCCATCGACGCCCCCGGTCGCCCTCATCGACGGATCCGGCGACCAGCCAGCGCCTCCACCCTCGTCGGCGTCCGTGCCACTTTGACTTCCTCAGCATCTTCTGTCGAGTGCACAACTTCCGCAAGCCCTGCTGCCTTCTGTTGCAGCCGTTTCATTTTGTCATGTTGGACACCGACGACCGCAGAATTGGATGGGCCAAGTTCCTCTTTCAAATGTACGACTATATCCGACGTGGATTTCGACAAGTACCACGGTGGCCGGAGCCCTCGGACCCGTCAAGTTCGTCTACGTGCGTGTACCACTACCGTCGCAAGAACGAGACCTCAAGTACCACGACATCGACGACCTTCAAGTTCGACTACACGGATTCCACGAGTACCCCTATGACGCGACAAGTACCTCGACGAACCGAACATCTACGAGAACTTGAACATCTACAAAACGTGTACCTCTACCTCCCACGACGACCGCGTCGACCCGTCAAGTTCAACTACGGGCATGTACCACTACCGCCGCGAGAACGACTACTTCCCTCTCCGAGACGAAACGTGCACGACTACTTCCACTACTTCATCTACGACCTCGAACCGCCCCGAAACGAACGTTCCGAAGGTATAACCCCGAGACGATGACCCGTGGACTGCATGTGTTGTATGAGATGAATCGGATGTTTGCATCGGGTCCGTTGTGCCCTCGTTTGCCTTGGTGGCGACCCGTGGGAACCCGATGACGGGATCACCCCACCTTTCATCTTGTTTGACTTGCTCACGCCACCTTTTCTTTTGCACCGGTCTCTCAATGAGTTACCGGAACCGATATGTTGCGTGGCATCATTTTCGGATCGTTGCCGTGGCACCCTCCCTTCCACCACGGCGACAATACTTCATATCTCTTCATGTTAACTTTTACTAAAAATTGCATAAAACTTGATCATGTCATCCGCATCATGTTAACAACATTAAAATGTGTGAATTGTTGTTTGCTTAAAATTGCTAAACATGCATATGGGGATTTCCGGAATTGTTGTTGTAGTTTCCGGCCTCATTTAAACTTGTTGCCATGTATTGCATCATATATAGACTTGTCGTGCATCATATGTAGACTTGTCTTGCATCCTACTTGGTTGAGCATATTGTCATGTTGCTTGTGTTGTTTTTCTGTGCTTCCTACCTTGCCATGTAATGCTTCCTGTATAGACTTGTCATGCATCATACCTTGCCATGTATTGCATCATATAGACTTGTGTTGTTTTCTGTGCTTCCTACCTTGCCATGTAATGCTTCCTGTATAGATTTGTCATGCATCATACCTTTCCATGTATTGCATCATATATAGTCTTGTGTTGTTTTCTGTGCTTCCTACCTTGCCATATTGTGCTTCCTATATAGACTTGTTGTGCTTCCTATGTAGACTTGTGTTGCATCATACTTGTTTGAGCATATTGTCATGTCTCGTGTGGTGTGTTTACCGTGTTGCTTGTTTCTTTCCGGTTTGCTTCCCTCGTTAGCTTCGGGTTCGTTCCGGAGTTGTGAGGATTGTTCGACTACTTCATGGACTCGTCCTTCTTCCTTCGGGATCTCAGGCAAGATGACCATACCCTTGGATAGCTTTACTACCATTGCCATGCTTAGTCGTCTCGATGCTATCGTTACATGTCGCGCTACCCATCTTTTATGTCAGCCTCTCCTTGTTGCCATGAAACCTCTAACCTTTTGACACCTTCCTAGCAAAACCACTGTTTGGCTATGTTACCCGCTTGCTCAGCCCCTCTTATAGCATTATTAGTTGCAGGGGAAGATGAAGATCGTTCCAGGAGGGAACTTGTTGTTGGAATATCACAATATATATTATTATTATTAACACACCTATATACTGGGCATGGGTGGAAGGCTTGGCCTTTTGCTCGGTGTTTTGTTCCACTCATGCCACCTTAGGCGCCGATAAACCGGCATTATGTTCCTTGATTTTGCGTTCCTTACACGATGGGTGTATGGGGACCCCTAGACAGTTCGTCTTTGAATAAAACTCCTCCAGCAAGGCCCAACATTGGTTTTAATTTTCTCATAATAATAACTTAATTAATTAATTAAATTGCATAAGGGGGACGCTCCTTGGAGATTCTTTTCTACATAGCAGGGGGGGGCCAGTGCTGATGGTGTTGGTCCCAAACGAGCAACCTGCGGGGCCACCTTGGGGAAACCCGAGGGCTGGTTTTACTCGTAGCTTGTCCCATCCGGACGTGGCCTGAGACGAGATACACGCGGCTACTATCAGGGTGTCGGCACGCCGAGAGGTCTTGCTGGACTTATTTTACCATTGTCGAAATGTCTTGTGCACCGGGATGCCGAGCCTGATCGGATTTCTCTAAGATAAGGGGTGATGATATTATATTTATCACTTCAGCTAATCGTGAGAGCTTGTGATGGGCTAAGTTGGGACACCCCTGCAGGGTTATGATCTTTCGAAAGTTGTGCCCGCGGTTATGTGGCAGATTGGAATTTGGTAATGTCCGGTTGTAGAAAACTTGACAGAGGATCCGAAGTAAAACACACAACTGTGTGAGTAACCGTGACTGTCTCTTTTCACTTTGAGAAGAGAACACGGTGGGGTTATGTTTGACTCGTAGGTAGTTCAGGATATTTAGCGATCACTAATAGTTGTGATCATTTGCGTAGATGCTCATCTTATTCTTGTACTCGTAAGTTAGCCACCATATTATGCTTAGCCGCTGCTGCAACCTCACCACTTTACCTCTTCCTACCCATAAAGCTTTGCTAGTCTTGATACCCATGGTTATGTGATTGCTGATTCCTTGTGGCTCACAGATACTACAACACCAGATGCAGGTTCAGCCGACGATGATGCAGGAGCTGGATCTAGTACTTCAGTGGGAGTTCGATGAAGAGCGTAGCCGTATGTGTGTGACGTTTTTGACGATCAGTAGTGGTTTCTACTAGGGGCGATTCGGACCTGTGGCTTTATATTTTTGGTATCTTTATTTTGGATCGTCGCCCGTAGTCTGGTTGTGATGTTTTGGATGATGATTTGCTTATGTAATGTATTGTGTGACGTGGCGAGTGTAAGCCAACTATCCTTTTGCAATTTCATCCCTATTTTTATATGAGTCATGCAAAGATACCAAACTTGCAATCATTCCAGAATGGGCTTATACCTTTAAGTCGTGCCTCGACACGTAGGAGGTATAGTCCCATCCTGGGCATTACAAGTTGGTATCAGAGCCTTCTCCGACCTAGAAGCCCCCACTGATTGATCGAATCGTTGACGGTTGAGTCTAGGCACACACTTGAAAATGTTTTGAGTCCTATATATATCGGAGAGTAGGATTTCTTTTGCTCCTCATCTCTTTTCACTCTGGTGAGGACTCCTGATGATTACTTTTATCTCTTCTACTCTAAAAAATTCACCAAATTGTTTTTAGGATCACGCGAGTATTGTTTGGATTGTTCCGATGTCTTTGTGACGAGAACATTGTTCTCGATGCCTCCTGTCATTTAGGGGTCGTGGCAGTGTCCCGGGAATTGAGCTCCGAGGTGTTGTCGTCACAAATATATCGCAGCAGTTTTAGAATACTTAAGACGGCCGACATCGAAAACTCTCCTATGCGGTTAGTGGCAAGATAACCCCGACATCACCCAGTACTGGGGAGGTAGTTCAGGAGTATTGCCATAGCTTGTATAGTAGATGCGTTTCGAAGGTCCGAGGTAAACGGTTTCCGGAAATAACTGGTTATGTGTTGAAGGATGGATACAGCTGGATGTAGGATTAGAGTTGAGTGCGCGGTGCTTCCCCTGTATCCCCAACACCTGATTGCATAACTGGAAACTTTCGGAAATTAATAGGTGGGTTCATCTAGTAGCTCGTAGGCATTCTTCCAACGAATGCATGATATGAAGTTCGGGGTTCTACATTGAGTGAAGTGGTTTTATGGGCGTTGTTCCGATTGGGAGTTGCATCTTAAAGGGTCCTTGGCTATGCTGATTCGGGGATTGCAAAACCCTTTTGTATCACGTTCCATGAGCTTTCAGCACGAATATGTGGGACGAAGCTTCTATCTTGTATTTGTTCTATCTGCTCATTGTTGCTTTTATTTATCTTTTGTTCTCCCAAGTGGCTTCTCGACAAGTGATGTACCCGCGGAATTCATTCGTTCAATTCTCTGTTTGGATGATATTGTGGAGATTAATGTTGCAACATATCTATCCTTTGTTTTGATTTGATTCTGGTATTCGAGTTGCTTCGATGTAAAATGTTGATTCCATACCTTTCCTAATCGGTGTTCTCATATTTCTATGGGAGTGCTAATTCTTCTTGACCATCGAGATTTTCATGTTAATTCTTTTTCAACCGGTGTCCATTTTGTTCGTCTCAAGTTGTCTTTGTTTTCCCCACCCTCCCACCCTTTTCTTTATGGAGCCAGAAGTTCTCAAATGAAATACCCAATTATTCATGTGATGTTTCTCCATTCTTTTCCTTCAATGTTCTTATCCGGTGATTTATCGTGAAGATGCTCAAGAGTTTCAAGTTCATCATTCTTAATTCTAATATTCTTCTCCGGTGGACTAAATTCAAGCTTCGGTCATGATCATATCTCTTCCTGTTGTTTCACATGTTTTCCCATGTTGAAATTTTTTATCCAAAGTCTCTCTTGCCTATTCATCTCTTTATTCATATCCGGAGTGTTGAAGATATCTCAGAAGATTCATAATTCCATTCTTAATCCGTTCAAGCTTTTTTTTAGGATTGTTATCTTATTCAAGCCATTTAATTCAACCGGTGCAATATCTCTTCAGCAATCTTTTTCAACGGTGATTTCTTTTGAGTGGGCCCTAACCCACATGTCTTTTTCCAGGATCTTACCTGACTCTTCTTTTCCGAAAAATTCTTTTCAAAGTGTGACGTAAGTATGAATCCCATCAGTCACAGTCCTTCTCCAGGACCGCTTTCAAATTCTTTTTCATCATTGGTTCAACCTTTAAATTCTTCATTACGGAGTGCCTATACAACTCATGGTGGTGTATCTCATCGTCTTCTCATATTTTGAAGACCCGAAGACGAGTTCCTCTTGAATCCTTATCCGTTCTTCCAAGATTCGTGGTTCTAGCTTCATGCCATCCTCATTATTGTTTCGATTGTGAGGAATTATTTTTATATCCATTCGAAGCATTTCATGAATTCTTTCCATTGTGATCCTCTGAAGGCCATCATTTCAGAAGATTCCTTGTTCTCAGTTTTCAACTTTGTCCTTCAAATATTCTTCATTGATGCCTCTTCGTCCGTCTCCATATTCTACCGGTGCTTTGTTCAAGTACTCTTAATCGGTTCGCGATCTCTTCGTTCTCTTGTATCTAAATTTCCTCAAGTGCTTATTCTTCCCGGTGATTATTCTCTTTCATCACCCGGTCTCAATTCTTATGGTGGTTCGTTCAAGATTACTATTCTGTTGTTATCGTATTAATTCATTTGTTCTTTTCATAATCCTACCGATGAGTCGTTCAAGATTATTCTCAAGTTTGGCTATATCTCTCTCCAATCCTTTTCAAGGAGAATAAGTAGTAGGCCAAATCCGTTGCTTGTCATCAATTTAATTTGATGAAGGATAAGCATACAATAAATCTTATTCTTATTTCCTCGAGTGATTAATCTTTTTTTTCCGCAGCTTGTTCATCATATCATATCCTTGGTTCTAAGTTCTTCATCTTGTTTTCCGGAGCTTCAACTTATTTCAATTATCATTTCAAACCTCCATCTGTTGGGGAAACTGATCCACCCACGAACACCTATGGGGACGGAGCCCCTTTTCGGTACGGCAGGGGGCGGAGATCGCACGAAGAGCAGATCGAGGCGAGGCACACGAGCAGTTTACCCAGGTTCGGGCCGCACGGATGCGTAAAACCCTACTCCTGCTTTGGTTTGTATTGAGTTCTTGCGCGGGAGCGCTGAGAGCTACAGTACACTTCAGCAGCTAACGAGACCGGGCGTGGGAGTGTTCGAATGTCTAACCCCCCTCTACATTGCGCATGGGCCTCCTTTTATATGCTCAAGGGGTCACCGACAGGTGGCAACGCAGTCGAGGGTAAAAATGGAAAAAGCATGGTAGTTGGTACAGTGTTTTATACCTAACCCTGACGGCAGGGGACAAGGGCATTAAATGCCCATCGCCGTCGCCCAAACAGTGCAAAAAGGTGCCGTCAGGGGCGCCACCGTTCGCCACGATGGCAACCTTGTCAGCGCCGCTTGCCACCGTGTACCCCTGGCTGCACAGCTTGTCGCCACGTACGCTTGGAAGGGTCCCAGAGCGACACGTGGGTGGATGCGCTGGAGCGCGGGTACAGAGTGGTAGCTTGCCGCGGCAAGCACCTTGCCGCGGTCGCTGTCTTGCCGCGTCCGGGAGCTTGCCGCTCATCGGGCCTTGCCGGGACACGTGGCGCGTCGCGGCAAGTTCCTTGATATGCCTTGGTTGGCCTTCCCGGCAAGCTCCTCTTGCCGGGGTCTTGTCTCTTTGGCTTGAATACTTTGTTCTTGAATGGCTCCAAAGGAACCACGGAGGACCGTGGCGCCACTCGGCAAGCCTTGCCGCGGGGCGCTGCGACTGCCCGTGCACAAGTTCGGGATACTAAGGGTACCCCTACTTTAGTACACCGACAGGAGCCCCCGGGCCTGGGCCATACACGGTGCCGAGCGCTGTTGGTCCAGGCCCAAAACAGTGCACGGGCACGCGCGGCCTGGGGCACACCGTATCTTTCTCCGTACCCACCGCGCCCTCCCTTAACGACACGCGTTTAATGCGGCGTCGTGGGAGAGGTCGTGGGCAGTTTCTTTATTCGGAAATGCGGAACGTCCGCCCCCTCCCTCCTTATAAGCAGGGGAAACAGGGGCAGTTCGTCCATCCGCCCGTTGCTACTCCTTGAAAACCTCCGCCGCTCCCCTTCTTCGAAGACGAAAGAGAGCAGCGCTCCGTCCCCCATCGCCACCAGCACCACCAGCGCCGTCGACCTCCCTCACCGCTTCCGCCATGGTTCCGAAAGGCAAGAAGGGGAAGAAGTCAGCCGAGGCGCTGCGGCTCGCGGCGCTGCGAAAGCAGCGGGCTGTCTTCCCCCCCCCCCCCAAACTTGCCGCGAGGGCGCTGAGGGAGAACTACTACCTCTTCTGGTCGGGGGAGACGCGGGCGCATCCGCGCACCAAGGTACTCCCAGCCGTTGCTTGTGAAATGGTTCCGAACGGATACGCGTTCTTCGCCTTGTTCTTCTACTGCGGGCTCTGCCCGCCTTTCTCTGAATTCTTCTGCGACATCATGAACACCTACGGGTTCAACCTCCTTGACTTCACCCCCAACGCCGTTCTGACCATGGCAGTTTTCGCACATCTTTGCGAAAACTTCGTCGGAGTCAATCCCAATGTAGCCCTTTTCTGCCACTTCTTTACGCCTCGAGTTGAGAGAGGAGAGCCTTTGTCCGGCGGAGTCTCCTGGATATCGAGGGTCCACAAGAAGGAAGCTTATCTGGAGGGCGAGCGAGTGGAGAGCCAACTGGTGTTGGATTGTAGAGGAGAACCTGCAGCCATTTACCGCCCGACGCCAAGCTCCAGTAGTGCGCGGCAACGATTGGAGTGATCTGGCCCCGGAAGACGGTAGACTGAAGATTGCCACTGCCCGGATCCGACGCTTCAGGCTTGCCGGGCTCACTGTAGGCGCAGTTAGCGCAGATTTCCTCCGCCGCCGCATCGCCCCCTTGCAGGAGAGGAAGAGGCCCGCCTGGGAGTTTGAGAATGCGGCGGATATCATGAGGCTGCGCCCGGGTCTCAACTACAATTTCACCGTCCTGGAGCTCAACGCAATGCTCCAGGAGCTGTTCAAGTACGACCCCGACCATCCCGAAGTATTCAGGTTGCCGAGGGGCGTCGTTCCATTGTGCAACAACTCTGCACTCAGCCGCATCCGCGCAATGATGCCGCTGTGCGATTCTCATGGGATCGACCCAACTTGGCAAGAGCCTGCCGCCGACGCCGTGCGGGCGTTCTTCAACAATTTTGAAGAAGTGCCGATCCGCTCTGACGAGAAGAAGGGCCTCACTCGCGACACCACCGACAAGGAGATGGCGTACATCGCCACTAGGCTGGAAGAGGCGGCGGCAGCCAGGGCCGTGGGTGAGTTCGGTTTCACTCCGGAGGAGGCAGATGTAGCAAAGGCGGCAAGCCTTGCCGAGCGAGGGGAGCTTGCCGGCGGGGAGGGGCCTGCCGGGCAAGACGCCGAGTCGAGCGAGCCCGCCGAGCAGGGTGTCGGATCGAGCGAGCCCACCGAGCAGGGCGACGAGTCGAGCGAGTCCGCCAAGGATACTAGCGGCTCGCTGGAGATCGGCTCCTCTCCCTCCTCGTCTTCAGGCAGCTCACCACCAGCAGAGCCTCCAGCTCCGAGAAGGCGTCTCCGCAAGGCCGGGGATGTAACGGAGCGGCAGACGGGTCGACAGCAGCCGCGCCGCGTGACGCGCTCCACCGCGGCAAGCAAGGTTGCCGCGGGAGCACCTCGCGCATCTGCAGCAACTGGAGCGGGGTCTTCCCAGACCACCGCTTCTGCTCCTGCCGCTCCTCACGCCACGGCGACAGCCGGAGCGGGGTCTTCTCAGGCCACCGCCGCTGCGGCCGCCAAGCGGCCAAGGGAGCCTACTCCTCCGCCTCCTCGCACCGGGCGTGAGCCGGATTTCAACTTCTTCGCGCTCAGCTCCGACGAGGAAGAAGAAGAGTAAGATTCTTGTTATTCTTGCATTTCTTCAATTTTTGTTGTTTGGTCTTGTATCTCTCATTTGCTTGACTCTGAACCTGTTCTTTTTTTAGAACTCTGGCCCAGAGGGCGGCAAAGAGAGCCAAGGTCCCGGTGATTGTCATCGAGGACGAGCCCACCGTGCCAGCAGGGGGTGCACCTGAGACGAACTTGCCGGACCCGGCAGCTGATCTTCAGAGCAGCCCCCAGCGTAAGTGTATAGTTCACTTTCCGCTGTTAGGTGCGCGTGGGCGTTCTTTCTTTGTTGATATCTTGTTTGTTGATTTGTGTAGGAGCAGAGCAGCTAGACCAGGGTCGTCCGGAGGCCGCCCCCGACGCGCCATCTGCATCGACTACGACGCCAAGGGAAAGTTCCCCGACAAGGGTCTCCCCGGCAAGGGAGAGTTCTCCACCAAGGGAGAGTTCTCCGGTGAGGGACAACACCAACGGCCCTCCGCCGGCGGAGACCACGACTATGCCGCCAAGGGATAGCTCCCCGGCGAGGGACACTGCCGAGGAGCCGTCTCGCGCAGGTAATCTTCTTGCTTCAAACTCCCCTTGGGCTTTTCTTCTTTTGATTCTTCTTTTTGGATATTTGCTTGACTGTTTTTCTCCTTTTCCGGCTGTCAGATCCATCCGCCGCTGAGCCGATGGAGACTGAAGTTGTTGCTGACGAAGAGAGCACGAGCGGCAACACCGGCGACGCCGTTGCCACCGAAGAAGCGGCCAGTGCTGACGATCCCGCCGGCGACGAGGCCGCCAAGGCTGCCGCCGCAGCAGCTGGCGAGGGGTCCGGCGATCGCACTGACGGCCCTGAGGCCGCAGGAGCGCCAGGCGCTACGCCGACCGCCGATCCCTTCCTCGCTGCCGCAGCCCCAGGCTCCGAAGAGCCCGAGCCAGGCGCCTACTTGAAGGCCGGCGACGGCGTCTTCATCAAACTCCCCTGGGCCTCAAGTTCCAGGGCGCCGGTCGAGGGATAAGTCTTCGACGGAGAGGTACTTGCCTCCGCCGGGCTGACGCTCGTGGACGCGCCGAGCAGCAGCAGCGGCGAGTCTAAGGAAGAGCGGCTGCTGCGGAAGCTGCTGTCGCTCTACCGCGCCCGGCAGGCCAAACTCGAATCCAGAGAGGTGCTTGCCGCGAGGGCGGGAGCTGATATTGAGAAGCGCGCAGAGGTGCTCCGGGGGCTTCACCAGGCAGCTCTCCGGTCCTTGGCAGAGGAGCGGCAGCAACTTGCCGAGGAGCGGACGGCCTTCTTCCTTGAGAAGGCCGAGGTCGAAGAGCAACATAGGCTTGCCGGCGAGAAGCTATCTGCTCAGGAAGGCGAGCTGGCACATCGGAAGGTCAACCTCGACAGCCACGAGGAGGACCTTGCCGCGCGCGAGCAGTCACTTGGCGGGGCCCTCCAGGAGGCGAAGGACGCTGCCGCAGCTGCCGAGACCGCCAAGAAGGAACTAGAGGCGAAGGTGACGCAGCTGGAGGCCGACCTCAAGGCGAGAGGCGAAGAGATCGCTGCGCTCAAGCTTGAGCGGGAGAAGGACGCCCACAGCCACTCAGAGCTGCAGGTCCGCCTCGCCGAGAAGGGCAAGGAGCTCGCCGCCGCCAAGGACTCCAACGCCGATCTTGAGTTGAAGCTGACCACTTTGACCAAGACGCTGGACGGCGCCAGGGAGCGGGAGGCGACCCTGAAGGAGGAGATCAGGGCCAAGAAGGCGTTGCTGGAGAGTGCTGCCGTCACCTAGAACATCTTCAGGGAAACCGTTGAGCACTGGACGGAGGGTCTTGTCAAAGCTGCCGCAGCCATAGACGGGGAGCTGGCGCAGCTGGGGGCGGAGTATCTCGGGTATTCCTCCGACGAGAATCTCCACCCCAGCGCCAAGCTCACCCTATTCTTCAAGGGCGTGGCGACGGCCCTCCAGCAACTCCGGGAGAAGATCCCAAAGTAGCTGGCGGACGAGTCGCGCAAGCTCTGCGCGGGAGCCCTGCCAAATGTGTTGATGAAGGTGGCCTTCCGCAATCCAGGCCTCAACCTCACCAACGTCCTCAGGTCCCTGCCGCCGGACGCTAATCTGGACGCGCTCAAGGCCCTTGTCGCACCCATTGTGGACAAGGTGAGCGGCATCAAGAGGGTTGAGGGCGATCGCGCAGATTAGGCTTGCCCGTTTTCTTCTTTCCTTGTCGCTGCTGATTATGTTACGAAAACAATCTGTTAGGGCTGCGACAAGCTATCTTTGTAGTATAACTCTATTTTGGGTATTGATTGCAACGTTATTTCCTTTACTTGACTCCTTTGCTTTGTATGTTTTCGCCCTACACTTTTAAGGAACTTGCCGATGCGGGCACCTTTGCCGCGAGCGTTGAGTGCGGAACGTCAGCAGCCTGCTGGCGATGCCGTTACCGACAAGAAACCTTGTCGCAACCAGTTGCAGCTCTGTTAAGTTGTTGAGCAAACTCAAAACAAAGTAAGGGCGCGACACTAGTCGCAGTGCACTTAAGTCGTTGAGCGGACTCGAAACAAAGTAAAGGCGCAACTAGCTACGAGTTGGTTCCTCCGCGCACAGGTTTTCCATACAAAGCACGATCGTTCAAGGAGGATAACTTAAAAATTTAAAAATCTGATTGCTCAAACTTTGGCAACTTAGCTTTTGTGTTGTTTGCTTCCCGTCAAGGCGAAACTTTCTTGAACGGCGCTTGGTCCATACCACTATCTTCTCCTCCCCCTGGCAAACTTGTGTGCGAGGGGACCTCCTTTCCTTGAGAAAAAAAGAAAGAAGAAAAAATACAGACATGGAGCCTTTGGGCTCGTTATGGCTTACCGGGGGTAGGTGCTGCACAAAGTGTCAGATAACACATGCAAAATATAGAAAGCGTGAAATTGACAAGATGTGCGAGGCACATGAGCTTTACTGATGCACGGGGTCTGTGCCCGGCTTTGTACAAAGGATTACATGCAACAGCGGCAAGACTTGTACAAAAGGTGGTTGCCGGAGCGGATCGCGGCAACCGCGCCTTACGGGTAAAACTTACGAAGATGCTCAATGTTCCAGGAGTTGCTCACCGGAAATCCATCTTCGGTCTCAAGGTGGACAGCGCCAGGCCTAGTGACTCGTTTCACCCGATAAGGGCCTTCCCACTTCGGCGTCAACTTGTTGGAATTCTTGGCGGACTGAACGCGCAGAAGAACAAAGCCGCCTTCCTCGAGACTTCTGGCGTTAACTTTGCAGCTATGGTAGCGGCGCAAAGCTTGCTGGTAGCGAGCAGCTCGTACAACAGCCTGAAGACGGTCTTCCTCAAGGAGCAGCGCGTCATCTTGTTGCAGCTGCTCTTGCTCGAGCTCATCATAAGCGAGCACTCGAGGTGACCCGTATACGAGTTCCGTGGGGAGAACTGCCTCTGCTCCATAGACTAGAGTGAAAGGTGTCTGTCCAGTGGCTCGATTTGGCGTCGTTCTGATCGACCAAAGAACCACCGGCAGCTCCTCGATCCAGTTTCTTCCACACTTGTGCAGCCTGTCTAAAGTTCTGGTCTTGAGGCCACGCAGCACTTCAGCATTTGCTCTCTCCGCTTGACCGTTGCTTCTCGGGTGGGTAACAGAAGCGAAGCAGACCTTGGCGCCAAGATCTTGGACGTACTGCATGAAGGTGCGGCTCGTGAATTGCGTACCGTTGTCGGTGATGATCATGTTAGGGATCCCGAAGCGGCAAACTATTGACCTGAAGAACTTGACTGCTGACTGTGCGGTCACCTTTCTCACTGGTTCCACTTCCGGCCACTTTGTGAACTTGTCGATGGCAACGTACAAGTACTCAAAGCCCCCGGCTGCGCGGGGAAAGGGGCCGAGGATGTCGAGCCCCCAGACTGAAAATGGCTAGGATAAAGGGATCGTCTGGAGAGCTTGAGCTGGCTGGTGTATCTGCTTGGAATGGAACTGGCACGCTTCACACTTGGTTACTTGTGCAGTTGCATCCTGGAGGGCTTCCAGCCAAAAGAAACCTTGCCGGAATGCTTTGCCGGCAAGTGCTCTTGCGCCAATGTGGTGACCACATATGCCTCCATGTATCTCTGCCAACAGCTTTTGTCCGTCTTCCCGGGGAATACACTTCAATTTCACACCGTTGAGTCTTCTTCTATGCAGTGTGTTGTCAACAAACTGGTACATACTTGACTGCCGGGCTACTCTTTTTGCTTCTTCTTGCTCTTCGGGAAGTTCTCCTGTCTGGAGAAAACGGACGATCTGATGTACCCATGCTGGAGCTTGTGGCTCGACAACAAGGACTAAAGGCACATCTGCTGCTGCGGGAACATCCGCTTCTTCGGCAAGAATCTGCGGCTCAGCCAAAGCTTGATGTTCCCCGGCAAGCTTGCCGGAGCAAAACTTGTTGGGAGCGTTTGCTTCAACGGAACAAGCCCTGGGGCTTGCCGGAGCAGACTGCTCCTAAGCATTCTTGGCGTTGATCTTGGGGACCTTCTTGGTGGCGGCTTGGGGAAGCTCTGCCGGAAAATAGTCACCAGAAATCAACTTCCTCTTCTTGCTTTGTCCAGTTGATGGTGTTACGGATGGTTGAGTCAGCTTGAGCACAAAGATCCCTTGTTCCACAGGTAACTTAAGTGCAGCACACTTTGACAGGCTATCGGCGATGTCGTTCTGAGCTCTTGGTACATGCTCCATCTGCAGGCCGTCAAAGTGCTCTTCTAGCTTTCTCACTTCGTCAACGTAAGCTTCCATCAACGGACTCTGATAATTCTTATTCACTTGGCAGACGACAAGCTGCGAGTCACCCCTGACAATGAGCTTCTTGATCCCAAGGTCTGCCGCGATCCTGAGACCGGCAAGCAAACCTTCATACTCTGCAGTATTGTTTGTTGATTGCTCCTTGGGAAAGTGCATTTGGACTACGTACTTGAGGTGCTCTCCGGTGGGTGCGACAAGCAGCATGCCAGCACCGGCGCCTTGCAGGGAGAAGGCACCATCAAAGTACATCAGCCACTCTTTGCTTGCTTCCTTGACGGGGATGCTCGTTTCTGGAATCTCTTCATCTGGTGTTGGCGTCCACTCTGCTATGAATTCTGCCAATGCTCTGCTTTGGATAGTTGAAGTGCTTTCAAACTTGAGGCCAAAGCTTGACAGTTCCAGTGCCCACTCGACAATCCTGCCCGTTGCTTCTGGGTTCTGCAGTATCCTCTTCAGCGGAAAGCGAGTGACAACTCTTATCTCATGTGCTTGGAAGTAATGGCGCAGCTTTCTCGAGGCCATGAGAAGGCCGAAAAGCAACTTCTGCACACCAGAGTACCTTGACCTAGCCCCCTGCAGAAGGGAGCTGACAAAGTAAACTGGGCGCTGCACCATTTTCTTCCGTATCTCCTCTTGCGCCTGCGCAGATCCATCTTTATCGGGACCAGAGCTTGTCGGGGAAGCACCCTGCTTGTCGCTGGATGCACTTGCCGCGGTTGCTGACTCATCATCTGCCTCCCTCTCCGCTACTAACGCAGCACTAACCACTTGATTGGTTGCCGCTAGGTACATCAGCAACTTCTCCTGTGGTTTAGGTGCGACAAGTATTCGAGTGGAGGACATGTACCTCTTCATGTCTTGCAGCGCAGCCTCCGCTTCCGGAGTCCATTTCATTGGACCCGCCTTTTTCAAAATTTTGAAAAACGGCAGGGTGCGCTCAGCTGACTTAGAGATAAACCTGCTGAGAGCAGCCACGCAACCGGCAAGTCTTCGTACATCCTTGACGCGCTTCGGTGCTTCTATCTGCTCAATGGCCTTGATCTTGTCGGGATTGGCTTCAATTCCCCTCTGAGACACGAAGAACCCGAGAAGCTTGCCGGAAGGGACTCCAAACACACACTTCTCGGGGTTGAGCTTGAGCTGGATCTTGCGTAGATTTGCAAAAGTCTCGTCCAAATCTTGAATCAGGGTTGCCCTGTCTTTGCTCTTGACCACTATGTCATCCATGTATGCTTCTACATTTCTGTGAATCTGTGGCTCAAAAGCTGTATGGACTACCGTTGCAAATGTTGAACCAGCATTCTTCAAACCAAAAGGCATCTGTATGAAACAGTACATGCCACATGGAGTGATGAATGCGGTCTTCTCCTCATCCTCTTCTGCCATGAAGATCTGATGGTACCCTAAGTATGCGTCAAGAAATGAAAGCAAGTCGCATCCGGCCGTGGAGTCAACAATCTGGTCAATGCGCGGCAAGGGAAATGGGTCTTTGGGACAAGCTTTGTTAACATCGGTAAAGTCGATACAAAGCCTCCATTTCCCGTTTGCCTTGCGCACGACTACATGATTGGCCAACCACGTAGGATGGAGCACTCCTCTGACAAGGCCTGCTGCTTCCAACTTCTTAATCTCTTCTGCGATGAATTCTTGGCGCTCCACTGCTTGTTTCCTGACCTTCTGCTTGACGGGCCGTGCGTGAGGACAGACGGCAAGCTTGTGCTCAATTACTTTCCTGGGAACACCGGGGATGTCAGACGGTTGCCATGCAAACACGTCGACGTTCGCCCGCAGGAAAGCAATGAGCGCGCTTTCCTATTTAGGGTCAAGCGTGGCACTGATGGTGAAGGTACCACCAGTGCCGTCCTCCTTGGCGGACACTTTCTTGGTCTCTGGCGGAGCTGCCATCGTCTTCTTACACTTGCCGGTGGAGCTCGATGGCGCGTCCTCGACGGTAGCGCAACACTCTAAAGAGGTGCGCTTGCCGGAGTGGGCCCCAGATCTCTTGCCGGACTTGGTCTTCTTCTTCCCCCTGGGAGCTTCAGCGGCAAGTGTCTTGCTATCTGTTGCGGCTGCTGCTTCCCGGTAGATCTTGTCGGCGCAGATAAGAGCATCCTTCTTGTCACCAGGGACAGAGATGACACTTATCGGGCTTGGCATCTTGAGCATGTTGTACGCATAGTGAGAGGCTGCCATGAACTTGGCGAGTGCTGGACGGCCAAGTATTCCATTGTAAGGCAATGGAAAATCGGCGACGTCAAAACCCTCTCAGTCCTGAAGTTCAGCTCCCCGCCAAACGTCACTGGCAGCGTGATCTTCCCCTTTGGCTTGCTCCTTCCCGAGTTTATTCCTTGGAATGTGCCGGTCTCTTCGAGCTCGCTGTCAGGGATCTGGAGTTTCTGGAGTACAGTGGAGGAGATCAAGTTCAAGTCGGCCCCGCCGTCAACTAACATCTTAGTGACCCTGAGGTTGCGGATAGTTGGTGAAACCAACATCGGCAAGCACCCGACCGCAGTTGTGCGATCAGGGTGGTCCTCAATATCAAAGATGATAGGCGTGCTAGACCATTTCAGAAGCTTGCGCGATTCGACAGGTGGTTCTACTGCATTAACTTCCCGCACCCACTGTTTAAGTTGGCGGTGAGAAGCATGCAGAGAAGCACCGCCGTCAACGCACAAGACCTCTGTGGCTTTCTGGAACTCCTGCTCACTGGTCTTAACATTCTCCATGTCTTCATCGTCGTCGTCATCTTCATCCTTGTCGCGGCCGCGGGGAGGTCTATCTCCTCGCCGCTGCTTGGCTTTGCCGCGGCGTCCTCCCCGGCCGGCGAATGACCGCTTCTTGCCGGATCCTCCATCACCTCCCTAGGCCTTCTCCTTGTCGCGTCGCTCGTACTCAGCCTTCTGCTGCTCGACGAGCTGTTCGACCCTCTTGCAGTTCTGGATGTCATGGCCGTTGGTGCGGTGGATCTTGCAGTACTGCTTGTCGGTGCCGTCCTGCTTGTCGGCGGCCGCCACAGCCTGGCAGTTGGTGCATGCGGCAGTCTCCTTGCCGGAGCTACCAACTTTGGCCTTGTCGGCGCCACCTCCGTTGCCGGACTGCTCAACGACTAGCACCTCTTTGTTTTTCTTCTTCCTGTTGTTCCGCCGCCGGTTCTTCTTTGCCAGGGCAGCATCCTCACTGTCAGATCCCCCTGCGCCTGTATCCTCTCCGGGGAGTTTCCTCCCCTCCTCAGCGCGTGCACACTTGTCGGCCAGGGCATAAAGCTCACTGACGTCTTTGATCTTGCACATCGCCATCTCCTCCCTCATCCTGCGGTTACGCACGTTCTGATGGAACGCGTTGATGACTGCGGCAGGGTGGACGTCTGGGATGTTGTGTTGTACACGGCTGAATCTCTGGATATACTTGCACAGGGGTTCTCCTTCCTTCTGGGCGAGTAGGTGAAGGTCACTTTCCTGGCCATGAGGTTTGTGGCCGCCTGTAAAGGCGCCGAAAAACGGATGGCATAGGTCTGCCCAAGAAGAAATGGAGTTGTTCGGCAAGTGCATGAGCCAGGATCTGACGTTGGGTTTGAGTACCAGCAGGAAGTAGTTGGCAAGGATCTTGTCATCTCGTCCCCCGACAGCTTGCACCGCGATGGTGTAGATGCTGAGGAACTCCGACGGATGCGTCTTGCCGTCTTACTTCTCTGGTACGTCTGGCTTGAAATTCTTCATGCTGGGCCACTGGACTTGCCGCAGCTCATGAGTAAACGCAGGACAACCTACCGCGTATGGCAAGTCGCCTGGTCCCCCTGGCGCATGCATGTCGACAGCGGGCCCAGCGCGCTGGTCTGATTGGCGCCGCGCGTCTCTTCGGCGCTCGATGCGAGTACGAGCGTCTTCTTGTTGTCGCTCGTGGAGAACTTGGCGCTGATCGCGACGAGCTCGTGGATCTGATGACGCAGTGGAGTCGTCGTCGATGTTGATCCGGCGAGTCGGCGATTTTGGCCTTCGGGGCGGAGAGTGCACGATGGTTGCACCCCCACCGGTCTTGTCGCCATCAGCCCGCGCCTGGCTGACTTGCCGCGGCTGCGATGTGCTCGGTTGCCGCGGAGTGTCGCCGTTGGCGAAGGCGATGAGACTCTGAATGGTGGCCCTCCAGTCATCGGCTTTGTCTGCCGCTGGAGGGAAGCCTAGAAGCAGTTGAGCCCATGCCAGAGCTTCTGCTGGAGTGGCGGGCAGCGGTGGCGAACGATGCGAGGAACGTGATATGCTCGGACTTCTAACTACGTTAGAAGGAGCAGTATCCCGTCCAGGTGACCGTGCCTTGCTCGTGCCAGCATGTTGGCGTGCATGCTGGTCTTGAGCGTCCCGAGACCCACCAGCTTGACCTTGGCCCAGCAAGTGTATGGTATCGTGAGTACCATGGCCCTGCCGGTCCCGAGCCTCCTGAGATGGGCGTGGTGCATGCACGGACGCCGAGGTCTTGGAGTGCGCCCGATCGTCGTGGGAGCCGGCTACGCCGCCGATGGGCAGCACAGCCTTGTCCTTGGACCCGGAGCACCGTGAGTTCCCTCGTCGACGTCCGTTCTTCTGCCCGCGTCTACCCCACCAGCCGTTGGCTCCGGCGGTGGCGGGATCGACGCGGACGGTCCAGCTGCCTCCAAAGCCTTCTTCTTCGGCGGCATGTTGATGAAGATGATGAAGATCTAGCTCGTGAGGACGCCGGACCAGGTTCACACAACCTCGACGCACCCCCTACCTGGCGCGCCAAAGATGTCGGGGAAACTGATCCACCCACGAACACCTATGGGGGCAGAGCCCCTTTTCGGTACGGCAGGGGGCGGAGATCGCACGAAAAGCAGATCGAGGCGAGGCACATGAGCAGTTTACCCAGGTTCGGGCCGCACGGATGCGTAAAACCCTACTCCTGCTTTGGTTTGTATTGAGTTCTTACTCGGGAGCGCTGAGAGCTACAGTACACTTCAGCAGCTAACGAGACCGAGCGTGGGAGTGTTCGAATGTCTAACCCCCCTCTACGTTGCGCATGGGCCTCCTTTTATATGCTCAAGGGGTCACCGACAGGTGGCAACGCAGTCGAGGGTAAAAATGGAAAAAGCGTGGTAGTTGGTACAGTGTTTTATACCTATCCCTGACGGCAGGGGACAAGGGCATTAAATGCCCATCGCCGTCGCCCAAACAGTGCAAAAAGGTGCTGTCAGGGGCGCCACCGTTCGCCACGATGGCAACATTGTCAGCGCCGCTTGCCACCGCGTACCCCTGGCTGCACAGCCTCTCGCCACGTACACTTGGAAGGCTCCCAGAGCGACACTTGGGTGGATGCGCTGGAGCGCGGGTACAGAGTGGTAGCTTGCCGCGGCAAGCACCTTGCCGCGGTCGCTGTCTTGCCGCGTCCGGGAGCTTGCCGCTCATTGGGCCTTGCCGGGACGCGTGGCGCGTCGCGGCAAGTTCCTTGATATGCCTTGGTTGGCCTTCCCGGCAAGCTCCTCTTGCCGGGGTCTTGTCTCTTTGGCTTGAATACTTTGTTCTTGAATGGCTCCAAAGGAACCACGGAGGACCGTGGCGGCCACCCGGCAAGCCTTGCCGCGGGGCGCTGCGACTGCCCGTGCACAAGTTCGGGATACTAAGGGTACCCCTACTTTAGTACACCGACACCATCTAATTCATCGCATGCCTTGAATCTTATTCTTTTCATCTTTCACTTCTCATGCTTTCATTACCGGAGTTCTTCATGGTGGTTCATCATGTTTTAATTCATCCTCGAAGTCTTCATCAAGATTCTTGTTGGAGCTCAAGCATTCTTCATCATGCATTCCAATTGCAATTCTTTCTCCCTTATCTTTTGAGATGGTGTTATGCCATTCTTGATAATTTTCCCTTCAGGTCTCATGTGTCACAAGTTGACAGGAATGAGATATTAATCCAGTCAATTTCTTCGTTGGAGTTATCTTGGGTTGTATTTCACCTAAAGCTTTCCCTAAGGATTGTTGCTATTGTGGTGCTTATAAATGACCCAAGTTCTTCATTATCCTCTCGGTGAAATAACTCTTTCGTCTCCTTGCTTATCTCAATCCACTAAATTGTTTTCGTCAGTGGCCGGTTGTTACCTCATAATTTTGAGATGTTTTCCATAAGCCCATATCAAGCTTATTCTTTTGTTGTTGTTTATTTTCAACAACTCCGTTCAACCCTTCTTCGTAAGGATGTTTATCTAATTCATTGGTGGCAGAAGTTATCTTTTGCTCTACTTTATTTCTTCCTAACAATCTAGCTTCTATTCTATTGTTCCGGAGGTATTGTAATATTGATATCTTCGTTCCGTCATCTCATTTTTATCAAGATCATATTCTTCCTTGCTTGTCTATTGAACCGGAGTATTGTGTCCTCCATTCAAGTTCCGTCATCTTATCTAGTTCTCCTCTCTTTTCAACCGGAGTGCTGTCTGAATCCTTCTTACCCCTCGTGCCATTCTTTCAATTGTTCCGGAGGCAGTGTGTTGTTGATTCCATCAACTATCTGCCCATCTCCTCAAGTTCATGTTAATTCCTTCCATTTTCAGACAGAGTGCTGTCCAAATCATGTCATTCTTATTCCTTGGCTATACCATTGCGGTTTCATATTCTTTTGGCTCGTAAGCTCTTGTTTCATGTCTTTCAACCTGCAAGGTTCTCATAATGTTCCTTGTTCCTCTTTTCTAACGGAGTGTTTTCATCTTCGTTCGTCTCCATTGTATTCTTTATTCAAGATTGTTCAACCTCTCAAGGTTCAAAGTTTCACTCGTTTGTCGAAGAAGCAACTTTGTTTTACCTCTTCCTCTTCCGGTTTTTTACCCGGTGCCATCTCTAGGATCTCGGGTCGAGAGCCTCTGTTAGTGTGGGAGAGTTGTGACGCCCGAAGACCGACGCTCCAGAAGATTCCAGATGTTCTGGGTTTTCCCCTGTGTTTCATTTGTGCTTGCTTTATTTATTTTTGCATTGCATCATGTCATCATCCCATCATGTCATTAAGCTTTGCATCTCAACTAAATAAACGGCATAGATCTTTTGATCTATTTAAATCGAGGGAAGAGTGACTTCTCTTTATAACATATCCCCCTAATATTATGGAGCTATTACAAATAATTATTCCATTTGTTTGGAATTCACTATGACACACTTGCATATTTTTCCCCATGCCTTCTCTTTCTCTTTTCCTTGCCTCAAACCTAGCCCAGTTTTCCTTTCCCTTTTATCGAGGTTCCTCCAAAAATTCGAACAATTTTGGACACTTCGAAAACCATGTCCTAGTCAAAACCATTTGAATTAAATTCAAAAGGGTTTGAATTTATATCTTTTGATCATGCCACTTCTTATTTTTCTGGGATCAGACTCATTTTTGCGGGTCCCGAGAAATTAGCCTCATGCCTTAATCCTTCCCTAAGCCCCTCTTTCTTTTCATCATTCTTCTTCTTTTCTGTTAAAGAATCAGTAGTTGATAGGAGGCAGAGAGGCCCAGCCGCAGGCCTCTAAGGCCCATCAGCCTTCTAGGCTCCCCAGGCCCATCGCCTCCTCTGCGCTAACCTAACCCCGAGCCCCGACCCAACTTCTCTCGCTCGTCCCTCCCGAGCGCCGCCACCCTCGCTCCCTCTCCATCTGTTCCTCCTGCCGATCTCCTTCCCGTCGCGCCCCCGCACCTCCTCCTCATCGCCATGCCCCGCCGCCGTGCTTCTGCACCGCCGCGCTCCTTCTCCTCCCCCGGGAGCGCCTACCTGCGTCGCGCCACCCTTCGGCCTCCTCCGCCTGGCCGGCGTGAGCTCCGCACCCCGCCACGTTGCAGGCCTGACGTCCCACGCCGTTCCTCCAGCGGACCGGCCCCGCCTCCGAGCGCCTCTGCCGCCCTGACGCGCCCCGTCCTCCTCCCTTCTCCTCCGTCGCGCGGGCCTCGTCCAGCTCGCCGGCCACTTCCTCTCATGCCGCCGTCTCGACCACCAGGGAGTTCCTGGCCGCAAAACCGCCGCCGAGCTGCTCCGCCCTAATGGCCTCGCCAGCTCGCCAGCCTCCTGACCTCCTCCATCGACGCCCCCGGTCGCCCTCCTCGACGGATCCGGCGACCAGCCAGCGCCTCCACCCTCGTCGGCGTCCGTGCCACTTTGACTTCCCCGGCATCTTCTGTCGAGTGCACAACTTCCGCAAGCCATGCTGCCTTCTGTTGCAGCCGTTTCATTTTGTCATGTTGGACACCAACGATCGTAGATTTGGATGGGCCAAGTTCCTCTTTCAAATGTACGACTATATCCGACGTGGATTTCGACAAGTACCACGGTGGCCGGAGCCCTCGGACCCGTCAAGTTCGTCTACGTGCGTGTACCACTACCGTCGCAAGAACGAGACCTCAAGTACCACGCCGTCGACGACCTTCAAGTTCGACTACACGGATTCCACGAGTACACCTACGACGCGACAAGTACCTCGATGAACCGAACATCTACGGGAACTTGAACATCTATAAAACGTGTACCTCTACCTCCCACGACGACCGCGTCGACCCGTCAAGTTCAACTACGGGCATGTACCACTACCGCCGCGAGAACGACTACTTCCCTTTCCGAGACGAAACGTGCACGACTACTTCCACTACTTCCTCTACGACCTCGAACCGCCCCGAAACGAACGTTCCGAAGGTATGACCCCGAGACGATGATCCGTGGACTGCATGTGTTGTATGAGATGAATCGGATGTTTGCATCGTGTCCGTTATGCCCTCGTTTGCCTTGGTGGTGACCCGTGGGAACCCGGTGACAGGATCACCCCACCTTTCATCTTGTTCGACTCGCTCACGCCACCTTTTCTTTTGCACCGGTCTCTCAACGAGTTACCCGAACCGATATGTTGCGTGGCATCAGTTTTGGATCGTTGCCGTGGCACCCTCCCTTCCACCACGGCAACAATACTTCATATCTCTTCATGTTAACTTTTACTAAAAATTGCATAAAACTTGATCATGTCATCCACATCATGTTAACAACATTAAAATGTGTGAATTGTTGTTTGCTTAAAAGTGCTAAACATGCATATGGGGATTTCCGGAATTTTTGTTGTAGTTTCCGGCCTCATTTAAACTTGTTGCCATGTATTGCATCATATATAGACTTGCTGTGCATCATATGTAGACTTGTCTTGCATCCTACTTGGTTGAGCATATTGTCATGTTGCTTGTGTTGTTTTTCTGTGCTTCCTATCTTGCCATGTAATGCTTCCTGTATAGACTTGTCATGCATCATACCTTTCCATGTATTGCATCATATAGACTTGTGTTGTTTTCTGTGCTTCCTACCTTGCCATGTAATGCTTCCTGTATAGACTTGTCATGCATCATACCTTGCCATGTATTGCATCATATATAGACTTGTGTTGTTTTTTCCTGTGCTTCCTACCTTGCCATGTTGTGCTTCCTGTATAGACTTGTTGTGCTTCCTAGGTCGACTTGTGTAGCATCATACTTGTTTGAGCATTTTGTCATGTCTCGTGTGGCGTGTTTACCGTGTTGCTTGTTTCTTTCCGGTTTGCTTCCCTCGTTAGCTTCGGGTTCGTTCCGGAGTTGCGAGGATTGTTCGACTACTTCATGGACTCGTCCTTCTTCCTTCGGGATCTCAGGCAAGATGACCATACCCTTGGATACCTTTACTACCATTGCCATGCTTAGTCGTCTCGATGCTATCGTTACATGCCGCGCTACCCATCTTTTATGTCAGCCTCTCCTTGTTGCCATGAAACCTCTAACCTTTTGACACCTTCCTAGCAAAACCACTGTTTGGCTATGTTACTCGCTTGCTCAGCCCCTCTTATAGCGTTGTTAGTTGCAGGTGAAGATGAAGATCGTTCCTGGAGGGAACTTGTTGTTGGAATATCACAATATATATTCACATTATTAACACACCTATATACTGGGCATGGGATGAAGGCTTGGCCTTTTGCTCGGTGTTTTGTTCCACTCATGCCACCTTAGGCGCCGATAAACCAGCATTATGTTCCTTGATTTTGCGTTCCTTACACGATGGGTATATGGGGACCCCTTGACAGTTCGTCTTTGAATAAAACTCCTTCAGCAAGGCCCAACATTGGTTTTAATTTTCTCATAATAATAACTTAATTAATTAATTAAATTGCATAAGGGGGACGCCCCTTGGAGATTCTTTTCTACATAGCAGGGGGCCAGTGCTGATGGTGTTGGTCCCAAGCGGGCAACCTGCGGGGCCACCTTGGGGAAACCCGAGGGCTGGTTTTACTCGTAGCTTGTCCCATCCGGATGTGGCCTGAGACGAGATACGCGCGGCTACTATCAGGGTGTCGGCACACCGGGAGGTCTTGCTGGACTTGTTTACCATTGTCGAAATGTCTTGTGCACCAGGATGCCGAGCCTGATCGGATTTCCCTAAGATAAGGGGTGATGATATTATATTTATCACTTCAGCTAATCGTGAGAGCTTGTGATGGGCTAATTTGGGACACCCCTACAGGGTTATGATCTTTCGAAAGCCGTGCCCGCGGTTATGTGGCAGATTGGAATTTGTTAATGTCCGGTGGTAGAAAACTTGACAGAGGATCCGAAGCACTTTGAGAAGAGAACACAGTGGGGTTATGTTTGACTCATAGGTAGTTCAGGATCTTTAGCGATCACTACTAGTTGCGATCGTTTCCATAGATGCTCATCTTATTCTTGTACTCGTAAGTTAGCCACCATATTATGCTTAGCCGCTGCTGCAACCTCACCACTTTACCTCTTCCTACCCATAAAGCTTTGCTAGTCTTGATACCCATGGTTATGGGATTGCTGAGTCCTCGTGGCTCACAGATACGACAACACCAGATGCAGGTTCAGCCGAGGATGATGCAGGAGCTGGATCTAGTACTTCAGTGGGAGTTCGATGAAGAGCGTAGCCGTATGTGTGTGATGTTTTCGATCGTCGCCCGTAGTCGGGTTGTGATGTTTTGGATGATGATTTGCTTATGTAATGTATTGTGTGACGTGGCGAGTGTAAGCCAACTATCCTTTTGCAATTTCATCCCTATTTTTACATGAGTCGTGCAAAGATACCAAACTTGCGATCATTCCAGAATGGGCTTATACCTTTAAGTCGTGCCTCGACACGTAGGAGGTATAGTCCCATCCTGGGCATTACACTATCTTTACTTTTATTGCTGCTACCACCACTATCATATTACTTTGCTACTGAACTATCTTGCTGCAGGTACTAAGTTTCCAGGTGTTGTTGAATTGACAACTCAGCTGCTAATACTTAAGAGTATTCTTTGGCTCCGCTTGTGTCGAATGAACAAATTTGGGTTGAATACTTTACCCTCGAAAACTATTGCTATCCCCTACTCTTGTGGTTTATCAAGACTTCATATCTCTCAATTCGGGCATTTGCTTGAAATATTAACTTCAACTCTTGGAACATCTCATATGCTCCATGACGTTCAAAACATCTTTCATGTCCTGATTCTAAGCCGTAAAGCATGGCACACTGAACTATCGAGTAGTCATCAGAACGAGCTTGCCAGACGTTCATAACGTCCGGAGTTGCTCCTGCAGCAGACCTGTCACCTAGCGGTGCTTCCAGAACATAATTCTTCTGTGCAGCAACGAGGATAATCCTCAAGTTACGGACCCAGTCCGTGTAGTGGTTACCATCATCTTTCAAGTTAGCTTTCTCTAGGAATGCATTAAAATTCAAGGGAACGGTAGCACGGGCCATTGATCTACAACAACATAGATATGCAAAAACTATCAGGACTAAGTTCATGATAAACTAAAGTTCAATTAATCATATTACTAAAGAACTCTCACTTAGATAGACATCCCTCTAGTCATCTAAATGATCACGTGATCCAAATCAACTAAACCATGTCCGATCATCACGTGAGATGGAGTAGTTTTCAATGGTGAACATCTTATGTTGATCATATCTACTATAGGATTCACGCTCGACCTTTCGGTCTCCTGTGTTCTGAGGCCATGTCTCTACATGCTAGGCTCGTCAAGTTTAACCCGAGTATTCTGCATGTGCAAAACGGTCTTACACCTGTTGTATTTGAACGTAGAGCTTATCACACCAGATCTTCACGTGGTGTCTCAGCACGACGAACTTTCGCAACGGTGCATACTCAGGGAGAACACTTGTACCTTGAAATTTTGTAAGGGATCATCTTATAATGCTACTGCTGTACTAAGCCAAATAAGAAGCATAATAAGATAAACATCACATGCAATCAAAATCTGTGACATGATATGGCCATCATCATCTTTGTGCTTTTGATCTCCATCTCCAAAGCAACATCATGATCTCCATCGTCACCGGCTTGACACCATGATCTACATCGTAGCGTCGTGGTTGTCTCGCCAACTATTGCTACTACTACTATCGCTAAATCATAGTGATAAAGTAAAGCAATTAAATGGCCTTCGCAAATTCATACAATAAAGAGACAACCATAAGGCTCCTGTCGGTTGCCGATAATTTACAAAATATGATCATCTCATACAATAACGTATAACTCATCACGTCTTGACCATATCACATCACAACATGGCCTGCAAAATCAAGTTAGACATCCTCTACTTTGTTGTTGCAAGTTTTACGTGGCTGCTACGGGCTTAGCAAGAACCGTTCTTACCTACACATATAAAACCACCACGATTTTTCATCAAGTGTGCTTTTGTAACCTTCACAAGGACCGGGCGTATCCACACTCGATTCAACTAAAGTGAGAGAAACAGACACCCGCCGGTCACATTTAAGCAACGAGTGCTCGCAACGGTGAAAGTAGTCTCGCATAAGCATACGCGTAATGTCGGTCCGGGCCGCTTCATCTCACAATACCGCCGAAATACCGCCGAATGAAATTATGACATGCTGATAAGTAGTATGACTATTATCGACCACAACTCATTGTGTTCTACTCGTGCATATCATCTACGCATAGATCTGGCTCATGATGCCACTGTTGGGGAACATAGTATTTCAAAAAAATTCTACGATCACGCTAGATCTATCTAGGAGAAGCATAGCAACGAGCGGGGAGAGAGTGTATATGTACCCTCGTAGACCAAAAGCAGAACGTCATTGCAATCTAGCCAGTCCAAGCACCGAATGTACGGCATCTCCGCGTTCAGCACACGTTGAGCTCGATGACGTCCCATGACCTCTTGATCCAGTTAAGCGTCGCAGGAGAGTTCCGTAAGCACGACGGTGTGGTGACGGTGATGATGAAGTTATTAGCGCGGGAGGGTGCGGCCAAGGAGGGGGCGCGCCCTGAGGGGGAGTCCTACTCCCACTAGGAGTAGGACTCCTCCTTTTCCTAGTAGGAGTAGGAGAGGGGGAAGGAAGGGAGAGGAGGATAAGGAAAGAGGGGGGCAGCCCCTTGCCATAAACCAATTTGGTTTTGGCTTTGGGGGGGGGGGTGTGCCCCACATTTCCCTTGCTTCCCTCTATTTCCACTAAGGCCCATGTAGGCCCATTAAGCCCTCGGGGGGTTCCGGTAACCTCCTGGTACTCCGGTATTTATTCGGTGACCCCCGGAACCCTTCCGGTGTCCGAATATAACCTTCCAATATATCAATCTTTACGTCTCGACCATTTCGAGACTCCTTGTCATGTCCGTGATCACATCCGGGACTCCTAAATACCTTCGGTACATCAAAACACATAAACTCATAATACCGATCGTCATCGAACGTTAAGCGTGCGGACCCTACGGGTTCGAGAACTATGAGACAAGACCGAGACTCATCTCCGGTCAATAACCAATAGCGGAACCTAGATGTTCATATTGGCTCCCACACATTCAACGAAGATCTTTATCGGTCAAACCGCATAACAACATTCGTTGTTCTTTTTGTCATCGGTATGTTACTTGCTCGAGATTCGATCATAGGTATCATCGTACCTAGTTCGTCAGCAGAAAGTATCTTTACTCGATGCGTAATACATCATCTCCTGACTAGCTCGTTAGTCATTTGCCTGCAAGGCTTATTACGATGTGTATTACCGAGAGAGCCCAGAGATACCTCTCCGACACTCGGAGTGACAAATCCTATTCTCGATCTATGCCAACACCACAAACACGTTCGGAGACACCTTTAGATCATCTTTATAATCACCCAGTTACGTTGTGACATTTCATAGCACACAAGGTATTCCTCCGGTATTCGGGAGTTGCATAATCTCATAGTCATAGGAACATGTATAAGTCATGAAGAAAGCAATAGCAGTAAAACTAAACGATCAAGCTGCTAAGCTAACGGATGGGTCTTGTCCATCACATATTTCCTAATGATGTGATCCCGTTCATCAAATGACAACACATGTCTATGGTTAGGAAACAGAACCATCTTTGATTAACGAGCTAGTCAAGTAAAGGCATACTAGGGACACTTTGTTTTGTCTATGTATTCACAAATGTACTAAGTTTCCGGTTAATACAATTCTAGCATGAATAATAAACATTTATCATGATATAAGGAAATACTCCCTCCGTTCCTTTATCTAAGGTCTATTATTTTCAGCATGTTAACCAAGGCACATAATTATGGACTATTTAGGATGAAACTACCCTTATCTAATTAGTTCATTAACGGCAAGTAAATCATTTAGGCTAGGAAAGAAAGAGATACACGCAATCGGGAGGGAGATAGGTTCCTTTTCTTTCTCTACAAGGAGAGATACATGCAATCAGGGGAGAGATACTTTGCTTTTTTTGGAGGGCCAAGATCAGAATTACGAGGAATTAGAACAAATGCACCATACATTGTGAAATTTTATCAAAAAACTAATACACCTTATATAGAGGAATGGAGGGAGTATAAATAACAACTTTATTATTGCCTCTAGGGCATATTTCCTTCAGTCACGCCAACCATGCTTCTACTACTATTGCTACCGCTTAGCGATGAAGTAAAGCATTACAAAGCATTTAATGATTGACACGCAGGTCATAAAATAATTAAAGACAACCCTATGGCTCCTGTCGGTTGCCGTATTCATCGACATGCAAGTCATGATAAACTATTACAGAACATGATCATCTCAAACATCCAATATATCTCATCATGTCTTTGGCCATATCATATCATAACATACCCTGCAAAAACAAGTTAGACATCCTCTAATTTGTTGTCGCATGTTTTACGTGGCTTCTATGGGTATCTAGAAAGAACGATTCTTACCTACGCAAAGCCACAACGGTGATATGAAAATTGCTATTCAACCTTCTACAACGACCGCCTTTGTCGAATCTGATCCAACTAAGGTGGGAGAGACAGACACCCGCCAGCCATCTTTATGCAACAAGTTGCATGTCTGTCGATGGAACCGGTCTCATGTACGTGGACATGTAAGGTTGGTCCGAGACGCTTCATCCCTCAATACAGCTGAATAAAAATAAGATTAGGGAAGGAAGCAATCTGAATATCAACTCCCACAAACTCCTTTGTGTTCTACTCGTGATGTCATCTACGCATAGACCTAGCTCATGATGCCACTGTTGGGGAACGTTGCATGGGAAACAAAAAATTTCCAACGAACACCCAAGATTAATCTAGGAGATGCACATCTACTAGAGGAGAGTTGGATCCACATACCCTTGTAGATCGCTAAGCGGAAGCGTTCAAGAACGCGGTTGATGTAGTGGTACGTCTTCGCGATCCAATCATGATCCGTCCCGCGAACTCCGATCTAGTGTCAAACGGACAGCACCTCCGCGTTCAACACACGTACGGCTTGATGATGCCTTCACCTCCTTGGTCCAGCGAGCAATGGTGAAGTAGTAGCACGAGTCCTCCGGCAGCACGACGGCGTGGTGGCGGTGGTGGTGGAGAAATCTCAGTAGAGCTTTGCTAAGCGCTACGGAGAGGAAGAAGGCTATGAGAGAGAGAAGGGGCAGCGCCGTGGCGTATGAGGGTGTGGCTGCCCTCTTTCTCCCTCACTATATATAGGGAGAAGGGGGGAGGAGGGGCACCCTAGGGTTTCCTTAGGGGAGGGGCGGCGGCCACAGGGGAAACCCTAGCTGGGTTTGGGCGCCCCCACCCCTAGGAAACTTGGCCCCCAAGCCGGGAGGGGGCGGCTTCCCTAGGGGAGGCGCCCCACCTCTCCAACTTGCGTAAGATGGGGTGGGAGGGGCGCACAGCCCCTTAGTGGGCTGGTGTGTGACACGTCTCCAACATATCTATAATTTTTGATTGTTCCATGCTATTATTTATGAAGTCTTGGATGTTTAATGGGCTTTATCATTCACTTTTATATCATTTTTGGGCCTAACCTACTAACCCAAAGGCCCAGTCCAGATTGCTGTTTTTTGCCTATTTCAGGGTTTTGCAGAAAAGGAATATCAAACGGAGTCCAAACGGAATGAAACCTTCGCGAGAGATATTTTTGGAGGAAATCACGCTCGGGGGTCTTCGGGGCCAAGTCCGGAGACGTGGGGCCAGCCCTCGAGGGTGGGGGCGCGCACCCCTTCCCAGGGCGCGCCCCCTGCCTCGAGGCTGGCCCACACAGCCCCCGGTTCCCCCTTCTTCCTATATATACCTACGTACCCCAGAAACTCCATACGCAGAGAGAAAACCCTAATTCCACCGTCGTAACTTCTGTTCCCGCGGAGATCCCATCTTGGAGCTTGTTCCGGGAGGGAGATCCATCACGGAGGACTTCATCATCATCATCATCGCCCTCACCATGAGTTGTGAGTAGTTTACCACAGACCTTCGGGTCCATAGCTAGTATCTAGATGGCTTCTTCTCTCTCTCCGGATCTCAATACAAAGTTCTCCTCGGTTTTCGAGGAGATCTATTCGATGTAATATCTTTTTGCGGTGTGTTTGTCGAGATCTAATGAATTGTGAATTTATGATCAAGGTTATCTATGAAAGATATTTGGTTCTTCTCTGAACTTTTCATGTGTGCTAATAATATCCTTGCAAGTCCCTTCGAACTATTGGTTTGGTTTGGCCTACTAGATTTATAATTCTTGCAATGGGAGAAGTGCTTGGCTTTGGGTTCAATCTTGCGGTGTCCTTTCCCAGTGACAGTAGGGGCAGCAAGGCACGTATTGTATTGTTGCCATCGAGGATAAAATGATGGGGTTTTCATCATATTGCTTGAGTTTATCCCTCTACATCATGCCATCTTGCTTAAGGCGTTACACTGTTCCTATGAACTCAATACACTAGATGCATGCTGGATAGCGGTCGATGTGTGGAGTAATAGTACTAGATGCAGGCAGGAGTCGGTCTACTTGTCTCGAACGTGATGCCTATGTACAATGATCATGCCTAGATAGTCTCATAGTTATTCGCTTTTCTATCAATTGCTCGACAATAATTTGTTTACCCGCCGTAGAATATCGCTATCATGAGAGAAGCCACTAGAGAAAACTATGGCCCCGGGGTCTATCTTTATCATATTACTTTCCCGTCAATTTCTGTCACCGTTGTTTATTTGCTTTCTTTTCTTTCTGTTTCTATACCAAAAATACCAAAAATATAATTATCATCTCTATCAGATCTCACTATCGTAAGTGACCGTAAATGGATTGACAACCCCTTATCACGTTGCCTGCGAAGTCCTTATTTGTTTGTGTAGGTGCGAGAGACTGGCGCGTGGTCTCCTACTGGATTGATACCTTGGTTCTCAAAAACTGAGGGAAATACTTATACTACTGTGCTGCATCTCCCTTTCCTCTTCGAGGGAATACAACGCAAGCTCAAGAGGTAGCAAGAAGAATTTCTGGCGCCGTTGCCGGGGGGAGGCTTACACAAAATTCATATACCAAGTACCTATCACAAACCCTTATCCTCCGCATTACATTTATTTGCCTCCCGTTTTCCTCTCCCCACTTCACCTTTGCCGTTTTATTCACCCTTCTTCCGCCGTGTGTTTTTCGTTCGCTTGTTTCTTGTTTGCTTGTGTGCTGCTTGTCTGCTTTTCATCATGTCTAGCACACCTATCATTATCACCACTCCCGAAAGTGAGGTCCTCAACTTTCAACAAAGGAGGAAGAAAACTTAAAAGATGCCTAGTATAGAATTTGCAATGCTCAAAATAGATCTAATCGGAAGCTTTCCACTTATGTGCTTCTTCGCAATTTTTATATTGGCATAACTCCTTGGAATAGATTTATCTTAGATAACATTACCAGAGGGAATTTATTGGGTAGCCATACCGTTGATTCTCATAAAGCTTTCACTGAATTATTTGGTTCCCCATCTCTTATGGTTAATGGGACCGTTTTAAGTTTGGAGCATGTTATGCAAAGGTTAGAAATCATTGAAAACAAAGTTTCTACGGTAGATTTGGTAGAAAACTTGGAAAGAAAAATTCATAATGAAATCACTCAATATG
The DNA here is from genome assembly GCA_902687465.1 of Secale cereale. Classification (NCBI taxonomy): domain Eukaryota; kingdom Viridiplantae; phylum Streptophyta; class Magnoliopsida; order Poales; family Poaceae; genus Secale; species Secale cereale. The sequence continues at coordinate 113,185,241 of LR738714.1, read as the reverse complement.
GATCCAAGGTAGGAGTTGTTCTGAAAAATCATAAGGAAAAAGAGCCCATAGTTAAAGAAAAGCTAGATCAGGATTCCACTAGAATCAATAAGCTTGAGGATGTTATCACTAATGTGGGTTCCGCTCTTTCCGCTATAAAAACTACTCCAAATACCTCCACTAAAATATCTAAGTTCATGTATGTCCCTAAAGACAAGGGTGAAACTTCTAGACTTGCGGATCTCAAATACATAAGTGTTCATCCTAATTTTCTCACTTTTGCAAGAGACCCTTTTGGCACTTTAGAATTTCTAGATTTCTTGCCCAAGAGTTTGATTATTCATAGGGACAAAGAAGTGCCCAAGAATCACAAGTGCTTAATTAAAGAATTGCCTTCCAAGGATGGCAATACTTAGATCTATCTTATATCGTGCCTAACTAGGGGCGTAAAACGATAGCGCTTGTTGGGAGGCAACCCAATTTTATGTTTTTTGCTTTTGTTGCTGTTAGGGAATAAATGTTGCATCTAGCCGCTGATTAGATGTGTTTTCATGTTTTGTTTAGTGTTTGTGCCAAGTAGAACCTTTGGTAGGACTTGTGTGATGTTTATTTGATCTTGCTGTGAAAAATAGAATCGTTAGCGCTCGCTAAAGTAGTCTTCAGATTTTACTGGAGCGTGCTTTTTAGTTGATTATTTTTGCTACTGATTGGTAGACAAATTGCGCAAATTTACCAATTTAGTTTGAATTTTTTGGAGTTCCAGAATTAGGCGAACCAAGCAGATTACTACAGACTGTTCTGTTTTTGACAGATTCTGTTTTTCGTGTGTTGTTTGCTTATTCTGATGCATCTATGAGTAATATTGGAGGATATGTACAATAGAGAACTTGGAGTACAGTACGTTTAACACCAATATAAATGAAGAATGAATTCCTTGCTGTACCTTTGAGTGGTGGTTTGCTTTCTCTTACTAACGGAGCTCACAAGAATTTTTGTCTAAGTTTGGTGTTGTGAAGTTTTCAAGTTTTGAGTATTGCTTTGATGGACTATGGAAAAAGGAGTAGTAAAGGCCTAATCTTGGGGATGCCCATGGCACCCCAAGTAAATTCAAGATAATCAAAAGCCTAAGCTTGGGGATGCCCCGGGAAGGCATCCCCTCTTTCATCTTCATCCACCGGTAACTATACTTGGAGCTATATTTTTATTCGCAACATGCTATGTGTTTTGCTTGGAGCGTCTTGTATAATTTGAGTCTTTGCTTGTTAGTTTGTCACAATAATCCTTGCTGGACACACCTATTTGAGAGAGTTAAATATGGCCTAGAAATTGTTAGAACACTCTATGTGCTTCACCTATATCTTTTGAGTTGAATAGTTTTTGCTCTAGTGCTTCGCTTATATCTTTTATATCATGGTGGTGATAATATTTTGTAGAAATTGTTGAACTCTCATGCTTCACTTAGATCTATTTGATAGTCTATTAAAACAGCATGGTAATGTGTTTAGGCTAAAGAAACTAGTCTTCACATGATAAACATCCAATGTCAATGTAGTAAAAAAATTCACACCAAGTGCATTGAATAGAAAGAGATGTTGGATGCTTGATAATTGTTTTGAGACATGAGGATAGTGATATTAAAGTCATGCAAGTAAAGTGATTATGAAATTGAGAAATACTTGTGTTAAGGTTAGTGATTCTCGTAGCATGCATGTATGGTTAACCGTTATGTGACTAAGTTAAAGCATGAGGTATTTGTAGAGTGTCAACCTTTGTGTGGAGGTCGGGGGCGCGCGATGGTTAACTCCTACCAACCTCCCACTAGGGGCATGCGTTGAATCTTTGTTTTGATGACTCGTAAATTTTTGCAATAAGTATATGAGTTCTTATGACTAATGTTGAGTCCATGGATTATACACACTCTCATCCTTCCACCATTGCTAGCCTCTCTTGTACCGCGCAACTTTCGCCGGTGCCATAAACTCACTATATATCCTTCCTCAAAACAGCCACCATACCTACCTATCATGGCATTTCCATAGCCATTCCGAGATATATTGCCATGCAACTTTCCACCATTCCGTTTATATGACACGCATCATATAGTCATATTGCCATGCATGATCATGTAATTGACATCGTATTTGTGGCAAGGCCATCATGCATAATTTATCATACATGTCACTCTTGTTTCATTGCACATACCGGTACACCGCCGGAGGCATTCACATAGAGTCATACTTGGTTGTTGTAGTATCGAGTTGTAATATTGTGTTGTAATGAAAGTGTGATGATCATCATTTTTAGAGCATTGTACCATGGGAGGAAAGGCTGAATCTATAAAGCCCCTCCGCAAAAAAGGAAAAAAAAGGCCAAAGAAAACAAAAAGAAAGGCCCAAAAAAAGGGACAATTGCTACTATCTTTTTCCACACTTGTGCTTCAAAGTAGCACCATGTTCTTCATTGTAGAGAGTCTCATGCTTAGTCACTTTCATATACTAGTGGGAATTTTCATTATAGAACTTGGCTTGTATATTCCAACGATGGGCTTCCTCAAATGCCCTAGGTCTTCGTGAGCAAGCAAGTTGGATGCACACCAACAAGTTTCATTGGTTGAGCTTTCATTCATATTCAGCTCTAGTGCATCTGTTGCGTGGAAATCCCTACTCACTCACATTGATATCTATTGATGGGCATCTCCATAGCCCGTTGATACGCTTAGTCGATGTGAGACTATCTCCCTCTTTTTGTCTTCTCCACAACCACCTCTATTCCACCCATAGTGCTATGTCCATGGCTCACGCTCATGTATTGCATGAAAGTTGAAAGGTTTGAAAAGATAGAGCATGAAAACAAATGCTTGGCTGAAATCGGGGTTGCGCATGATATGAATATTTAGTGTGATAATAAGGGAGCATAGCCAACACTATATGATTTTGTAGGGATAACTTTCTTTATCCATAGTATTTTGAGAAGATATGATTGCTTTGTTAGTATTGCTTGAAGTATGGTTATTTCTTATGTCAATATAGACTTTTGTCTAGAATCTTTCAGATCTGAACATTCATGCCACAACTAAGAGAATTACATTGAAAAACTATATTGGTTAGCATTCCACATTAAAAATTCTTTCTTTATCATTTGCCTACTCAAGGACGAGTGTCGGGGATACTGGTCGCCCACGAACACCTATGGGACCGGAGCCCCTTTTCGGTACGGCAAGGGAGCGGAGGGAGCACAAAGAGCGGATCGAGGTGCACACGCGAGTAGTTTACCCAGGTTCGGGCCGCACGGATGCGTAAAACCCTACTCCTGCCTTGGTTGTATTGAGTTCTTGGCTCGGGAGAAAGAAGAGCTACAGTACTGGTTGCTAGCTACACCGAGCGTGCGAGTGATCGAAGTTCGGAACCTCCTCTACGTTGTGCATGGGCCTCCTTTTATAGGTCAAGGGGTCACCGACAGGTGGCAACGTAAGTGAGGGTAGAATTGTAATAATGGTGGTAGTTGGAACAGTGTATGTACTGTGTCTGTACAGTGGTCTATACCTAACCCTGACGGCAGGGGACAAGGGCATTGAATGCCCGTCGCCGTCGCCTCCCAACAGTGCAAAAAGCGTCCGTCCGGGCGTCTCCGTTCGCCACGACGGTAGCCTCGTCATCGTGGCTTGCCACCGTGTACCCCAGGCTGCACAGCCATCCGCCACGTGCCCCTGGAAGGGCCCCAGGGCGACGCGTGGCTAGATGAGCTGGAGCGCGGGCACACAGTGGAAGCTTGCCGCGGCAAGTGCCTTGCCGTGGTCGCTACCTTGTCGCGCCCGGAAGCTTGTCGCTCTCCGGGCCTTGCCGGGGTGTGCGATGCGCCACGGCGAGTCTTCTGAAATGCCATGCTCTGTCCTTCCTGGCAAGCTCCTCTTGCCAGGGTCTTGTGCTAAAGGTATGGTCTTGAGCCTGGTACGGCCTTCCCAGCAAGCTCCTCTTGCCGGGGCCTTGTTTCTTTAACTTGAATACTTTGTTCTTGAATGGTTCTAAAGGATCCAGAGCGGGCCTTGGCGGGCGCGTGGCGAGCCCGACCACGGGACGCTGCTACTGCCCGTGCACAAGTCGGGATACTAAGGTACCCCTACTTTAGTACACCGACAGGAGCCCCCGGGCCTGGGCCACACACGGTGCCGAGCGCTGTTGGGCAAGGCCCAAAACAGTGCACGGGCACCTGCGGCCCACGGCGCGCCGTATCCCCCTCCGCATCCGCCGCGTCCCTCCCTAACGGCACGCATCGATTGCGGCGTCGTGCGAGAGATCGTGGCCTGTTTCTTTAATGGGAAAATGCGGAACGTCCCCCACTCCTCCTTAAAAGCAGAGGAAACAGGGGCAGTTTCCCGCCATTGCTTCATTGCGTCTTCAACCTCCAGAAACCCCCGCCGCTCTCCTCCTCCCCAAAGGTCAAAAGAGAGCTGAGCTCCACCCTTCTTCCGCCGCCACCAGCCTCCCCAGCGCCGCCGGCCTCCCTCGCTGTCCCCGCCATGGCCCCGAAGAGCGACAAGGCGAAAACCGTGAAGACCGACCGGGCGGCGAAGCTAGCATCAATGCGGAAGAGGATGGTGGTCTTCCCGCCGAGGCTCGGCGCAAGGGAGCTGAAGGACAAGTACTACCTCTTTTGGTCGAGGGAAACGAAAGCTCACCCGCGCACCAGGGTTCTCCCCGCCGAAGCCTGCGACATGTTCTCGGGAGGTTATCCTTACTTTGCCCTGTTCTTCCATTGCGGACTCTGCCCTCCATACTCCGAGTTCTTCTGCGATGTTATGAACACGTATGGATTCCATCTTCTAGATTTCACCCCGAACGCAGTCTTAACCATGGCCGTTTTTGCACATCTGTGCGAAAACTTTGTCGGAGTCACCCCCAACGTAGCCCTCTTCCGCCATTTTTTCACACCCCGGGTAGAGTCTGGGTCTCCCCTATCCGGTGGGATCTCTTGGATCTTTAGGCTCAATAATAAAGAGGCGTACTTGATTGGAGAGCTCCGCGGCAAGTGGGAGGAGTGGAGGGCGGACTGGTGCTGGATCTTGGAGGAAGAACCCCAGCAGTTTACTTCCCCGCGCCGAGCTGCAATAGTGAGCGGCAAGGATTGGAGTGATCTGGCCCCGGAGGACGAGAAGCTGAAGAGAGCTCTCACTAGGATTCTTCGCCTCCGGCAAGCCAACCTTACTGTAGGTGAGGTCGGGGCAGATTTCCTTCGCCGCCGCATAGCCCCCTTGCAGGAGAGGAAGAGGGCTACTTGGGATTTCGGCAACGCGGCAGACTGTATGAGGCTGAGCCCCGGCCTTAATTACAACTTCACTGTCCTGGAGCTCAAGGGGATGCTCCGTGAGCTGTTCAAGCACGACGCCAAGCACCCGGAGTGGTTTGCCACGTCGCGGGGGGTAGTTCCACTATGTAACATTTCGTCACTTAGTGCTATCCGCGCGGCGATGCCGCTGTGTGACTCCCACGGGGTTGACCCCACTTGGCTGGCGCCTTCAGATGAAACTGCACAAACCTTCTTCGACAACTTGGTTGAGCTGCCGATCAATCTCGATGAGAAGAAGGGTCACACCCGCGACACCACCGACCGGGATTTGGCATATATCGCCACCAGGTTGGAGGAGGCAGCCGTAGCTGAGGCCGCCGGCGAGTTTGGGTACTCCTTGGACGAGGCGGATGCAGCGGATGCGGTGAGTCGGGCCGAGGAGGAAGAGATCCTCAAACTGCTGAGGCCTGCCGGGCAGCCTGCTGGGACGAGCGAGGCTGCCGGGCAGGGCACAGAGTCAAGTGAGCCCGCCGAGGAGGACGCCGAATCGGGCGACCCTTCAGAAGACTCAGGCGGCTCTTTGGGCCTCGACGGCTCCTCTTCATCCTCGGGGAGTTCTCCGCCACCACCAAGTCCTCCGCCTCAGCCAAAGAAACGCCTCCGCAAGGCTACTGACACGGCGAGGCGGCCGGCGGTCCAGCAGAAGCCGCAGCGTCGCTCGACGCGCGCCACCACGACGAGCAAGGCCGTCAAGGGGGCGCCTCGCGCCTCAGCGACAGGCGGAGGAGGATCTTCCCGAACTGGTTCTGGCGTTCCTTCCGCCCCTCGGGCTTCGGTGACGACCGGAGCGGGGTCTTCTCAGACCATGGCTCCGGAGCCCGCCAAGCGCCCGAGGGAGCCTACTCCTCTAGCTCCTCGCGCCGGGACGCGCGTGGCGGACTTCGACTTCTCCGTCCTTAGTTTCGACGAGGAGGAGGAAGAGTAAGCACTTGCAACTCTTATTTCCTTCGATTTTGTTGCTCTTGTCTTGAATTTTCTTTGCCTGACTTTGATCTTGTTTACCTTCCAGGACCTTGGCCCAGAGAGCGGCGAAAAGGGTCAAGATTCCGGTGGTCGATCTCGAGGACGAGCTTGTCGCAGCGGCAGGGGATGCGCCAGCGACAAGCTTGCCGGACCAGCCTGCTGCTCCGCAGAGCAGCCCCCAGCGCAGCCCCCAGCGTGAGTCTTCTTTTTTACTTCTTCACTTGTCGGGCGCGCGTGGGCTTCTTTTCCTTGCTAATGTCTTGTTTGTTTGCTGATTTGTTCAGAAGCAGAGCCGCAGCCTCAGGAGCGTCAAGAGACTGCTCCCGAAGAGCCGCTCGTCTCAGCCTCCCCGCCAAGGAGGAGCTCCCCCGCGAGGGAGAGTACTCCGCTAAGGGCGAGCCCTCCGCCAAGGGTGAGTACCCCGCCAAGGGCGAGTACTCCGCCAAGGGCGAGCACCCCGCCAAGGGAAGGCGCCAGTGGCCCTCCGCCGGCGGGGGCTACCACCACGCCGCTGAGGGAGGATCCCCCGGCGAGAAACCCCGTCGAAGAAGAGGCTCGCGCAGGTAACCCTTGTGCTTTTCTTCTCTTGACTTTTCCTTTTTGGATATTTGCTTGACAATTCTTCTTTCTTTCTTCTTTTCTTGCCTTCAGACTCGACTGCCCCGAAGCCGATGGAGACGGAGGCCACCGTCGATGAGACCGCCGCGGCCACTGACGCGGCAGCTGAGGAGGGGACCAGCGACCGCACTGACGGCCCTGAGGCCGCAGGAGCGCCGGACGATGCGCCGGCCGCCGACCCTTCTGCTGCCGCGAGCGAGCCGGGCGTCTATCTGGAGGCCGCCAACGGGGTCTTCATCCAAGTTATGTGGGCTTCTACGTCGAGTGCGCCCGCGGAGGGAGAGGTCTTCGATGGGGAAGTCCTGGCCTCCGCCGGGCTGAGGCTTGTCGACGCGCCCTGCAGCAGCAGCGAGACCGAAGAGGAGCAGCTCCTGCGGAAGCTCCTGGCTCTGTACCGCGCCAGGCAGGCCAAGCTGGAGTCCCGGGAGGCCCTGGCTGCCAAGGCTGGCGTCGATCTGGAGAAGCGCGCCGAGGAGCTCCGTGCCGCCAACCAGGCGGCCCTCCGGTCTTTGGCGGAGGAGCGGGAGGAGCTTGCCGAGGCGCACCAGGCTTTCATCCTCGAGAAGGCCGAGGCAGAGGAGCAGCAAAGGCTTGCCGCCGAAGATCTGTCTCGGCGGGAAGGAGAGCTGAGGCAGCGGAAGGTCGACCTCGATAGTCATGAGGACGACCTTACCGCGCGCGAGCAGTCCCTCGGTGGGGCTCTGCAGGAAGCGAGGGACGCCGCTGCAGCTGTAGAGACCGCCAAGAGGGACTTGGAGGCGAGGGTGGCGCAGTTGGAGCTCAACTTGAAAACGAGCGAGGAGAAGGTCGCCGCGCTCAAGTTGGAGAGGGAGAAAGACACCCACAGCCACTCGGAGCTGCAGGTCCGTCTCTCCGACAAAGGCAAGGAGCTCAACGACGCCAAGGATTCTATTGCAGACTCGGAGCTGAAGCTGTCCACCCTCACTGAATCACTTGACGGCGCCAGGAACAGGGAGACGAAACTGAAGGAAGATCTCCGGGCAGAGAGGGCACTGTTGGACAGCGCCGCCCTCACGCAAAATAACTTCAGGCAGACGGTGGAGCAGTGGACCGAGGAGCTCGCCGCCGCCGCCGCTGACATTGACAAGGAGATGGCGGCGCTAGGGACAGAGCACCTCGGGTACTCCCCCGACGCAAACCTCCCTCATAGCGCAAAGCTGAGCTTATTCTTCAGGGGAATAGCGCTGGCCCTCGAGCAGCTCCGGGAAAGGATTCCAACGCAGCTGGCGGACGAGGCGCACAGGCTTTGCACGGGTACTGTGGAGCGAGTGCTGACGAAGATAGTCTACCGCAACCCCGGGATCAATCTTGACAACGTCCTCCGGACCTTGCCGCCCGACGCTGACCAGGAAGCGCTAAAGGCTCGTGTCGCCCACATCGTGGCCAAGGTGGGCAAGATCAGGAGAGTCGACGGCAACCGTGTAGACTAGGCTATCTTCTTTCTGCTTCCCTTGTCGCTGTCAGTCAAGTTATGGACAGTAGTTTATTAGAACAACGACAAGTCATCTTGTAATATAACTTTATTTTGGGTAGTTAGTGCAGTGTTATTTCCATGGTTCGACTCCTTTACTATGTATGCTTTTACCCTACGCTTTTAGGGAAATTGCCGGCAAAAAGACCCTTGCCGCGAGCGTTGAGTGCGGGACTTCAGCATCATGCTGGCAATGCCTCTACCGGCAAGAAACCTTGCCGTAGCTAGTCGTAGTGCACTTAGGTTGTTGAGCGAACTCGAAAACGAAGTAAGGGCGCGACACTTGTCGCAGCTCACTTAAGCCGTTGAGCGTGCTCGAAACAAAGTAAGGGCGCGGCTAGCCATGGGTAGGTTCCTCCGCGCATAGGTTTTCCATACAGAGTGTGGTCATTCAAGGAAGATAACTTTAAAATTTTAAAATTTTGAATTCTCAAACTTTGGCAATTTGGCAACTTAGCTTTTGTGTTGTTTGCTTCCCGGCAAGGCGAGGCTTTCTTGAATGGCACTTGGTCCATACCACTGTCTCCTCCCCCCCCCCCCCGGCAAACTTGTGCGCGAGGAATCCTTCTTCTGCTTGAGAAAAGAAAGAAAAACGGAGGAAACATAGGCATGGAGCTTTGTGGCTCGTTATTGCTTACCGGGGGTGTGTGCTGCACAAAGTGTCAGATAACACATGCAAAAGAAACGAAAAAACATGAAACGACAAGTTGTGCAAGGCGCAAAAGTTTTACTGATGCACGGGATCTGTGCTCGGCTTTGTACAAAGGTTTAAATGCGACAGTGGCAAGACTTGTACAAAAGGTGGTTGCCGGAGTGGATCACGGCAACCGCGCCTTATGGGTGAAACTTGCGAAGGTGCTCAATGTTCCAGGAGTTGCTCACCGGTAAGCCTTCTTCGGTCTCAAGGCGGACAGCGCCGGGCCTTGTGACTTGTCTCACCCGATAAGGGCCTTCCCACTTCGGCGTCAACTTGTTGGAATTCTTGGCGGACTGAACACGCCGAAGAACAAGGTCGCCTTCCTCGAGACTTTTGGCCTTGACTTTGCGGCTATGGTAGCGGCGCAAAGCTTGCTGGTATCGAGCAGCTCGTACAGCAGCCTGAAGACGGTTCTCCTCGAGGAGCAGTGCATCATCTTGCCGCAGCTGCTCTTGCTCGAGCTCGTCGTAAGCGAGCCCTCAAGGAGACCCGTATACGAGTTCCGTGGGGAGAACTGCCTCTGCTCCATAGACAAGAGCAAAGGGTGTCTGTCCGATGGCTCGATTTGGTGTCGTCCTGATTGACCAAAGAGCCGCCGGCAACTCCTCAATCCAGTTTCTTCCACATTTGCGCAGCCTGTCGAAAGTTCTTGTCTTGAGCCCGCGCAGCACTTCAGCGTTTGCCCTCTCCGCTTGACCGTTGCTCCTTGGGTGAGCAACAGAAGCGAAGCAGACCTTGGCGCCAAGGTCTTGGACGTATTGCATGAAGGTGTGGCTTGTGAACTGTGTGCCGTTGTCGGTGATGATCCTGTTAGGGATTCCGAAATGGCAAACAATTGTCATGAAGAACTTGACTGCTGACTGTGCGGTCACCTTTCTCACTGGTTCCACTTCCGGCCACTTTGTGAACTTGTCGATAGCGACGTACAAGTACTCAAAGCCCCCGACTGCGCGGGGAAAGGGGCCGAGGATGTCGAGCCCCCAGACCGAAAAGGGCCAGGACAAAGGGATCGTACGGAGAGCTTGAGCTGGCTGATGTATTTGCTTGGCATGGAACTGGCACGCTTCACACTTGGTTACTTGTGCAGTTGCATCTTGGAGGGCTTCTGGCCAAAAGAAACCTTGCCGGAACGCCTTCCCGGCAAGTGCTCTTGCGCCAATGTGGTGGCCACATATGCCTCCATGTATCTCTGCCAATAGTTTCTGTCCATCTTCCCGGGAAATGCACTTCAATCTGACACCATTGAGTCTTCTTCTGTACAGTTCATTGCCGACGAACTGGTACATACTTGACTGCCTGGTTATTCTTTCTATCTCTTCTTGGCTCTTCGGGAAGTTCTCCAGTTTGAAGAAAACGGACAATTTGCTCTGCCCAGGTTGGAGCTTGAGGCTCAACAACAAGGACTAAAGGCATCAGTGCTGCTGCGGGAACGTCAGCTTCTACGGCAAGAACCTGCGGCTCTGCCGGAGCTGGACGCTCCCCGGCAAGCCTGCCGGGGCAAGACTTGTCGGGAACGCCTGCTTCAACTGTACGAACCCTGGGGTCCACAGGAGCAAACCCTTCCTCAGCAACTTGGTCGTTGATCTTGGGGACCTTGGCCGCGGCTTCAGGAAGATCCGCCGGCAAGTAGTCGCCGGAGACCAACTTTCTCTTCTTGCTTTGCCCAACTGATGGTGTAACGGATGGTTGAGTTAGGTTGAGCACGAAGATCCCTGGTTCCACAGGTAGCTTCAGTGCAGCACACTTTGACAAGCCGTCTGCGACGTCATTTTGAGCTCTTGGAACGTGCTCCATTTGTATGCCTTCAAAGTGCTCTTCAAGCTTTCTCACTTCGTCGACGTAAGCTTCCATCAATGGGCTCTGGTAACTCTTGTTCACTTGTCGGACAACTAACTGCGAATCTCCCCGCACAATCAGCTTCTTGATCCCAAGTTCTGCTGCAAACCTGAGGCCGGCAAGCAAACCTTCATACTCTGCAGTATTGTTCGTTGCTTGTTCCTTGGGAAAGTGCATTTTGACAACATACTTGAGGTGCTCGCCGGTGGGTGCGATGAGCAGCACACCAGCACCGGCGCCTTGCAGCGAGAAAGCTCCATCGAAGTACATTACCCATTCTTTGTTTGCTTCTTCGGCGGGGACGTTTGTCTCTGCAATCTCTTCGTCTGGTGTTGGTGTCCATTCTGCTATGAACTCTGCCAAGGCTCTGCTCTGGATAGTTGAAGTACTTTCAAACTTGAGACCTAAGCTTGACAGTTCGAGTGCCCACTCGACAATCCTGCCTGTTGCCTCTGGATTTTGCAATATCCTTTTCAGCGGAAAGCGAGTGACCACTGTTATCTCATGTGCTTGGAGGCCGAAAAGCAGCTTCTGCACACCAGAGTATCTTGATCTAGCCCCCTGCAAGAGGGAGCTGACAAAATAGACTGGGCGCTGTACTATCTTCTTTTGCACTTCTTCTTGCATCTGCGCAGACTCTCCCTTGTCGGGGCCAAAGCTTGTCGGGGAAGCCCCCTGCTTGTCGCTGGACGTGCTTGCCGGGGCTGTGGGCTCCTCATCTGCCTCCCTTTCCGCTACTAACGCAGCACTAACCACTTGATTGGTTGCTGCTAAGTATAGTAGCAACTTCTCTTGTGGCTTAGGTGCGACAGGTATTGGAGTGGAGGACAGGTACCCTTTCAAGTCTTGCAGCGCCGCCTCCGCTTCCGGAGTCCATTTCATTGGACCTGCCTTTTTCAGGATTTTGAAAAACTGCAGGGCGCGTTCCGCAGACTTAGAAATGAACCTGCTGAGGGCAGCCACACATCCAGCAAGCCTCCGTACATCCTTGACGCGCTTCGAAGCTTCGATCTGCTCGATGGCTTTGATCTTGTCGGGATTAGCTTCAATCCCCCTCTGGGACACAAAGAACCCGAGAAGCTTGCCGGAGGGGACTCCGAACACGCACTTCTCGGGGTTCAGCTTGAGTTGTATCTTGCACAGATTTGTAAAAGTTTCATCCAGGTCTTGGATCAGGGTATCCTTGTCCTTTCTCTTGACCACTATATCATCCATGTAAGCTTCTACATTCCTGTGTATCTGTGGCTCAAAAGCAGTGTGGACCACCCTTGCAAATGTTGAGCCCGCATTCTTCAATCCAAAGGGCATGCGTATGAAGCAATAAGTGCCACATGGAGTAATGAATGCGGTCTTCTCTTCATCTTCTTCAGCCATGAATATCTGTTGGTATCCGGAATATGCATCAAGAAACAAAAGCAACTCACATCCAGCCGTGGAGTCAACGATCTGGTCAATGCGCGGCAAGGGAAATGGATCCTTGGGACAAGCCTTATTCACATCAGTGAAGTCTATACAAAGCCTCCATTTCCCATTAGCTTTGCGCACGACAAAAGGGTTGGCCAGCCACGTGGGATGAAGTACACCTCTAACAAGGCCTGCCGCTTCCAACTTCTTGATATCCTCGGCAATAAACTCTTGGCGCTCCACCGCTTGCCTCCTGACCTTCTGCTTGACGGGCCGCGCGTGAGGACAAACGGCAAGCTTGTGCTCAATTACTTTCCTGGGAACGCCGGGGATGTCAGACGGTTGCCATGAAAACACGTCGACATTCGCCCGCAGGAAAGCAACGAGCACACTTTCCTATTTAGGATCGAGCGTGGCACTGATGGTGAAAGTACCACCAGTGCCGTCCTCCTTGGCGGACACCTTCTTGGTTGCAGGTGGAGCTGCCATTCCCTTCTTGCACTTGCCGGTGGAGCTCGATGGTGCGTCCTCGACGACAGCGCACACTCCGAAGAGGTGCGTTTGCCGGAGTGGGCCCCAGAGCTCTTGCCGGACTTGGTCTTGTTCTTCCCCCCGGGAGCTTCAGCAGCAAGTGTTTTGCTGTCTGTGGCGGCGGCTGCGTCCCGGTAGATCTTGTCGGCGTAGATAAGCGCGTCCTTCTTGTCGCCGGGGACAAAGATGACGCTTATCGGCCCTGGCATCTTGAGCATGTTGTAGGCGTAGTGCGAGGCTGCCATGAACTTGGCGAGCGCTGGACGACCAAGTATCCCATTGTATGGCAACGGGATATCGGCAACGTCGAATGTGATCCTCTTAGTCCTGAAGTTTAGCTCTCCGCCAAAGGTTACTGGCAATGTGATCTTCCCCTTCGGCTTGCTCCTTCCCGGGTTGATCCCTTGGAACGTGCCGGTCTCTTCGAGCTCGCTGTCGGGGATCTGCAGCTTCCGGATCACAGCGGAGGAGATCAGGTTCAGGCCGGCCCCACCGTCAACCAGCATCTTGGTGACCTTGAGGTTGCGGATGGTTGGCGAAACCAACATCGGCAAGCACCCGACCGCAGTTGTGCGGTCAGGGTGGTCCTCAATGTCGAAGATGATGGGCGTGCTGGACCACTTCAGGAGCTTGCGCGACTTGACGGGTGGCTCTGCTGCATTTACTTCCCGCACCCATTCCTTGAGTTGGCGGTGGGAAGTATGCAGAGAGGCACCTCCATCGACGCACAGAACTTCTGTGGCCTTCTGGAACTCCTGCTCGCTGTTGTCTCCGTCGTCCATGTCCTCGTCGTCGTCTTCGTCCTTGTCCTTGTCGCGGCCGCGGGGAGGTCTATCTCCTTGCCGCTGCTTGGCCTTGCCGCGGCGTCCTCCCCGGCCATTGAATGGCCGCTTCTTGCCGGACTCTCCTCCACCTCCCTGGGTCTTCTCCTTGTCACGTCGCTCGTACTCAGCCTTCTGCTGCTCGACGAGGTATTCGACCCTCTTGCAGTTCTGGAGATCGTGGCCCTTGGTACAGTGGATCTTGCAGTACTGCTTGTCGGAGCCGTCCTGCTTGTCGGCGGCGGCTATAGTGGCGGCTTCCTTGTTGGAGCCACCAGCCTGAGCTTTCTTGGCGCCTACCTCCTTGCCGGACTGCTCGATAGCTAGTACTTCCTTGTTCTTCTTCTTATTATTGTTCCGCCGCCGGTTTTTCCTTGCCGGGGCGGCATCCTCACTGTCCGTTCCTCCTGCTCCAACATCCTCTCCGGGGAGTCTCCTCCCCTCTTCAGCACGTGCGCACTTGTCTGCCAGGGTGTAGAGCTCACTGACGTCTCTTATCTTGCACATCGCCATTTCCTCGGCAGGGTGGACGTCCGGGATGTTGTGCTGGACGCGGCTGAATCTCTGGATGTATTTCCGCAGGGACTCTCCCTCCTTCTGGGCAAGTATGTGGAGATCACTTTCCTGGCCATGGGGCTTGTGGCCGCCCGTGAAGGCGCCTTCAAACTGGTGGCACAGGTCGGCCCAAGAAGAGATGGAGTTTTCCGGCAGGTGCATGAGCCAAGATCTGACATTCGGCTTGAGCACGAGCGGGAAGTAGTTCGCTAGTATCTTCTCGTCGCGTCCCCCGGCAGCCTGCATCGCGATGGTGTAGATGCTGAGGAACTCCGAGGGATGGGTCTTGCCGTCGTACTTCTCGGGTACGTCGGGCTTGAAGTTCTTCATGCTGGGCCACTGGACTTGCCGCAGCTCACGGGTGAACGCAGGGCAACCTGCCGCGTACGGCAAGTCGCCTGGTTCGCCGGGCGCGTGCATGTCGACAGCAGTCCCAGCGCGCTGGTCGGACTGTCGTCGCGCTTCTTTTCGACGCTCGATGCGAGTTCGAGCGTCTTCTTGTCGCCTGTTGTCGAGGACTTGGCGTTGATCGCGGCGAGCTCGTGGATCCGACGACGCCGTGGAGTCGTCATCGATGTTGATCCGACGAGTCGGCGATTTCTGCTTCCGCGGCGGGGAGTGCACGGTAGTTGCACCCCCGGCGGTCTTGTCTCCATCAGCCCGCGCCTGGCTGACTTGCCGCGGCCGTGACGTCGCCGGCTGCTGCGGTGTGTCGTTGTTGGCGAAGGCGATGAGGCTCTGGATGGTGGCCCTCTAGTCTTCGGCCTTGTCTGCCGCTGGAGGGAAGTCGAGGAGCAGCGGAGCTCTGGCTAGAGCTTCTGGTGGAGTGGAGGGAAGCGGCGACGAGCAGTGCGAGGAGCGAGATATGCTCGGACTTCTAACCGTGTTAGAAGGAGCAGGTTCTCGACCCAGCGACCGCGCCTTGCTCATGCCAGCGCGTTGGCCTTGAGCGTCCCGCATCCCGCCAACTTGGCCTTGACCCAGCAAGCGGATGGTACCCTGCGTACCATGCCGCTGCCGTTCCGGCACCTCCTGAGAGGGGCGCGGTGCGTGTACGGACATCGAGGTCTTGGAGTGGGCACGGTCGTCCGTCTTGTCCTTGGACTTGGCGGTGCCGTGAGTTTCCTCGCCGGCGTCCGTCCTTCCACCAGCGTCTACCCCACCAACCGTTGGTTCTGGTGGCGGCTGGATCGACGCAGACGGGCCTCCTACCTCCGAAGCTTTCTTCTTCGGCGGCATGTAGATGAAGTTTACGAAGTTGGTGAAGTTGCTGAAGATTGCGCCAGCGTGAACGCCGGATCAGGTTCGCACAACCTCGACGCCCCCTACCTCGCGCGCCAAAGATGTCGGGGATACTGGTCGCCCACGAACACCTATGGGACCGGAGCCCCTTTTCGTTACGGCAAGGGAGCGGAGGGAGCACAAAGAGCGGATCGAGGTGCA
The DNA here is from genome assembly GCA_902687465.1 of Secale cereale. Classification (NCBI taxonomy): domain Eukaryota; kingdom Viridiplantae; phylum Streptophyta; class Magnoliopsida; order Poales; family Poaceae; genus Secale; species Secale cereale. Next base: position 113,169,559 of record LR738714.1, on the reverse strand, counting down.
CACACGAGCAGTTTACCCAGGTTCGGGCCGCACGGATGCGTAAAACCCTACTCCTGCCTTGGTTGTATTGAGTTCTTTGCTCGGGAGCAAGAAGAGCTACAGTACTGGTTGCTAGCTACACCGAGCGTGCGAGTGATCGAAGTTCGGAACCTCCTCTACGTTTTGCATGGGCCTCCTTTTATAGGTCAAGGGGTCACCGACAGGTGGCAATGTAAGTGAGGGTAGAATTGTAAAAATGGTGGTAGTTGGAACAGTGTATGTACAGTGTCTGTATAGTGGTCTATACCCAACCCTGACGGCAAGGGACAAGGGCATTGAATGCCCGTCGCCGTCGCCTCCCAACAATGCAAAAAGCGTCCGTCAGGGCGTCTCCGTTCGCCACGATGGTAGCCTCGTCATCGTGGCTTGCCACCATGTACCCCAGGCTGCACAGCCATCCGCCACGTGCCCCTGGAAGGGCCCCAGGGCGACGCGTGGCCAGATGAGCTGGAGCGCGGGCACACAGTGGAAGCTTGCCGTGGTCGCTACCTTGCCGCGCCCGGAAGCTTGTCGCTCTCCGGGCCTTGCCGGGGCGCGCGATGCGCCACGGCGAGTCTTCTGAAATGCCATGCTCTGTCCTTCTTGGCAAGCTCCTCTCGCTAGGGTCTTGTGCTAAAGGTATGGTCTTGAGCCTGGTACGGCCTTCCCGGCAAGCTCCTCTTGCCGGGGCCTTGTTTCTTTAACTTGAATACTTTGTTCTTGAATGGTTCTAAAGGATCTAGAGCGGGCCTTGGCAGGCGCGTGGCGAGCCCGACCACGGGACGCTGCTACTGCCCGTGCACAAGTCGGGATACTAAGGTACCCCTACTTTAGTACACCGACAACGAGCATGAATTAAGCTTGGGGATGCTTGATACGTCTCCAACGTATCTATAATTTTTTATTGTTCCATGCTATTATTTATGAAGTCTTGGATGTTTAATGGGCTTTATCATTCACTTTTACATCATTTTTGGGACTAACCTACTAACCCAAAGGCCCAGTCCAGATTGTTTTTTTTTTGCCTATTTCAGGGTTTTGCATAAAACGAATATCAAATGGAGTCCAAACGGAATGAAACCTTCGCGAGAGATATTTTTCGAGGAAATCACGCTCGGGAGTCTTCGGGGCCAAGTCAGGAGACGTGGGGCCAGCCCTCAAGGGTGGGGGGCGCGCCCCCCTTCCCAGGGCGCGCCCCCCCTGCCTCGAGGCTGGCCCACACGGCCCCCGGTGCCCCCTGGTTCATATATACCTACGTACCCCAGAAACTCCATACGCAGAGAGAAAAACCCTAATTCCACCACCGTAACTTCTGTTCCCGTGGAGATCCCATCTTGGAGCCTGTTCCGGGAGGGGGGTCCATCACGGAGGCCTTCATCATCATCATCATCATCATCGCCCTCACCACGAGTTGTGAGTAGTATACCACAGACCTTCGGGTCCATAGCTAGTATCTAGATGGCTTCTTCTCTCTCTCCGGATCTCAATACAAAGTTCTCCTCGGTCTTCGGGGAGATCTATTCGATGTAATCTCTTTTTGCGGTGTGTTTGTCGAGATCCGATGAATTGTGAGTTTATGATCAAGGTTATCTATGAAAGATATTTGGTTCTTCTCTGAACTTTATATGTTTGCTCATAATATCCTTGAAAGTCTCTTCGGATTATTGGTTTGGTTTGGCCTACTAGATCTATAGTTCTTGCAATGGGAGAAGTGCTTGGCTTTGGGTTCAATCTTGTGGTGTCCTTTTCCAGTGACAGTAGGGGCAGCAAGGCACGTATTGTATTGTTGCCATCAAGGATAAAAAGATGGGGTTTTCATCATATTGCTTGAGTTTATCCCTCTACATCATGTCATCTTTCTTAAGACGTTACTCTGTTCGTATGATCTCAATACATTAGATGCATGCTGGATAGCGGTCGATGTGTGGAGTAATAGTACTAGATGCAGGCAGGAGTCGGTCTACTTGTCTCGGACGTGATGCCTATATACAATGATCATGCCTAGATAGTCTCATAATTATTCACTTTTCTATCAATTGCTCAACAGTAATTTGTTTACCCGCCGTAGAATATCTCTATAATGAGAGAAGCCACTAGAGAAAACTATGGCCCCCGGGTCTATCTTTATCATATTACTTTCCCGTCAATTTATGTCACCGTTGTTTATTTGCTGTCTTTACTTTCTGTTTCTATACCAAAAATACCAAAAATATAGTTATCATCTCTATCAGATCTCACTATCGTAAGTGACCATAAAGGGATTGCCAACCCCTTATCTCGTTGGCTGCGAAGTTCTTATTTGTTTGTGCAGGTGCGAGAGACTGGCGCGTGGTCTCCTACTTGATTGATACCTTGGTTCTCAAAAACTGAGGGAAATACTTACGCTATTGTGTTGTATCTTCCTTTCCTCTTCGAGGGAATACAACGCAAGCTCAAGAGGTGGCAGTGTGCCCCCTCCCCTTGGCCCATTAGCCCCCCCCCCAACGCTTGCCGGGGCCTACGAAACCCCTTTCGGTCACGCTGGTCGTCACCCGGTGCCCCCGAAACAATCCCGGACACCAATACCCTTCGTACAATATATCGATCTTCACCTCCGGACCATTCCGGAGTTCCTCGTCACGTCCGGGATCTCATCTATGCATATTGTCGTGTATGCATCCACACATGTATTCGAGTTTCCAATCAATACAATTATAGCATGGATAATACATGATTATCATGAACAAAGAAATATGATAATAACTAATTTATTATTGCCTCTAGGACATATTTCCAACACATGCTGGATGCCTTCTCTACACAATTCCTTCTTCTTGTCTTTCCATAAGTTACCTTCTTCCCGTATCAGCAAGCCTTTTTTTCCCAAACAAACCTCATGTGCCATCCAACATCCCAAGTACTAGTCCCTCAAAAAAACATCCCAAGTACTAGCATGATCCACGTGCCTGTCTCTTGGCTTCCAGTCTGGGGCTCTGGGCAGGAGCAACGCACAATAGCACACGTCCCGAACGCTCCTCGAGAATCCTGATGTCCTCCTGCTCCCCCATTGCCCAAACTAGTACCGACAATACTACACGGGCCTTTTACAATGTAAATTCCTAACTATAACACTCCCCCTCCTCCGTGATTTTCAAGGGGTGGGCCCCTTCCCACCCCTTACATCCAATCAAAAATCTCCACACATGACACCTCATTGAATCCGTAAAAGACATCTCTATTCGTGTAGCATCGCTTCCAAACTACCTGGGGTGTAGCCCACCTGGCCGAGCTCCCGCTTGGGCCTCGAGCCTTTGGGTCGCGGCTGCAGCCCTGTCTAGGCCAGGCGCCCCACGCCAGCTAGACTCTCCATGGTCACCGTCATGCACCGCTCCTTGCTAGCCGCAGCTTCGCAACTATCGATCAATCATGATCGATCCGATCTGCTTCCAAGCACTTGCTGATTCCGATTGCTTCTCGTTGCCACGGAAGGTTCCGCCGATAGATTGTATCTTCGTTTCTTTGTGTTGCAACGCGATCTAACTTGCTAGGCGGCGATGTCGGGACAGCCCTTCACTTCACGATTTTCTTGACGATTTCCTCCCTCAGCTTCCTCTAGATCAACCCACGGCGACCTCCAAATAACCTAGCTCATGATATCACTTGTTAGAATAATTTTGAGGCACTCTGTCATTGATCATCCGAGGACCAAGCAATCACACGACACACGACACCGAGATTTGTTAACGGGTTCACCAATATGGCTACATCCCTAGGGCCTGACTATGGGCACTCCTCCCCATGACACCGCTACAATACCACACCTGGTCGCCTTGGACGCCAGCACATGCCGCCATCTTTCCCTGTGTTCCAGTGCTATTATGTTGGCATAGATTACATCATGTGTCTACCTCGCTATATATGAGAATCCTTGAATACTAGTGTCCTACTTGGACAGGACTTCATATTTTATTGAGACACAATATAACTGCAAGTACAACTGTAACCTACCTTGTACACAATATTCGACACAAATCTAACACATACAAAGAGGCGTTCGAGTTGTTCTGCGACAGCATATGCATGAGCGGACCGCAGTGGCGCCACGTGGTGGGCTATTGGTAGGAGAGCAAGAAGCGGCCGGATAAGGTGCTCTTCCTCTGGTACGAGGAGATGTTGTGGGACTCTGTAAGTAACGTAAAGAAGCTGGCGGAGTTCATGGGGTGCGCATTCTCTGGCCAAGAGGAGGTGGCCGGGGTGGTGCAAGCCATCGTGGAGTTGTGCAGCTTCGAGAGCTTGAAGAGCATGGAGGTGAACAAGAGTGGCAGCCAGGGTCCGGCGGCACACGAGTCCTTCTTCCAAAAGGGTGTGGTCGTGGCCCGTGAACTAGAGCAACCACATGACGTTGGTGATGGCGGTGCGACTGGACATGATCGTCCTTGAAACAGGCTTTCGCCTCGCTTTATAGATGAAGCATACATCCATACAACCACATCTCAAGCACCATAATAAAAGAGAAATGTTGGGGCCATAGCACAAAGACGCCCGAATGAAAGAATAAGAAACAAAAAGGCCTCCAGGGGCAAGCTACGAAACAAGCGAGCGGTCGGAGAGCCGACACGCGGTAGAAACCAGGGCGTCCAGGAATAGCTGAAGTTGATCACGACCCCTCGGCCTAGCAAGCAGATGCCAGTGCTACAAGAAGGCAAGAAATTTGAAGAATGGGTCAGTAGCACGTCGTGGGAACACTCGCTCAATCACCATCTTGTTGCGAGTAGTCCAGAGAGTCCACATCATAGCCGCGAAGATGAGGCAGAACAGTCGGCGCTTACGGCCAACCTGAGGGGCCCTAACCTGCAGAAACTTTGCAAGGTCATGAGCCTCCCACTCTGGCCCTAGAGCCTCAATAACAAAGCACCAAAGTGTCTGCACTGCTACGTAAGAGAACAAAATGTGCGTTCCCGTTTTCGGGACATGGCACAAAGGGCAAAGGCCATTGCCCGGACCATGGCGTTTCAACACCTCGGTCCCCGAAGGCAGACGGCCACGGAGGAGCTGCCATACAAAAATCTTAATCTTCAAGGGCAATGGTGCCTTCCACAATGGGCATAGCCACTGTAGAACCGGCATACGACATAATGCCTGATAAGCCGAACTAACGGAGAATTCACCCGAAGGAGAAAGGCTCCAAGAAATAGCGTCAGGGTCGTGGGACAGAGGAAGAGGGACTACTTCCCTTAGGTCTGTCCATTCCCGTACCTCATCTGGTCTGAATGAGTGGCGGAACGCAATGTTCCATCCCTCCTCCAAAGCAGCCGCAAATACAAGAATGGCCGGGTCATCACAAACCGCAAAGAGCCTCGGGAACCGCAAGCGGAGAGGCTCGCCCTCAAGCCATGGGTCCAATCAAAATTGGGTCCCAGACCCATTGCCAACGGAGAAATGCAAACCCAGCCTAATCTCTTCCTTGATGGCCAGAATAGATTTCCAGAACGGGGACCCAGCCGAGTGTGAGCAAGCCATGAGGGGTTGGCCCTGCAAGTACTTGGACTCAACCAGCTGCAACCACAACCCCACATCTCCCTGCTAGATCCGCCAAACCCAACGCAGCATAAGTGCAACGTTCATCCGGTGAGATGCAGGGATGCCCAACTCACCTCGGTCCTTAGGCAAGCAAATGTCAGCCCACTTCACCATATGGTACTTGGGCCGACCATCCCCTGCCTGCCAGAAGAACCTAGCCAGCTCCCTGTCAAAGGAGCTATGCACACCTTTGGGTAAGATGTACATCCCCATCATATACATGGGGAGGCTGGCAAGGATAGAGCTAATGAGGACAGTTTTGCTACCTTTAGAAGTGAACCTATCGCACCAGGGCTCCGCACGGGACGCTACTCGTCCCATAAGCGGATCATACCCACTCAGCAAAATCCATATTCAGCCAGGGGCATCCCCAAGTAAGATATGGGGAATGACGCCAACCTACAATTGAGGTTATCCGTGATACGAAGCTGCTCAACCTCCGAATAGCCAAAGACCACCACCTCGCTCTTATCAAAGTTAATCTTAAGTCTAGACATTTCCTCAAAGCAGAGCAAAAGGAACATAAGATTAACAATGTCTGAGTCTGAGCCTTCCACCATAATCATGGTGTCATCCGCACTACAAGGATCGGTTTTAGCTTCGACGTCGCAGAGTCATCCTCATGAATGTGCTAGCGACATGGATGTTGGCATAAAGAAAACACTTTGTACACTCGATATATATTGGTGCGCATAAAGCTTGTCGCCATGGACCCCATGACGCATTTTCCTCACAGACACAACTTCCTGGCACAAGCCACCTCCATTTACAAACACAAGGGTGTGTCGGGTCCTTCGATTTTACATCGGAATATTGGATGACAGACAAAAAAAGACAGGTGAAACAAATAGGGCAGCTATTGCTAGTGAATTTGGAATCGGCTTTAGTAAGACAAACAAATCAGTTTTGGCGGTTCAGGTTTGAAGTTTCTGGATCAAAGCAGAGGGTTTGATGGACGTGGTGTGTATGGCTTGGGACTTGACGCCGACAGCTACAAATGACTATCTCACGCTCCACAATAAGTTAAGGGACACGGTGGTCAGCCTACAAAAATGGAGTGCTCGTTGGATTGGAAACGTAAAGCTTCAAATATCCATTGCATTGGAAGTAATTAAGAGGCTGGATATTACTATGGACTTTAGGACGCTCTCGGAGGGGGAACGGGGCCTACGGAGAACCTTGAAGAGGAATCTACTGGGGAGCGTTCTCTTGAGAGAACGATAGAAGGCAGCGCTCGAGGCTATTGCAGCTGCGTGAAGGAGACGGGAAAATGAGACTATTCCATCAGCAAGCAAGCCACAGGCAGAGGAAGAATGTACTCCGATCGGTCATGCACAATGCGAACATCTATTCTGGCCAGGACGAGGTGGCATCCGTGGTGGATGCCTTCTATGGCGCGACCTTTGGGGCTACAGATCACAGAAGTTACACGCTAAATCTTCATGAGCTCGACCTGCCACATCAGGACCTTGCGCAGCTAGATGAACCTTTTACCTTGGAGGAAGTGGAGGGTGTGATTAAAGACATGCCTCCGTACAAGGCACCGAAGCCAGACGGATTTATGGGCCGGCTCTTTGACATGTGCTGTAATATAATTAAGGTGGACTTCATGAAGGCCACGCATTGTTTTTACAATGGTGATGTGATGGGAATGGGAGCCATCAACAAATCTCTTGTCACTCTCTTGCCCAAGATAGATGGAGCCTTGGAGGTGGAAGATTTTAGGCCAATTAACCTTGTGCATGGGGCCATTAAATTTGACCGTACACTAATCATGCACTCAAATGTGTACGACCAAGATCACGGACTCACTGGAATATATCGATCACAACACAACTCTAGACACAAATTAAAATAATACAAGCTTTATATTACAAGCCAGGGGCCTCGAGGGCTCGAATACAAAAGCTCGAAAACACAAGGGTCGGCGGAAGCAATAATATCTGAGTGCAGACATAAGTTAAACAAGTTTTCCTTAAGAAGGCTAGCACAAATATAGCAACGATCGAAAAGGCAAGGCCTCCTGCCTGGGACCTCCTAACTACTCCTCGAAGCCGAACTCCACATAGAAACATCCTCGGGATCCTCTTTGTCCTGGACTCCACCATCTGGTTGCGTCAACCGAGAAGAAGGGACAAAAGGGGAAAAGGGAGAGCAAAGCAACCGTGAGTACTCATCCAAAGTACTCGCAAGCAAGGATGTACACTAAAAATGCAATGATATCTGTGCAAATGGGTAATATATGTGGGCTAAATGCAGAATGCCAGAATAAGAGGGGGATAGCTAATCCAATCGAAGACTACGCTTCTGGCAGCTCAATCTTGCAGAAGTAGAAGGGAGTAGCTAGAAAGTATCAAGTATCCTCGCTTCTGGCAGCCTCCGTCTTGCAGCAGTAGAATAGAATAGATGGTAAGTTCACCAAGTAACATCGTATAGCATAATCCAACCCGGCGATCCTCCCGCACATCACCCTGTGAGAGAGCAACCACCGAGTTATCTCTGGAACTTATCTGGGTGTGTTTTATTACATATCCAATTCTAGTTGTCATGAGGTCAGAGTACAACTCTGGATCGTCCTTTTACCGAGGGACACGACTATTCGAATAGATTAACTTACCTGCAGGGGTGCACCACATAACCCAGCACGCTTGATCCCATTTGGCTGGACACACTTTCCTAGGTCATGCCTAGCCTCGGAAGATCAACACGTCTCAGCCCTACCTAAGCACAACAGTGAGGTCAGCACGCCGATCTATACCCTAAGCGCGCAGGGATCCGGGCCCATGGCCCAACGCACACCTGCATGTTGCATACGCGACCGATAAGAAAACCTAGCCGCTCCTAATACCAGAGCGGCGTTCCAGTCCAATCCGGCGCGCGCCGCTAAGTCGCTGACGTCAAGAAGGCTTCGACTGATACCACGACGTCGAGTGCCCATAACTATTCCCACGTCGCTGGTTAGTGCGTATAGGCCAATGGCCAGACTCAGATCAAATATCCAAACTCGTTAAGCGTGTTATTATGAAATCACCACAGACAACGGCCAGGGCCAGGCGACCTCTCCACTGGGTGTCTCAACCTGCCATGTCGCTCCGCCACAAATATCCACTCGGGGGGCCGTCGAGAACTTAGGCCCATCACTACCTGGATGGAGCCACCTATCCTTTCAGCCCCCACATCGAATCACTTGCGGGTACTCAATGAGCCGACCCGACTTTAGTCACATCATGTGTCATGTAAAGTATGAGTATAGTATATAGCCGTGATCACCACCCGAGGTGATCACGGCCCGATAGTATAGCATGGCAGACGGACAAGGATGTGGGGCCACTGATGGAATACTAGCATCCTATACTAAGCATTATGATAGCAGGTAAGGGTAACAACTGTAGCAACAAAGACAGGCTATGCAGCAGAATAGGATTAACGAAAGCAGTAACATGCTACACTACTCCAATGCAAGAAGTAGAGGGAAGAATAGGCCATATCTGGTGATCAGGGGGGCTTGCCAGGTTGCTCTGGCAAGAAGGAGGGGTCGTCGTCGACGCAGTCGAACAAAGTGGCACCGTCAGCAGTCTCAGTCTCGGTGTCTATCGGAGAGAAGAGGGGGGAGAAACAATAAATATAAAGCAAACATCGTACCACAAAGCATAACATGGCAAAACATGGTGCTACGTGTGACCTAACACGGTATTAAGTGATACTTGCAAGGATAGAAACATCCGGGAATGTATTCTCGGTGTTTCGCGTTTTTGGACAAACGGACCGAAGGAGTATTGTTCCATGTTCGGTATGCTAGATATGTGTGGCGGATGAACGGACCGCGTTTTCAGATTCATCTCGAAATTCTGAGCAACTTTCATGTATAAAACTTTTTCATCCGAGCTACGGATTATTTTATATGATTTTTCAAAGTTTTAACAATATTCTGAAAATATTATTAATTACTAAATTCGACAGAAAAGAGTAATGACATCAGCATGATGTCATCGTGACATCAGCAGTCAACCAGTCGGTTGACTGGTCAACCTATTTAGTGGGGCCCGCCTGTCATTGTCTCATCTAACTAACTACATCATTAGATTAGCTAATCTACTAAATTAGGTTAATTAAGATTAATTAACTTAATCAATCATTTAATTAATTAATTATTTTACCAATATATTTTTTAACATCTTTTTTTAAAAGGGAGGGGGCCCCAGCTGCTAGTGGCACAAAGGCCACTAGAGCGGGTCTTAACGGGCGCAGGCGGGGTTGCCCACCGGGGCAGACCCGGACAACGGCCACGGCGGGGTGCCGGCCCCAGGCGCGGGCCGGGGCGGCCACGGCGGGGCGCCGGCCCAGGCGCGGGTCAGGTGGCCACGGCGGGGCGCCGGCCGGGGTGCGGGTCGGGTGGCCACGCCGGGGGCGCTGGCCCCTGGTGATGGTCGGGGCGGCCATGGCGGGGCGCCGGCCGAGGCGGCCACTGCGGGGCGCCGACCCCAGGCGCTGACCGGGGCGGCAGGAGCGGCGTCGGAGAGCTGGAGGCGGCGCGATGGTTGGAGGCCTGGGGGCTAGCGGGGCGGTGGCGTTGAACGGGAGCGGCTAGCGTGCGGCGCAAGCGTGGCCATGGACGCGTGCCGCAGGCGTAAGCCGCGGCTAGCAGCGACGGGCTGCGGTCGAGGGTTCTGACGCGGCTGCTAAGACGGCCTAAGGCGACAGATTTGATGAGGAAAAGGGGGGAGACGAGGAGGAGCTCACTGGACCCTGCAGATGTGCGTTCGCGGGCTCGGGGGAGGCTTGGTGACGACGGCGTGGTGGCGACGTTCTCCGATGACCAGAGGCGGGAGGCGGGGTCGAGAGTGTCGACGACGGACATCGACGGTTGCCCGCGGAGGGGATCGACGGGAGCGACACGCTTCTTCTGGGCTTCAACAGACGGCGAACGGTGGCCGGTGGCCACAGCAACAACGACAACGACGCGGACACCGTGCGAGCTCTTGCGCTCGATTTCGAGCAGATGAGGAGGGCGCGATGGAAAAAAAAGAGGGGATCGGGCGAGCTCGATCTAGGGTTCCCAGGGGACGTGCTTATAGGGATGGGGAGGCTCTATGGCATGCGTGGCGGCAATCGAGCGACGATGGCAGCGGATGCACGACACGCACCGCTCTCTGTAGGTAAGGTTGAAGAGGAGGGAGAGATGGGAAGGATTGAGTACTATTCACGATGGGCCAAACTGCAATGTGTAAATAGAGCCCAATAGCACGGTAGTAGTTAGGCATTTTCCCTTTTTCTATTTTATTTACAGTTTTGTAGTTTCTCCACTGCTTTGCATTTACCTTTTGCTGTGAGATGATTTTTTTAATTGTGAAACTTAGCACATAAATACTAGGCTATCTTACAGGGTTGTACAAAAAAGGTTTGAGGCCAATTGGGACTGTTCAAATTTATTTTGAATTAAAATGTATTTATTTAATCCCGCTGATCCACTAAAAATTCCTAGGGGCAATTTAAAGATCCATTTAACGTTGGTTCCTGTCGGGGAAACTGATCGGCCACGAACACCTATGGGACCGGAGCCCCTTTTCGGTACGGCAAGGGAGCGGATGGAGCACAAAGAGCGGATCGAGGTGCACACGCGAGCAGTTTACCCAGGTTCGGGCCGCACGGATGCGTAAAACCCTACTCCTGCCTTGGTTGTATTGAGTTCTTGGCTCGGGAGCAAGAAGAGCTACAGTACTGGTTGCTAGCTACACCGAGCGTGCGAGTGATCGAAGTTTGGAACCCCCTCTACGTTGTGCATGGGCCTCCTTTTAAAGGTCAAAGGGGTCACCGACAGGTGGCAACGTAGGTGAGGGTAAAAACGTAAAAATGGTGGTAGTTGTAACAGTGTATGCACAGTGTTTTGTACCTAACCCTGACGGCGGGGGACAAGGGCATTGAATGCCCGTCACCGTCGCCCCAAATAGTGCAAAAAGCGTCCGTCCGGGCGTCTCCGTTCGCCACGATGGTGGCCTCGTCATCGTGGCTTGCCACCGTGTACCCCAGGCTGCACAGCCATCCGCCACGTGCCCCTGGAAGGGCCCCAGGGCGACGCGTGGCCAGATGAGCTGGAGCGCAGGCACACAGTGAAAGCTTGTCGTGGCAAGCGCCTTGCCGCGGTTGCTACCTTGCCGCGCCCGGAAGCTTGTCGCTCTCCGGGCCTTGCCGGGGCGCGCGATGCGCCACGGCGAGTCTTCTGAAATGCTATGCTCTGTCCTTCCTGGCAAGGTCCTCTTGCCAGGGTCTTGTGCCAAAGGTATGGTCTTGAGCCTGGTACGGCCTTCCCGGCAAGCTCCTCTTGCCGGGGCCTTGTTTCTTTAACTTGAATACTTTGTTCTTGAATGGTTCTAAAGGATCCAGAGCGGGCCTTGGCGGGCGCGGGGCGAGCCCGAGCACGGGACGCTGCTACTGCCCGTGCACAAGTCGGGATACTAAGGTACCCCTACTTTAGTACACCGACAGGAGCCCCCGGGCCTGGGCCACACACGGTGCCGAGCGCTGTTGGGCCAGGCCCAAAACAGTGCACGGGCACCCGCGGCCCACGGCGCGCCGTATCCCCCTCCGTATCCGTCGCGTCCCTCCCTAACGACACGCGTCGATTGCGGCATCGTGGGAGAGATCGTGGCCTGTTTCTTTAATGGGAAAATGCGGAACGTCACCCACTCCCCCTTAAAAGCAGAGGAAACAGGGGCAGTTTCCCCCCATTGCTTCATTGCGTCTTCAACCTCCAGAAACGCCCGCCGCTCTCCTCCTCCCCAAAGGTCGAAAGAGAGCTGAGCTCCACCCTTCTTTCGCCGCCGCCAGCTTCTTCAGCGCCGCCTGCCCCCCTCGCCGTCCCCGCCATGGCCCCGAAGGGCGACAAGGCGAAAGCCGCGAAGACCGAACGGGCGGCGAAGCTTGCAGCAATGCGGAAGAGGATGGTGGTTTTCCCGCCGAGGCTCGGCGCGAGGGAGCTGAAGGACAAGTACTACCTCTTCTGGTCGAGGGAAACGAAAGCTCACCCGCGCACCAGAGTTCTCCCCGCCGAGGCCTGCGACATGTTTCCGGGAGGTTATCCTTACTTTGCCCTATTCTTCCATTGCGGACTCTGCCCTCCATACTCTGAGTTCTTCTGCGATCTCATGAATACGTATGGATTCCACCTCTTTGATTTTACCCCGAACGCAGTCCTGACCATGGCCGTTTTCCCACATCTGTGCGAGAACTTCGTCGGAGTCACCCCCAACGTAGCCCTCTTCCGCCACTTCTTTACGCCTCGGGTAGAGTCTGGATCTCCTTTGTCCGGCGGGATCTCTTGGATCTTTAGGCTCAATAAGAAAGAGGCGTACTTGATTGGAGAGCTCCGTGGCAAGTGGGAGGAGTGGAGGGCTGACTGGTGCTGGATCATGGAGGATGGACCCCAGCAGTTTACTTCCCTGTGCCGAGCTACAATAGTGCGCGGCAAGGATTGGAGTGATCTGGCCCCGGAGGACGAGAAGCTGAAGATAGCTCTCACTAGGATTCTTCGCCTCCGGCAAGCCAACCTTACCGTAGGTGATGTCGGGGCAGATTTCCTTCGCCGCCGCATTGCCCCCTTGCAGGAGAGGAAGAGGGTTGCTTGGGATTTCGGCAACGCGGCAGACTGTATGAGGCTGCGCCCTGGCCTTAACTATAACTTCACTGTCCTGGAGCTCAAGGGGATGCTCCGTGAGCTGTTCAAGCATGACGCCAAGCACCCGGAGTGGTTTGCCCCGTCGCGGGGGGGTAGTTCCACTATGTAACAATTCATCACTTAGTGCTATCCGCGCGGCGATGCCGCTGTGCGACTCCCACGGGGTTGACCCCACTTGGCTGGCGCCTTCAGACGAAACTGCACAAACCTTCTTCGACAACTTGGTTGAGCTGCCGATCAATCTCGATGAGAAGAAGAGTCTCACCCGCGACACCACCGACCGGGATTTGGCGTATATCGCCACCAGGATGGAGGAGGCTGCCGTAGCTGAGGCCGCGGGCGAGTTTGGGTACTCCTTGGACGAGGCGGATGCAGCGGATCCGGTGAGTCGGGCCGAGGAGGAAGAGATCCTCAAACTGCTGAAGCCTGCCGAGCAGCCTGCCGAGACGAGCGAGGCTGCCGGGCAGGGCACAGAGTCAAGTGAGCCCGCCGATGAGGACGCCGAATCGGGCGACCCTTCAGAAGACTCAGGCGGGTCTCTGGGCCTCGACGGCTCCTCTTCATCCTCGGGGAGTTCTCCGCCACCACCAAGTCCTCCGCCCCAGCCAAAGAAACGCCTCCGCAAGGCCACTGACACGGCGAGGCAGCCGGCGGCCCAGCAGCAGCCGCAGCGTCGCTCGACGCGCGCCACCACGACGAGCAGGGCCATCAAGGGGGCGCCTCGCGCCTCAGCGGCAGGCGGAGGAGGATCTTCCCGAACTGCTTCTGGCATTCCTTCCGCCCCTCGGGCTTCGGCGACGACCGGAGCGGGGTCTTCTCAGACCACGGCTCCGGAGCCCGCCAAGCGCCCGAGGGAGCCTACTCCTCCAGCTCCTCGCGCCGGGACGCGCGAGGCGGACTTCGACTTCTCCGTCCTCAGTTCCGACGAGGAGGAAGAAGAGTAAGCACTTGTAACTCTTGATTTTTGTTGTTCTTGTCTTGAACTTTCCTTGCCTGACTTTGTTTGATGTCTGTCTTCCAGGACCCTAGCCCAGAGGATGGCGAAGAGGGCCAAGATCCCGGTGGTTGATCTTGAGGACGAGCCTGTCGCAGGGGCAGGGGATGCGCCAGCGACAAGCTTGCCGGACCAGCCTGCTACTCCGCAGAGCAGCCCCCAGCGCAGCCCCCAGCGTGAGTCTTCTTTTTATTTCTTCACTTGTCGGGTGTGCGTGGGCTTCTTTTCCTTGCTAATGTCTTGTTTGTTTGCTGATTTGTGCAGAAGCAGAGCCGCAGCCTCAGGAGCGTCAAGAGACCGCTCCCGAAGAGCCGCTCGTCTCAGCCTCCCCGCCAAGGAGGAGCTCCCCGGCGAGGGAGAATACCCCGCCAAGGGCGAGTACTCCGCCAAGGGCGAGTACCCCGCCAAGGGCGAGTACTCCGCCAAGGGAAGGCGCCAGCGGCCCTCCGCCGGCGGGGGCTACCACCACGCCGCCGAGGGAGGACCCCCTGGTGAGGAACCCCGTCGAAGACGAGGCTCGTGCAGGTAACCCTTGTGTTTTTCTTCTCTTGAATTTTCCTTTTTGGATATTTGCTTGACACTTCTTCTTTCTTTCTTCTTCTTTTCTTGTCTTCAGACTCGACCACCCCGGAGCCGATGGAGACGGAGGCCACTGTCGATGAGACCGCCGCGGCCACTGACGCGGCAGCTGAGGAGGGGATCGGCGACCGTACTGACGGCCCCGAGGCCGCAGGAGCGCCGGACGCTGCGCCGGCCGCCGACCATTCTGCTGCCGCGACCGAGCCGGGCGTCTATCTGGAGGCCGCCAACGGGGTCTTCATCCAAGTTCCGTGGGCTTCTACATCGAGGGCGCCCGCGGAGGGAGAGGTCTTCGATGAGGAAGTCCTGGCCTTCGCCGGGCCGAGGCTTGTCGACGCGCCCGGCAGCAGCAGCGAGCCCGAAGAGGAGCAGCTCCTGCGGAAGCTCCTGGCTCTCTACCGCGCCAGGCAGGCCAAGCTGGAGTCCCGGGAGGCCCTGGCTGCCAAAGCTGGCGTCAATCTGGAGAAGCGCGCCGAGGAGCTCCGTGCCGCCAACCAGGCGGCCCTCCGGTCTTTGGCGGAGGAGCGGGAGGAGCTTGCCGAGGCGCACCAGGCGTTTGTCCTCGAAAAGGCCGAGGCAGAGGAGCAGCAAAGGCTTGCCGCCGAAGATCTGTCTCGGCGGGAAGGAGAGCTGAGGCAGCGGAAGGTCGACCTCGATAGTCATGAGGACGACCTTACCGCGCGCGAGCAGTCCCTCGGCGGGGCTCTGCAGGAAGTGAGAGACGCCGCTGCAGCTGCAGAGACCGCCAAGAGGGACTTGGAGGCGAGGGTGGCACAGTTGGAGCTCAACTTGAAGACGAGCGAGAAGAATGTCGCCGCGCTCAAGTTGGAGAGGGAGAAAGATGCCCACAGCCACTCGGAGCTGCAGGTCCGTCTCTCCGACAAGGGCAAGGAGCTCGCCGTCGCCAAGGACTCCATCGCGGACTTGGAAATGAAGCTGTCCACCCTCACTGAATCACTTGACGGCGCCAGGAACAGGGAGGCGAAGCTGAAGGAAGATCTCCGGGCAGAGAGGGCACTGTTGGACAGCGCCGCCCTCACGCAGAATAACTTCAGGCAGACGGTGGAGCAGTGGACCGAGGAGCTCGTCGCCGCCGCCGCTGACATCGATAGGGAGATGGCGGCGCTGGGGACGGAGCACCTCGGGTACTCCCCTGACGCAAACCTCCCTCACAGCGCCAAGCTGAGCTTATTCTTCAGGGGAATAGCGCCGGCCCTCGAGCAGCTCCGGGAAAGGATCCCAACACAGCTGGCGGACGAGGCACGCAGGCTTTGCACGGGAGTTGTGGAGAGAGTGCTGACGAAGATAGTCTACCGCAACCCCGGGATCAATCTTGACAACGTCCTCCGGACCTTGCCGCCCGACGCTGACCAGGAAGCGCTGAAAGCTCTTGTTGCCCACATCGTGGCCAAGGTGGGCAAGATCAGGAGAGTTGACGGCGATCGCGTAGACTAGGTTATTTTCTTTCTGCTTCCCTTGTCGCTGCCAATTAAGTCATGGACAGTAGTCTATTAGAACAGCGACAAGTCATCTTGTAATATAACTTTGTTTTGGGTAGTTGATGTAGTGTTATTTCCTTTACTCAACCTCTTTACTTTGTATGCTTTTACCCTACGCTTTTAGGAAACTTGCCGGCAAAGGGACCCTTGCCGCGAGCGCTGAGTGCGGAACTTCAGCAGCCTGCTGGCAACGCCTCTACCGGCAAGAAACCTTGCCGCAGCTAGTCGCAGCACACTTAGGTTGTTGAGCGAACTCGAAAACGAAGTAAGGGCGCGACACTTGTCGCAGCTCACTTAAGCCGTTGAGCGTGCTCGAAACAAAGTAAGGGCGCGGCTAGCTACGGGTAGGTTCCTCCGCGCACAGGTTTTCCATACAAAGTGTGGTCGTTCAAGGAAGATAACTTTAAAATTTTAAAAATTTGAATGCTCAAACTTTGGCAACTTAGCTTTTGTGTTGTTTGCTTCCCGGCAAGGCGAGGCTCGCACAAACTGTCAGATAACACATGCAAGAAAAACGAAAAGGCATGAAATGACAAGTTGTGCAAGGCACAAAAGTTTTACTGATGCACGGGGTCTGCGCCCGGCTTTGTACAAAGGTTTACATGCAACAGCGGCAAGACTTGTACAAAAGGTGTTTGCCGAAGAGGATCACGACAACCGCGCCTTATGGGTGAAACTTGCGAAGATGCTCAATGTTCCAGGAGTTGCTCACCGGTAAGCCCTCTTCGGTCTCAAGGCGGACAGCGCCGGGCCTTGTGACTTGTCTCACCCGATAAGGGCCTTCCCACTTCGGCGTCAACTTGTTGGAATTCTTGGCGGACTGAACATGCCGAAGAACAAGGTCGCCTTCCTCGAGACTTCTGGCCTTGACTTTGCGGCTATGGTAGCGGCGCAAAGCTTGCTGGTATTGAGCAGCTTGTACAGCAGCCTGAAGACGGTTCTCCTCGAGGAGCAGTGCATCATCTTGCCGCAGCTGTTCTTGCTCGAGCTCATCGTAAGCGAGCACTCGAGGAGACCCGTATACGAGTTCCGTGGGGAGAACTGCCTCTGCTCCATAGACAAGAGCAAAGGGTGTCTCTCCGGTGGCTCGATTTGGTGTCGTCCTGATTGACCAAAGAGCCGCCGGCAACTCCTCAATCCAGTTTCTTCCGCATTTGTGCAGCCTGTCGAAAGTTCTTGTCTTGAGCCCGCGCAGCACTTCAGCATTTGCGCTCTCCGCTTGACTGTTGCTCCTTGGGTGAGCAACGGAAGCGAAGCAGACCTTGGCGCCGAGGTCTTGGACGTACTGCATGAAGGTGCGGCTTGTGAACTGTGTGCCGTTGTCGGTGATGATCCTGTTAGGGATTCCGAAACGGCAAACAATTGACCTGAAGAACTTGACTGCTGACTGTGCGGTCACCTTTCTCACTGGTTCCACTTCTGGCCACTTTGTGAACTTGTCGATAGCGACGTACAAGTACTCAAAGCCCCCGACTGCGCGGGGAAAGGGGCCGAGGATGTCGAGCCCCCAGACCGAAAAGGGCCAGGACAAAGGGATCGTCTGGAGAGCTTGAGCTGGCTGATGTATTTGCTTGGCATGGAACTGGCACGCTTCACACTTGGTTACTTGTGCAGTTGCATCTTGGAGGGCTTCTGGCCAAAAGAAACCTTGCCGGAACGCCTTCCCGGCAAGTGCTCTTGCGCCAATGTGCTGGCCACATATGCCTCCATGTATCTCTGCCAACAGCTTCTGTCCATCTTCCCGGGAAATGCACTTCAATCTGACACCATTGAGTCTTCTTCTGTACAGTTCATTGCCGACGAACTGGTACATACTTGACTGCCTAGTTATTCTCTCTATTTCTTCTGGCTCTTCGGGAAGTTCTCCAGTTTGAAGAAAACGGACAATCTGCTGTGCCCAGGTTGGAGCTTGAGGCTCAACAACAAGGACTAAAGGCATCAGTGCTGCTGCGGGAACGTCAGCTTCTACGGCAAGAACCTGCGGCTTTGCCGGAGCTGGACGCTCCCCGGCAAGCCTGCCGGGGCAAGACTTGTCGGGAATGCTTGCTTCAACTATACGAACCCTAGGGTCCGCAGGAGCAGAGCGTTCCTCAGCAACTTGGTCGTTGATCTTGGGGACCTTGGCGGCGGCTTCAGGAGGATCCGCCGGCAAGTAGTCGCCGGAGACCAACTTTCTCTTCTTGCTTTGCCCAACTGATGGTGTAACGGATGGTTGAGTTAGCTTGAGAACGAAGATCCCTGGTTCCACAGGTAGCTTCAGTGCAGCGCACTTCGACAGGCCGTCTGCGATATCATTTTGAGCTCTTGGAACATGCTCCATCTGTATGCCTTCAAAGTGCTCTTCAAGCTTTCTCACTTCGTCGACGTAAGCTTCCATCAATGGGCTCTGGTAACTCTTGTTCACTTGTCGGGACAACCAACTGCGAATCTCCCCGCACAATCAGCTTCTTGATCCCAAGTTCTGCTGCAATTCTGAGACCGGCAAGCAAACCTTCATACTCTGCAGTATTGTTCGTTGCTTGCTCCTTGGGAAATTGCATTTGGACAACGTACTTGAGGTGCTCTCCGGTGGGTGCGACAAGCAGCACAACATCACCGTCGCCTTGCAGCGAGAAGGCTCCATCGAAGTACATTACCCATTCTTTGTTTGCTTCCTTGATGGGGATGCTTGTCTCTGGAACTTCTTCGTCTGGTGTTGGTGTCCATTCCGCTATGAACTCTGCCAATGCTCTGCTCTGGATAGTTGAAGTACTTTCAAACTTAAGACCAAAGCTTGACACCTCCAGTGCCCACTCGACGATCCTGCCCGTTGCTTCTGGATTTTGCAATATCCTTTTCAGCGGAAAGCGAGTGACCACTGTTATCTCATGTGCTTGGAGGCCGAAAAGCAGCTTCTGCACACCAGAGTATCTTGATCTAGCCCCCTGCAAGAGGGAGCTGACAAAATAGACTGGGCGCTGCACCATCTTCTTTTGCACTTCTTCTTGCATCTGCGCAGACTCTCCCTTGTCGGGGTCAGAGCTTGTCGGGGAAGCCCCCTGCTTGTCGCTGGACGTGCTTGCCGGGGCTGTGGGCTCCTCATCTGCCTCCCTTTCCGCTACTAACGCAGCACTAACCACTTGATTGGTTGCTGCTAAGTATAGCAGCAACATCTCTTACGGCTTAGGTGCGACAAGTATTGGAGTGGAGGATAGGTACCCTTTCAAGTCTTGCAGCGCTGCCTCCGCTTCCGGAGTCCACTTCATTGGACCTGCCTTTTTCAGGATTTTGAAAAATGGCAGGGCGCGTTCCGCAGACTTAGAAATGAACCTGCTGAGGGCAGCCACACAACCAGCAAGCCTCCGTACATCCTTGACGCGCTTTGGAGCTTCGATCTGCTCGATGGCTTTGATCTTGTCGGGATTAGCTTCAATCCCCCTCTGGGACACAAAGAACCCGAGATGCTTGCCGGAGGGGACTCCGAACACGCACTTCTCGGGGTTCAGCTTGAGTTGTATCTTGCGCAGATTTGTATTTGTTTCATCCAGGTTTTGGATCAGGGTATCCTTGTCCTTGCTCTTGACCACTATATCATCCATGTAAGCTTCTACATTCCTGTGTATCTGTGGCTCAAAAGCAGTGTGGACCACCCTTGCAAATGTTGAGCCCGCATTCTTCAATCCAATGGGCATGCGTATGAAGCAGTAAGTGCCACATGGAGTAATGAATGCGGTCTTCTCTTCATCTTCTTCGGCCATGAATATCTGGTGGTATCCGGAGTATGCATCAAGGAATGAAAGCAACTCACATCCAGGCATGGAGTCAACGATCTGGTCAATGCACGGCAAGGGAAATGGATCCTTGGGACAAGCCTTATTCACATCAGTGAAGTCTATACAAAGCCTCCATTTCCCATTAGCTTTGCGCACGACAACAGGGTTGGCCAGCCACATGGGATGAAGTACACCTCTAACAAGGCCTGCCGCTTCCAACTTCTTGATTTCTTCAGCAATAAACTCTTGGCGCTCCACCGCTTGCTTCCTGACCTTGTGCTTGACGGGCCGCGCGTGAGGACAAACGGCAAGCTTGTGCTCAATTACTTTCCTGGGAACGCCGGGGATGTCAGACGGTTGCCATGCAAACACGTCGACATTTGCCCGCAGGAAAGCAGCGAGCGCGCTTTCCTATTTAGGATCGAGCGTGGCACTGATGGTGAAAGTACCACCAGTGCCGTCCTCCTTGGCGGACACCTTCTTGGTTGCAGGTGGAGCTGCCATTCCCTTCTTGCACTTGCCGGTGGAGCTCGATGGTGCGTCCTCGACGGCAGCGCAGCACTCCGAAGAGGTGCGTTTGCCGGAGTGGACCCCAGAGCTCTTGCCGGCCTTGGTCTTGTTCTTCCCCCGGGGAGCTTCAGCGGCAAGTGTTTTGCTGTCTGTGGCGGCTGCTGCGTCCCGGTAGATCTTGTCGGCGCAGATAAGCGCGTCCTTCTTGTCGCCGGGGACAGAGATGACGCTTATCGGCCCAGGCATCTTGAGCATGTTGTAGGCATAGTGAGAGGCTGCCATGAACTTGGCGAGCGCTGGACAGCCAAGTATCCCATTGTATGGCAATGGGATATCGGCAACGTCGAATGTGATCCTCTCAGTCCTGAAGTTTAGCTCTCCGCCAAAGGTTACTAGCAACGTAATCTTCCCCTTCGGCTTGCTCCTTCCCGGGTTGATCCCTTGGAACGTGCCGGTCTCCTCGAGCTCGCTGTCGGGGATCTGCAGCTTCCGGATCACAGCGGAGGAGATCAGGTTCAGGCCGGCCCCGCCGTCAACCAGCATCTTGGTGACCTTGAGGTTGCAGATGGTTGGCGAAACCAACATCGGCAAGCACCCGACCGCAGTTGTGCGGTCAGGGTGGTCCTCAATGTCGAAGATGATGGGCGTGCTGGACCACTTCAGGAGTTTGCGCGACTCGACGGGTGGCTCTGCTGCATTGACTTCCCGCACCCATTGCTTGAGTTGGCGATGGGAAGTATGCAGAGAGGCACCTCCATCGATGCACAGAACTTCTGTGGCCTTCTGGAACTCCTGCTCGCTGTTGTCTCCGTCGTCCATGTCCTCATCGTCGTCTTCGTCTTCGTCCTTGTCGCGGCCGCGGGGAGGTCTATCTCCTTGCCGCTGCTTGGCCTTGCCGCGGCGTCCTCCCCGGCCATTGAATGGCCGCTTCTTGCCGGACTCTCCTCCACCTCCCTAGGCCTTCTCCTTGTCACGTCGCTCGTACTCAGCCTTCTGCTGCTCGACGAGGTATTCGACCCTCTTGCAGTTCTGGAGATCGTGGCCCTTGGTACGGTGGATCTTGCAGTACTGCTTGTCGGAGCCGTCCTGCTTGTCGGCGGTGGCTAAAGTGGCGGCTTCCTTGCCGGAGCCACCAGCCTGAGCTTTCTTGGCGCCTGCCTCCTTGCCGGACTTCTCGAAAGCTAGTACTTCCTTGGTCTTCTTCTTATTATTGTTCCGCCGCCGGTTTTTCCTTGTCGGGGCGGCATCCTCACTGTCCGATCCTCCTGCTCCAACATCCTCTCCGGGGAGTCTCCTCCCCTCTTCAGCGCGCGCGCACTTGTCTGCCAGGGCATAAAGCTCACTAACGTCTCTTATCTTGCACATCGCCATTTCCTCCCTCATCCAGCGGTTACGCACGTTCTGATGGAACGCGCTAATAACCGTGGCAGGGTGGACGTCCGGGATGTTGTGCTGGACGCGGCTGAATCACTGGATGTATTTCCGCAGGGGCTCTCCCTCCTTCTAGGCAAGTATGTGGAGATCACTTTCCTGGCCATGGGGCTTGTGGCCGGCTGTGAAGGCGTCGACAAACTGGTGGCACAGGTCGGCCCAAGAAGAGATGGAGTTTTCCGGCAAGTGCATGAGCCAAGATCTGACATTCGGCTTGAGCACGAGCGGGAAGTAGTTCGCTAGTATCTTCTCGTCGCGTCCCTCGGCAGGCTGCACCGCGATGGTGTAGATGCTGAGGAACTCCGAGGGATGGGTCTTGCCGTCGTACTTCTCGGGTACGTCGGGCTTGAAGTTCTTCATGCTGGGCCACTGGACTTGCCGCAGCTCACGGGTGAACGCAGGGCAACCTGCCGCGTACGGCAGGTCGCCCGGTTCCCTGGGCGCGTGCATGTCGACAGCGGTCCCAGCGCGCTCGTCGGACTGTCGTCGCGCTTCTCTTCGACGCTCGATGCGAGTTCGAGCGTCTTCTTGTCGCCTGTCGTCGAGGACTTGGCGCTGATCGCGGCGAGCCCGTGGATCCGACGACGCCGTGGAGTCGTCGTCGACGTTGATCCGGCGAGTCGGCGATTTTTGCTTCCGCGGCGGGGAGTGCACGGTAGTTGCACCCCCGGCGGTCTTGTCTCCATCAGCCCGCGCCTGGCTGACTTGCCGCGGCTATGATGTTGCCGGCTGCTGCGGCGTGTCGTTGTTGGCGAAGGCGATGTGGCTTTGGATGGTGGCCCTCTAGTCTTCGGCCTTGTCTGCCGCTGGAGGGAAGTCGAGGAGCAGCTGAGCTCTCGCTAGAGCTTCTGCTGGAGTGGAGGGAAGCGGTGGCGAACGGTGTGAGGAGCGAGATATGCTTGGACTTCTAACCGCGTTAGAAGGAGCAGGTTCTCGCCCCGGCGACCGCGCCTTGCTCGTGCCAGCGCGTTGGCCTTGGGCGTCCCGCGTCCCGCCAACTTGTCCTTGGCCCAGCAAGCGGATGGTACCCTGCGTACCACGCCGCTGCCGTTCCGGCACCTCCTGAGAGGGGCGCGGTGCGTGTACGAACACCGAGGTCTTGGAGTGCGCTCGGTCGTCCATCTTGTCCTTGGACATGGCGGCGCCGTGAGTTTCCTCGCCGGCGTCCGTCCTTCCGCCTGCGTCTACCCCACCAACCGTTGGTTCTGGTGGTGGCGGGATCGACGCGGACGGGCCTCCTACCTCCGAAGCTTTCTTCTTCGGCGGCATGTCGATGAAGTTATCGAAGTTGATGAAGTTGCTGAAGATTGCGCCCGCGTGAACACCGGATCAGGTTCGCACAACCTCGACGCCCCCTACCTGGCGCGCCAAAGATGTCGGGGAAACTGATCGCCCACGAACACCTATGGGACCGGAGCCCCTTTTCGGTACGGCAAGGGAGCGGAGGGAGCACAAAGAGCGGATCGAGGTGCACACGCGAGCAGTTTACCCAGGTTCGGGCCGCACAGATGCGTAAAACCCTACTCCTGCCTTGGTTGTATTGAGTTCTTGGCTCGGGAGCAAGAAGAGCTACAGTACTGGTTGCTAGCTACACCGAGCGTGCGAGTGATCGAAGTTTGGAACCCCCTCTACGTTGTGCATGGGCCTCCTTTTATAGGTCAAAGGGGTCACCGACAGGTGGCAACGTAGGTGAGGGTAAAAACGTAAAAATGGTGGTAGTTGTAACAGTGTATGCACAGTGTTTTGTACCTAACCCTGACGGCGGGGGACAAGGGCATTGAATGCCCGTCACCGTCGCCCCAAATAGTGCAAAAAGCGTCCGTCCGGGCGTCTCCGTTCGCCACGATGGTGGCCTCGTCATCGTGGCTTGCCACCGTGTACCCCAGGCTGCACAGCCATCCGCCACGTGCCCCTGGAAGGGCCCCAGGGCGATGCGTGGCCAGATGAGCTGGAGCGCAGGCACACAGTGAAAGCTTGCCGCGGCAAGCGCCTTGCCGCGGTTGCTACCTTGCCGCGCCCGGAAGCTTGTCGCTCTCCGGGCCTTGCCGGGGCGCGCGATGCGCCACGGCGAGTCTTCTGAAATGCTATGCTCTGTCCTTCCTGGCAAGCTCCTCTTGCCAGGGTCTTGTGCCAAAGGTATGGTCTTGAGCCTGGTACGGCCTTCCCGGCAAGCTCCTCTTGCCGGGGCCTTGTTTCTTTAACTTGAATACTTTGTTCTTGAATGGTTCTAAAGGATCCAGAGCGGGCCTTGGCGGGCGCGTGGCGAGCCCGACCACGGGACGCTGCTACTGCCCGTGCACAAGTCGGGATACTAAGGTACCCCTACTTTAGTACACCGACAGTTCCTATATTTTAATTATTTTGTGAATATTTTCAACCCATTGAACATTTTTATTTGTTAGTTTGAAGAAATATCTTCTCACTTGCAATTTATATTGGATATTTGGAGTTCTTTTGAAATAGGTGGCAATTAGTATAGTAATCATGATGACATGGAATCATTAGCATGAGATCACTGTAGCATGGCAGTGGGGGTGTTACAAATCTCCTCCACTACAAGAAATCTCGTCCCGAGATTTAAGCGGTGGAGTAAGGGGGAAGTTCTGGTTGCGAAATTCTAATGGGTCTTCCTGGTCTTGGTTTCCCTTCTCGAAGAGGTTGATCCCTTTCGTTGATGTCTTCATTTCTCTGCTTCAAGTCATAGTGATCAAGTCGTCATCCTTTCTTCGGGATCTCCATCGCCCTACAAACAC
Source organism: Secale cereale (assembly GCA_902687465.1). Classification (NCBI taxonomy): domain Eukaryota; kingdom Viridiplantae; phylum Streptophyta; class Magnoliopsida; order Poales; family Poaceae; genus Secale; species Secale cereale. Next base: position 113,144,792 of record LR738714.1, on the reverse strand, counting down.
GACAAGGGGGGAAACATTGGAGGAACGTATCCCCACGAAGTTTGTGCGTCCGACGGCAAATTCAGAAAGTGATACACGAAGTACCCTACGAGTAGTATTTCAGTGAATGCATTGAGAACAATAAGCGATTGTACCAAAGTTTCAATCGGGTAGGCAGTCATTCGATGCCTAACCAGAAGCTGGAATGGGGTCTTGATCAATGAGAACAATATGGTGTTTGATACTAGGATGAAACATGGTAGAATTTAGCTCGTGAATTACAAACGAAGCCAAGTGCAAATAATACATTAGAATCAGGGTTGTACCAGAGAGTCAGGTTTCGATCCCGTGGACCTGTGGGTTATGGGCCCACCATGTGGGTAAAAAGTAGGAAGGGCGATGACATCTTGCACAGAAGGCAAGGCATGTCAGAGGATAGTCTGTCAGCTATGTCGGCAACAATGGCGGTACAAAGGGTGGCGGACGAAGAGAACCATTTTCTTGCTCATTGAACGAGGCGGACCAATAGGCAAAGTTCTCGCCCATCGGTGGTTACCGGAATGTTATGAACAATAGTAACAGGTTCACTGAGAGAGTTGTACACCAAGTTGTTTACATAAGCAGAAAATTATTACTCCTTAGATTATATGTAGATCAAAGAAAGGTTAAACAAACAAATGGAAAGGAAAATTGTGATTACACACAATTATTAGGAGTATATCCTTCCCATGGACAAGAAGAACATGGAATACAGGGTAGGAGAGCAAGTACCCAACCATTCAGATAAAGAGGCAAGGATTAATCAAGATGTTGCCCATACAACGGTGTTTGGATGACTGGCCAAGAAATATTTAGCATCATGCCTCCAATGTTCTTGTTGATGAGCGGGGTAGCATAGTCATGCTTCGAGGTAGCAATGATATGGTGTTTCAATCAAGGGCCAGACTTTGGGTACACAAATGATCCATCAGGAGCAACTTATAAAATAAGTTTTACAATTTCCTCCTGGAAGAATGGCTATCCTTGCAAAAGAAATTATAATGATGGGTCCTCCAGCCATGGGTGCTAGGCATGACATCATATTACCGGGTCATCAAAGGACCAACATTATAACTCCTGGAAAGTTGTCCCAACCATCGTATCTGACTGAGATTCAGATCCGATAGGTGTCATGATACCTCAGACTCGGGATGTCGAGAAGAAAAGGTGCAACACAAATCGACGAAATGACATGGCAAGATTTGCGGGAAATGAACTATGGGAGCGGGTTCCCGAAACAATAGTTCATCATTAAACCAAGGATAGGATGAGGAGGTGGCTGATGGGCTCATCGACAATTCATCGAGAATTCCAAACGGATGGATTTCCACAATAATGTGAACAAGAAGATGACATTAGTCAATTCAAATGATATAATGTTGTATGCTCGAGGAAAACATACACCATTAATCATTAGTTGAAAGGTGTGCCCGAAATATGACCTTAGGTAGCAAGATCAATGTTAGAGTGATGATTCAATAATCAACAGTCTAAGAATGAACCTTCGATCGTTAATTTCAAGCCATTGGGTTGCTAGAAGTACATAACTCAAGCAACATCGTTAGCATATTGGTATCCCGGTTAAAAATAACACGGGGACCAAGGAATAATGGTGATGGTGAGAAGTATCATCATACCAAGAAATTCTAAGAAGTGGAGCAATCCCCACAACATTCTTGACATAAAAGATAGTAATTCTTTAAGGCAGAGCACAACACTAGCTGGAGAGCAAGTTATATTCATAATGTGGACAAGTCCACGATGAAAGGAAGTCAAGGGTGTTGCCGATGATAATAAAAATCATCAAGGGCAAGGAGACTATTCCTCATCATGAGCACAGTTGACATCTCGGAAGAAGTCAAAGTGTTGAAAGTGATCCGACACATTTGCCGGGAGGTTTCAAGAGGATGCAATCAAACAACAACGGCAACAAGCAAGGGAATGACGAAGTGGCAAGTTATAGGATCAATATATAAGATGCATGCTCAGAACCAATGTTGTCTTTCGTGACAAGCAACATGATGTTGAAAGCCCGACGCAAGTCTTGCTCACACACTGAAGAATTCGTGCACCAGAGAAGGACGAGGTAGCACAGTCAAAATAGCGAGACCAAGTTGCAGCCAATAGTCTAGGAATGACTAGATTGAGTTCAGAATTTCCTAGTAAAAATACTAGGGGTATTTGATTTGTAGTGCAGACTAATTCCACTAGTCGGTGTCCTCGGTTGACAATAACCCAGAACCCGTAGAGTGGTTATGACAAGGAAAGACATTACTTCAACAAAGTTAGTAAGATGTGGTGCAATGGCAAGACATCTTCGAGATACCATGGGGTAATACTCGAATGTAGAACATGATAGATGTAGAACCGGGTCATTGACCTATGACTGTAGATACTCCAACCTTGCCAACAATAGACGAGTCACTGGAATGAATTCCCATCAGATATATCAGATCAGGACAACATGGTCGGAACCATAACTGTAAGGAATCAATTCAAGAATACTGAAGAAATCATACAGCTGGATAATCATTTTGCAATAAGCTTCCGAGACAGCCTGCATCATTTTCATGGGCATGAACACAAAGTTCAAGGTCGACTCCCACTTCTTTAATGCATATCATTTAATTCACCTCTCGCTTCGATAAAACTGTAATGTTGGAATTTTATTTGGTAGAACACCGGAAGAGTATGACTTGTGAAAACTTTCGGGTTCTCACGGATTAGCGAAAGGCATAGGTTCAACCCATCGGGCATCTTAGCAACATATACCACAAATTTCAAAAGTAGTTACACCAGCTCGAAAGTAGAGCATGGTTGGCCATACAGAGGATACAATTTACCAAAGGCATTACCTATCAGGGGAAGAACTCACAAGGTGCTTGAATACAAAGGGCATTGTCGGATAATAATACAATAATGGATCGTGCGATCCACAACGGAGCTAATGTGAGTAGCGATACTCACTTAGAGGAAGAAAGAATGCAGAGACATCAGATTCAAGAATAACATGATTAGCCTGCTGCTTAAATAGAAAGAAATTATGGTTTCCAAAACGAAGGATCAGAAGTAGACGCTCTGATCAAGGATGGATAAGTTGAAAACACTTAGTTGGACAATCAATAAAGGTTTGACTTGCCGAGGACCAACTCATGTCTGGAATGACGTCTGAGCCGGAAATATAATTTTAAAAAGGATAACCTGATGACTTCGTGCATATGCACACATTGAATCAATAGGCTCAAAATGGCTAAGACAAGGGATATTAATGAAGACTACTAGTCATATGGAATTAACCATAATGCAAGCAGGCAAGAATTTCAAGAGTAACATGCTGCAGAGGATTTTCGAAAGATCGGAAAGTATTCCGTAGAATATTGTGAGACACATGAACAATCGAGAAGAACGGATCCTTGATAAATGTGAGGAAATAACCGTAAGTGTTTTCATGCGAAATAAAACTGCAAGACTGTAAACTCAAAGGATTCTCGGGACAACGGAGGATATTTCGAGTCATGTTGTAACAACAAGAGTGACGAGGAATGATCATGAGAATGACAAGTACATGCAGATATCCATATGGATGTATCGGTGGCAGTGAATTGCAAAGGAGATTAGCACAAGGATCTCGGGAAAATATCGAGGGATATCCTGTGAATCTTCTGACGAAGCAGGTGATCTTCCGGAATGACGGCTCTCCGGGGGAAATAGTTATGAGAACCTAGATTCATAGTTAGCAAAATCTTTTAACCCGAATAGAAGAGATATCAGAGTCCCAGAGTATAGAAGAGGAATAAAAGATCCTAACACCACCCATTGGTGTTGTGGGCCTGTAAGCCACGCAACAAGTTAGTAATTTGTTTTTCAAAGACTATACTCAACTTCGGCTAAGGAGTTGTAAAGGGGGGATCCTACAGGCAGTCGGCTCTGATACCAAGTTGTGACGCCCCCAATTTGACCTTACACTAATCATGCACGCAAATGTGTACGACCAAGGTTAGGGACTCACTGGAAGATATCACAACACAACTCTAAACACAAATTAAAATAATACAAGCTTTATATTACAAGCCAGGGGCCTCGAGGGCTCGAATACAAAAGCTCAAAAACACAAGAGTCAGCGGAAGCAATAATATCTTAGTACAGACATAAGTTAAACAAGTTTGCCTTAAGAAGGCTAGCACAAATATAGCAACCATCGAAAAGGCAAGGCCTCCTGCCAGGAACCTCCTAACTACTCCTCGAAGCCGAACTCCACGTAGAAACATCCTCGAGATCCTCTGGGTCTTCGACTCCACCATCTGGTTGCGTCAACCGAGAAGAAGGGACAAAAGGGGAAAAGGGAGAGCAAAGAGACCGTGAGTACTCATCCAAAGTACTCGCAGGCAAGGATCTACACTACAAATGTAATGATATCTGTGTAAATGGCTAATATATGTTGGCTAAACTGCAGAATGCCAGAATAAGAGGGGGATAGCTAATCCAATCGAAGACTACGCTTCTGGCAGTCTCCATCTTGCAGAAGTAGAAGGGAGAGGCTGGGAAGTATCAAGTATCCTCGCTTCTGGCAGCCTCTGTTCAAAATATGCCCTAGAGGCAATAATAAAATGGTTATTATTATATTTCCTTGTTCATGATAATTGTCTGTTATTCATGCTTGAATTGTATTATCCGGAAACAGTGATACATGTGTGAATACATAGACCACAACGTGTCCCTGGTAAAGCCTCTAGTTACTAGCTCGTTGATCAACATATGGTCATGGTTTCCTGACCATGGACATTGGATGTCATTGATAACGGGATCACATCATTAGGAGAATGATGTGATGGACAAGACCCAATCCTAAGCCTAGCACAAGATCGTGTAGTTCGTAATGCTAAAGCTTTTCCAATGTCAAGTATCTTTTCCTTAGACCATGAGGTTGTGCAACTCCCGGATACCATAGGAATACTTTGGGTGTGCCAAACATCACAACATAACTGGGTGGCTATAAAGGTACACAACGGGTATATCCGAAAGTATCTGTTGGGTTGGCACGAACCGAGACTGGGATTTGTCACTCCGTATGACGGAGAGGTATCTCTGGGCCCACTCGGTAAGACATCATCATAATGAGCTCAATGTGACTAAGGATTTAGTCACGGGATGATGTATTACGGAACAAGTAAAGAGACTTGCCATGACGAGATTGAACAAGGTATCGGTATACCGACGATCGAATCTCGAGCAAGTACTATACTGATAGACAAAGGGAATTGCATACGGGATTAAGTGAATCCTTGACATCGTGGTTCATCCGATGAGATAATTGAGGAACACGTAGGAACCAACATGGGTATCCAGATCCCACTGTTGGTTATTGACCGGAGAGTCATCTCGGTCATGTCTACGTGTCTCCCGAACCCGTAGGGTCTACACACTTAAGGTTCGGTAACGCTAGGTTTGTAGAGATATATGCACATGGTAAACCGAATGTTGTTCGGAGTCCCAGATGAGATCCTGGACGTCACGAGGAGTTCCGGAATGGTCCGGAGGTAAACAATTATATATAGGAAGTCCAGTTTCGGCCATCGGGAGAGTTCCGGGGGTCACCGGTAGTGTACCGGGACCACCGGAAGGGTCCTGGGGGTCCACCGGGTGGGGCCACCCTTCCCGGAGGGCCCCATGGGCCGTAGGGGGAGGGGAACCAGCCCATAGTGGGCTAACGCACCTCCTTGGGCCCCCCTGCACATAGGGTTGGAAACCCTAGGGGTGGGGGGCGCCCCCCTTGCCTTGGGGGGCAAGCCTCCCCCCTGGCCGCCGTCCCCCTAGGAGATTGCATCTCCTAGGGCCGGCGCCCCCCTGGCCCCTATATATAGTGGGGGGAGAGAGGGCAGCCGCACCCTTGCTCCTGGCGCCTCCCTCCCCCCGTTACACATCTCTCTCCTCCCGCACGTGCTTGGCGAAGCCCTGAAGTTTTTCTGTTGCATCCACGACCACACCGTCGTGCTGCTGGATCTCCATCAACCTCTCGGCCCCCCCTTGCTGGATCAAGAAGGACGAGACATCGTTGCACCGTACGTGTGTTGAACGCGGAGGTGCCATCCGTTCGGCGCTGGGATCATCGGTGATTTGGATCACGACGAGTACAACTCCATCATCCACATTCTCTAGAACACTTCCGCTCGCGATCTACAAAGGGTATGTAGATGCACTCCTTTATCCTCGTTGCTAGATGACTCCTTAGATTGATCTTGGTGAAGCGTAGGAATTTTTTTGAATTCTGCTACGTTCCCCAACAGTGGCATCTGAGCTAGGTCTTTGCGTAGCATCTTGCACGAGTACAACACAAAGCAGTTGTGGGCGTAGATTTGTTCAATTCTCTTGCCGCTACTAGTCCAATCTTGATTCGTCGACATCGTGCGATGAAGCAGCCCGGACCGACCTTACACGTACGCTTACGTGAGACTGGTTCCACCGACTGACATGCACTTGTTGCATAAGGTGGCTAGCAGGTGTCTGTCTCTCCCACTTTAGTCGGATCGGATTCGATGAAAAGGGTCCTTATGAAGGGTAAATAGAAATTGACATATCACGTTGTGGTTTTGGTGTAGGTAAGAAAAGTTCTTGCTAGAAACCTATAGCAGCCACGTAAAACTTGCAACAACAATTAGAGGACGTCTAACTTGTTCTTGCAACATGTGCTATGTGATGTGATACGGCCAAAATATGTGATGAAATATATATGTGATGTATGAGATTGATCATGTTCTTGTAATAGGAATCACGACTTGCATGTCGATGAGAATGACAACCGGCAAGAGCCATAGGAGTTATCTTATTTATTGTATGACCTGCGTGTCACTGAATTACGCCATGTAATTACTTTACTTTATTGCTAAACGTTAGCCACAGTAGTAGAGGTAATGTTTGGCGAGACAACTTCATGAAGACACGATGATGGAGATCATGGTGTCATGCCGGTGACGATGATGATCATGGAGCCCCGAAGATGAAGATCAAAGGAGCAAAATGATATTGGCCATATCATGTCACTTTATTTGATTGCATGTGATGTTTATCATGTTTATTACATCTTATTTGCTTAGAACGACGGTAGTAAATAAGATGGTCTCTCACTAAAAAAATCAAGAATTGTGTTCCCCCTAACTGTGCACTGTTGCTAAGGATCGTTGTTCCGAAGCACCACGTGATGATCGGGTGTGATAGGCTCTAACGTTCGCATACAACGGGTGTAAGCCAGATTTACACACGCAATACACTTAGGGTTCACTTGACGAGCCTAGCATGTACAGGCATGGCCTCGGAACAAGGAAGACCGAAAGGTCGAACATGAGTCGTATAGAAGATACGATCAACATGAAGATGTTCACCGTTGATGACTAGTCCGTCTCATGTGATGATCGGACACGGCTTAGTCGATTCGGATCATCTTTCACTTAGATGACTAGAGAGATGTCTATCTGAGTGGGAGTTCGTTAAATTTGATTACATGAACTTAATTGTCATGAACTTAGTCTAAATTCTTTACAATATGTCTTGTAGATCAAATGGCCCACGCTCATGTCACCCTCAACTTCAACGCGTTCCTAGAGAAATCCAAGCTGAAAGACGATGGTAGCAACCGTACAGATTGGGTCCGTAACCTGAGGATCATCCTCATAGCTGCCAAGAAAACTTATGTCCTAGAAGCACCGCTAGGTCACGCTCCCGCCCCAACAAACCAAGATGTTATGAACGCTTGGCAGTCACGTTGTGATGATTACTCTCTGGTTCAGTGCGGCATGCTCTACAACTTAGAATCGGGGATCCAAAAGCGTTTTGAGCACCACAGAGCATATGAGATGTTCCAAGAGCTGGAAATGGTTTTCCAAGCTCATGCCCGAGTTGAGAGATATGACGTCTCCAACGCATTCTACAGTTGTAAGATGGAGGAGAATAGGTCTGTCAGCGAGCACATACTCAAATTGTCTGGGTTGCACAATCGCTTGTCTCAGTTGGGAATGAATCTCCCAGACGAAGCGGTCGTTGACAGAATCCTTCAGTCGCTCCCACCTAGCTACAAGAACTTCGTGTTAAACTTTAATATGCAAGGGATGGAGAAGTCCATTCCCGAGGTGTATTCAATGCTGAAATCAGCGGAGGTGGAGATCAAGAAAGAGCATCAAGTGTTGATGGTGAATAAAACCACTAAGTTCAAGAAAGGCAAGGGTAAGAAGAACTTCAAGAAGGACGGCAAAGGAGTTCCACGCCCGGTAAGCCAGTTGCCGGGAAGAAGCCAAAGAATGGACCCAAGCCTGAGACTGAGTGCTTTTATTGCAATGGAACGGGTCACTGGAAGTGGAACTGCCCCAAATACTTAGCAGATAAGAAGGCCGGCAACGTCAAAGGTATATATGATATACATGTTATTGATGTGTACCTTACCAGCGCTCGTAGTAGCTCCTGGGTATTTGATACCGGTGCAGTTGCTCACATTTTTAACTCAAAGGAGGAGCTGCGGAATAAGCGGAGACTGGCGAAGGACAAAGTGACAATGCGCGTCGGGAATGGTTCCAAGGTCGATGTGATCACCGTCGGCACGCTACCTCTACATCTACCCTCGGAATTAGTTTTAAACCTTAATAATTGTTATTTAGTACCAGCTTTGAGCATGAACATTGTATCTGGATCTCGCTTGATGCGAGATGGCTACTCATTTAAATCTGAGAATAATGGTTTTTCTATTTAGATGAGAGATATGTTTTATGGTCATGCCCCGCTGGTCAATGGTTTATTTTTGATGAATCTCGAACGTGATGTTACACATATTCATAGTGTGAATGCCAAAAGATGTAAGGTTGATAATGATAGTCCCACATACTTGTGGCATTGCCGCCTTGGTCATATTGGTGTCAAACGTATGAAGAAGCTCCATGCAGATGGACTTCTAGAGTCTCTTGATTTTGAATCATTTGACACGTGCGAACCATGCCTCTTGGGCAAGATGACCAAGACTCCATTCTCCGGAACAATGGAGCGAGCGACCAACTTATTGGAAATCATACATACCGATGTGTGCTGTCCAATGAGTGTTGAAGCTCGCGGAGGCTATCGTTATGTTCTCACCCTCACGGATGACTTAAGTAGATATGGGTATGTCTACTTAATGAAACACAAGTCTGGAACCTTTGAAAAGTTCAAGGAATTTCAGGATGAGGTTGAGAATCAACGTGACAGAAAAATAAAGTTCTTACGATCGGATCGTGGGGGTGAATATTTAAGTCACGAATTTGGCACACACCTAAGGAACTGTGGAATTGTTTCACAATTGACACCGCCCGGAACACCTCAGCGTAATGGTGTGTCTGAACGTCGAAATCATACTCTGTTGGACGTGGTGTGATCTATGATGTATCGCACCGACTTACCGCTATCTTTTTGGGGTTATGCTTTAGAGACTGCCGCATTCACTTTAAATAGGGCTCCGTCAAAATCCGTTGAGACGACACCGTATGAACTTTGTTTTGGCAAGAAACCTAAGCTGTCGTTTCTGAAAGTTTGGGGTTGCGATGCTTATGTCAAGAAACTTCAACCTGAAAGGCTCGAACCCAAATCGGAAAAATGCGTCTTCATAGGATACCCAAAGGAAACGATTGGGTACACCTTCTACCTCAGATTCGAAGGCAAAGTCTTCGTTGCCAAGAATGGATCCTTTCTGGAGAAAGAGTTTCTCTCGAAAGAAGTGAGTGTGAGGAAAGTAGAACTTGATGAAGTGACAGTCACCCCTTCCGAACCAGAAAGTAGCGCAGCGCAGGAAATTGTTCCTGAGGTGCCTGCACCAACTAGGGAGGAAGTTAATGATGATGATCATGAAGAATCAGATCAAGTTACTACTGAACTTCGAAGGTCCACAAGGACACGTTCCGCACCAGAGTGGTACGGCAACCCTGTCATGGAAATCATGTTGTTAGACAACGGTGAACCTTCGAACTATGAAGAAGCGATGGCGGGCTCGGATTCCAACTAATGGCTTGAAGCCATGAAATCCGAGATAGGATCCATGTATGAAAACAAAGTGTGGACTTTGGTGGACTTGCCCGATGATCGGCACGCCATCGAAAATAAATGGATATTTAAGAAGAAGACTGACGCGGATGGTAATGTGACCATCTATAAGGCTCGGCTTGCCGCTAAAGGTTATCGACAAGTTCAAGGGATTGACTACGATGAGACTTTCTCTCTAGTAGCGATGCTGAAGTCCGTCCGAATCAGGTTAGCAAGTGCCGCATTCTATGATTATGAGATATGGCAAATGGACGTCAAAACGGCATTCCTTAATGGCTTCCTCAAGGAAGAGTTGTATATGATGTTGTCGGGGTTTTGGGACGACATATGCCAACGGATGGCTTATCATGCATGGGGTCAAAAGAACGTCGCGGGGCTCGGGAAGCGGGATGAAGCGATACTTAGGACGCCTACGAATCTTACCAAGGTTCGGGGCTCTCCGAGGAGATAACACCCTAGTCCTGCTCTGCGGGGGCTCCGCGTCATGACTGATAGCACTAGAGTAGCTACAGGATTGCTCCTTCAGCTGTGAGGTCCAAAGGAAGAGGATGAACAAGGCTCCTTTCTCTATCTAGGGTTTTTGTCTTGTGATCTTCTAAAAGCCAACCTTTTAACCTCTCCTCATGGAGGACCCTGGGGGGTTTATATAGGCCTACCCCCCAGGGGTACAACGGTGAATTCGACGGTGTGGCCCCTAGCTGTCAGTGTCTTCTGGCACCGGCCTCGCCGCCTGTCTGATGGGGCCCACCGCCTGCGGGCCCCTCGTGATTGTCTTTCACTGTGGGGATGCTTCTGCTGACGACAACCTTGTCAAGAGGGAGATGGCTACAGTGCCATCGCCCCTCGCCATACGCTGCCGCCTAGCCCCGTCCCGTCGTCTTGATGAGGCTCGGGCTTCTAGGGTGGGGCCGGCCATCTGCTACCAGACGGCCGTCTCCCCTGGCCGCCTGCTAGGGGCTGCTTGTTTGTTAGCTTACCCGCTAACCGATGGGGTCAGCCGTCTGCTGGCCCCGCCGTTTGTGGGTAGTGGAATCGTGGCCTACTCTGACCGTTGCTTGGTCACGAGCTTCGTGGCTACAGTGACCCGCCGCCTAGGGGATATTTATAAGGTACATGGCCAATGTAGCCACACCCTTACAGATCTTCTAAGGACATGTTCTCCTATAGCCACGCCCCCGCCACGCTAGGACCCCCCTCAGCGTGTTCCCTGAGGTAGGACGGCAGGGCCGTCTGCTGACTGGTGGTGTTGCTATTGCCGCCTGCTGGGTCCCTGCTGCCTGCTAGCAGCCGGCTCCTAGGGTAGGCTACCCTAGGAGGCGGCTCAAGGAGCAGACGGCCGCAGTTGACCAAGCGGCTGTCATTTGCCTCAAAAGACCAAGGGTAGTCGCCGAGGGTACCCATGGTCAATATCTCCGACAGTAGTCCCCGAAGCTGGTGGAACTCCGATGCAGGCGTTGGAGATGCGGAGGGGTTTCAGCAGCTTCTTCCCTCAGGTATCCTCATCGTCTGCCACTTGTCTGCTAAAGGAGTCCGTCTGCCAACATCCGGCTCTGCGCCGTTGGAGCCGGCCCCTGGCAGCCGCATCGCCGTCTAGGAATCTTTGGCGAGAAGGCGCCGCCTGGTCAGCGGTCAGTCGAACAGGCCCGCGGACCGTTGGCAGCGCCCACGCGTCATCGTCCTGTCGCATCGGCCTGCCAGCCACGCGCGTGACAGGACGTAACAGTGGGCCGGCGCTCGCCACTAAGGGCCTCGAGCCCCGCACGGATCCACAGGGGCAGGGGTAATCGATTACCCTCCCACGAGCATTTAATGCACGCGGATTAGGCACGAGAAAATCGGGGGTCGTGCGGGACATGGGATGGTTAAGCCCACGCCCGTCCCCTCGCCTTCGTCGCCTGGGCCTATATATAGGCCGGGGGAGAGGGTTGGCGCCGCTATCGCGCTCACTCTCCCCCATCCTTCATCTTCTTCCTCGCTCTTCCTCGTCACCGTCACAGCGAACCACCACCCGAGCCATGTCTGGTCCAGCGCCTACCCGACACTACGGCCAATGGGACGGCAGCGAGGTCTTGCAAGAGCAAGTGGACGTCCTCCGGCGGTCGCGGAAGCTGCCGCCGGCTGACAGGGTCGCCGTGCGCCTGGCGCCGGTGACTGAGATCAGGCCGGCCCCGCAACAAGGTGAGTGGGTCATCTTTCGCTCGCACTTTCCGTGCGGGTTTGGCCTGCCAGCGAGCGGCTTCTTCCGCTCCTTCCTCGACTTCTTCCATATCCAACCTCACCACCTCACGCCAAACACGGTGACGGCCATTTCTTCCTTCGTCGTTCTTTGCGAGGCCTATCTCGGCATCCTCCCCACCATCGAGCTCTGGACGAAGCTCTTCTACGTGAAGCTCGGCACCGCCGTCCAGATCGTGGCCGCTCAGTGTGGGGGATGCATTGCTGTGAAGCACACCGGGGCGAAAAACTTCTTCCCGGCGCCGAAACTCGTCGGGTCGGTGAAGCAATGGCAGAAGACGTACTTCTACGTCTCCAACGTCGACCTCGAGGAAGATTTCATCTTCCTGCCGGAGTGGGTTCCGTGGCCGCCTGCTGAGCCTCGGGACTCCTGGAGGACCCGGCCCGTCACCCTAACTGAAGGTGCCTCCGTCGCCCTGCGCCATCTTCGGGAGCTGAGAGACGACAAGGGCTTGGACTTTGCAGATCTGCTGCTAGTGTTTGCCGAGCGCCGGGTGCTGCCGCTGCAGCGCTGGCCCCACCTCATGTGTGACATGAGCGGGCGCCGGGACCCCAGCCGGACCTGCACCAAGCCCCTGCCCTACGGGGAGGTGGCCCGGCTGGTGAACCACATCTCCAGCTGCCAAGTCTCGGATTCCGGCTGGGCCTTCGGCAAGGCTCCGTACAGCCGCAGCAACCAGCCGCCCGCAGTAAGTTTTTCATCCTTCTTTTTTATTTCTCCGGTTGCCGTAGCCGTCTGGTGCTAATACGCGGCTCAAATCTTCCCAGGCCAGCCGGCGCCGGGCTCCAACCAACTGGGTCGCCCCTAGAGCCGGATCGCTCCCAGAGCGATACGAGCGACCCCGATCTTGGGGCCGCCGCCACCATGGAGGAGGAAGAGGTGACGGGCAGCGGGGACCAGCCATCGGGTGCCCAGCCAGAAGGCGGCCCCGAGAACTGGCCGGATGATGACGAGGGGATGGAGGAGGCAGCCGTCCGCGCCAGCCAGCAGGCGGGGCCGTCTGGCACTGTCGGTGGTGGGAAACGGCGGTCCTCGTCAGGGCCGACTAGCACCCCACCCAAGAAGCTTCGGCTGTCAACCGCCGCCACGAGGCGTCAGGAGGCGGCCGCCAGGGCAAACATGCCGAAAAAGCCCAAGGCCAGGCCGGTCGTGTCCGGGTGAGTATCCTTCATTCCTCCTTTGCGTCTTATTCTTCTTTCACGGCTGATCCTTTCTTACTTGATTATTTGTTTCTTCGGGACGTCCGTGCAGAGCGCCGCTTTCCCTCTCGCGGGTGCCAGCGGGCTCTATAGTGGGAGGCCCAGATGCCCCTCCTGTGCCCCCTCGCGTGGATCCTGCCGTCGCGCTCCGGGAGGCGACAGAGAGGAACGCCCACGAGGCGCGCGCGAAGCGTGAGGCCGCGGAGCGTGAGCGAGCGGCGGCCGATACCGCCGCCCAGGCGGAGGCCGAAGCCGCCAAGAAGGCCGAGGCAGACGCCGCCCGCGTCCACGAGCGGGGAAAGGGCCCCCAGCAGCCGGCGGGCCACGTCGTCCGCCCGGCGTCAGGGTCTCAGGAGCCATCCGCCCAGGCACTGATACGTCCAAAACGTATCTATAATTTCTGCTTGCTCCATGCCTCTTTTGTGTGATATTTCTATGATATTTATACACTTCCATAAACTTTTGATCATATTTGGATTAACCTATTAACTCAGTGCACCCCAGTGCCAGTTTCTGTTTTCTGCTGTTTTTGTATTTCAGGTTTTCCCATCACGTAAACTGCCAGAAAAATCCCGGAAAAATTATATAAAAAATCAGCGTTCCGGAAGCTTCCACACGGCCGAAGTAGGGCCGGAGGGGGGCCACCAGGGCTCCAGGCGCCCTGGTGGCGCGGCCCCCCTCCTGGCCGCGCCGGGGGGGGCGCCTGGGCCCCCCAGGCCTCCGCTGATGCCCCCCTTTGGCATATATTTAACACGCATCCCGAAACCCTCGAGGACGGAACCCTTTTTCGCGATCTCATCTCTGTTCCGCCGCCGCCGTTTGCTTCCAAGATCGGGAGCACCACGAGAACTCTTCCCGGCACCCTGCCAGAGGGGAGGATCACCACCGGGAGCCTCTCCACCACCATGGACGCCTCCCGGATGAGTTGTGAGTAGTCTCCCTTGGACAATGGGTCCATGACCAGTAGCTATGTGATGTTCTCCTCCCCTTCTTGTGCTTCACTAATTAGACAATGGGTCCATGACCAGTAGCTATGTGATGTTCTCCTCCCCTTCTTGTGCTTCACTAATTAGACCTCGTGAGCTGCCCTACATGATCGAGGCACATATGTAATCCTTATGTTGTTGCTATGTTGAGTTTACTGGGATCCGATGGATTGTGAGATTATGTTCAGATTGTGTTTGAGTAATATATTTGATTCACCTCTTTTATATTTATGTTCGTAAGTAATTCTTGCATGTTCTCCGTTGTTATTTATAGCTTTGGCCAAGTAGTAGGTAGTGACTCCAAGAGGGAACGTTATGCTTGATTGTGGGTTCATGCCCCTCGATGACTAGCTTGAGTGACAGAAACATGAGTCTAGGGGATGTGTTGTTGCCACAAGGGGGAAAACAACGGTGCTTGTGCCCGCGGGTGCAAGGATTGTTTACTTTACGCAAAGTTCTTTTAATGCAGTTGTCTGTTGCTTTGAGTTTACACTATGGGTGGGACTCGCAACTTAATACCAGCGAGATGTTCTGGATAGATATCTCAAGGTGGATGATTAGTAGTAGATGTAGATGGATTTCGGTCTACTTGCCTTGGCGTACCGCCCATGCTTTGAACCTCTACCTTTATTGCAACATAGTTAGCATTGGTTTGCGCACATAATTCTGTCAATTGCCCAGTTGTAATTCGTTTACCTCACATAGCTGTTTTATCGTCTTTTGGGAGAGAGACATCACTAAGTGAACATCATGGGACCCCGGTCCATATTACCATCACTGATCACATCCGCTATTTACTTTCTGTTTTTACATACTAGTTACAGTTTTACCTATCACTATTATCTCTTGCGTTTGACCCTTTGTAAATGACAAGGCCGGAGGGATTGACAACCTCTCTGTACTCATTGGGAGCAAAGTTATTTGTATCTGTGTGCAGGTCCAAGTTGATTGCTAAGATCTGGCGCCGTTAGTAGTTGACACCTTCTTGTTGAAACTAGGAGTCTCAGAGGAAATAGATCCTTGGTATCTTTGCCAAGGGAAAACTACCGCTACACTGCATCTCAAACCTTCCACTTGGGGTAACCAACGAGGGGCGTGAAGCCATCAAGCAGGCGCCAGCTGCTGACGAGCAGCCGGCCCCAGGCGACGGGGGAGACGAATGCGTCATCTTGGAGACGCCGCCACCACCCCCGCGCCGCCTGCTGGGGAGCAGGGCAGCCGGCCGGTTGGGACGGAGGTGCCGCCGGTTGGTGGCGCGCTGGTGGTTAGCCCGCAACTGGCCCCCCGAGGCCTAGCCCGCCGGCGCCTTGCGAGGGCGGCCTCCATGCCCCAGCAGGTGGAGGTCGGCGGGGACAGCTCGTCCGCGCAGGAGAACGAGGCGACCAGCGCGGCGCCATCGAGCTGGAGATCCGGAGGAGGAGGTGCATGGATCGTCGCGTCGTGGGACGTCTTGGACCGCATAAACTCCTTGGGCAACGTCGCGCAGACGGCGATGCAGGAGTTCATCGCCACGCGGTCCTCCGTTCGGGTAAGTGTGTTTTGTTTTCCTCTGTTTTCATTCCTTCAATTTTTTCCATGGGGGCGCGTCAGCGCACCCACTGGGTGTAGTCCCCGAGTTCCGAGCCGGCTGCTGAGCAGGCGGCTTGGAACTCCGAAGTGTACATCCAGATCTGATCTTGCTTCTTGTTGCAGGAGTACCACAACCTCCGCGTGGCCTCCTACAACGCGCATCGCCAGGAGCCGGCGCAGCTGCAGGCTGCCTTGGCAGACAGCCGAGGTGAGTGCTTCCTCTTCCCCTTGCGGGGGCACGTCAGCACACCCGCTGGGTGTAGTCCCCGAGTTCCGAGCCGGCTGCTGAGCAGGCGGCTTGGAACTCCAAGGTTATGTTTTCTGCTGCTGACCCTCGTTCTTTTTCTTTTCTCCCTTTCCAGCGGTCGCAGCCGGCCTCCGCAACCATCTAGGCGAGGCCCAGACGGAGCTGGCCGCTAGGGAGCGGGAGCGTGGTCTCGCTGCTCAGGACCGCGACCGCCTGGCCAAGGAGCTGGCGGACCAGGCGGCGGCACACAAGGCCGAGCTCGGCAAGATGTCTGACGCTGAGTCCCTTCTGCGGGCCGAATTCAAGACTGAGCGCTCGAATTGGGCCGAGAAGGAGGCAGCTCTCCAAGACGGCTATGTAGCCATCGGAGACATGGTTGACGGTGAGACGTCTACCCTCTTATTTTGTTTTCGCCATTTGCAGCAGCCATCTTGCTTTTCTTCTGATCCTTGTTCTAGTCTTGGCAGAGTTCTTCCCGGGCTACTCTGTGGCCGCCACCCAGGCCATCGAGGCCGAGCATGCTGCGAGGCGCCAGGCGGGCCGGGCAATCGCACCCAACGCGCCCAGGACCCCGACCGAGGAGCTTCTTGCCATTCGGGTGCGTCTACTACCAGTCCGCCGGCTTCTTCGCCGGCTGCAGCGCGCTGGCGCCCAAGTCCTGGCCACCCTCTGGCTAGATGTGCCAATGCTTCGCACCCTCAGCCGGACGGCCGCCTGGCTGGAGGCGGCCGGCCAGCGCTTCGAGGCCTGGAAGGGCTCCGCAGCAAGGGCTGGGCGCGGACCGCCCTGGAGTTCGCCAAGAGATGGTATCCTGGCTTGAGCCTTGAGCAGCTGGAGACTTTTCGCGCGGAGGCCCAGCCGGAGCTGGCTGCCGAGCAGAAGGAGCTCGTCCAACATGTTGCCGCCCTTGCTGAATACACCGACACCTCCCTCTTCATCCCGGAATTGGATGATAGGGGCCATGTGGTGCCGCCTGGTAACTTCGGGCTGGACTTGGCGGCGTCGGAAGAGCCGGACGAGGAGATCGCCTCCAGCGAAGGTGATGAAGAAGAGGAAGGCAGCGACGAGGAAACCAGCTCCCAGGAGGACCCAGCAGCTAGTCGCCAGCCTGACCAGTCCTCAATAAGCGGACCAGGAGTAACGGCCCCGCCAGCTGCAGGAGACGGCCAGACCGAGACCCGCCAGGCGGCCTCCCCGGAAGCCGGCTCTGTTGTGCCACCTGCCCAGCCTGCTGCTCCTTAGGATTTTTGTTTGTATCTTCTGCCTTTCTGTAAGACTCGTAGGGTTAATCCGAACAATTCCACCCGCTGGGTGTATTTAGTAAGTTATTGCTACAAGGCGGCTCTTAAGGCCTATTGGATGTAAATATTCTTTTTAATGCTGCATTGTTTTTATGCAATTGCACCGAGTCCTAGGATTACCCTTGCCCTAGTTTCCTTGTGGCGGCTTTCTCCTTGCCAACCCCTTGAACTGCCGTCCTGCCAGCCAGACAGCCACTCTGTGGTTCTGTGGCTGGGTCAGGGACTTGGTTATTTTCGGGGTGGGCAAGTATTCTGCCTTCTGGAAGACGGTCTGGCCAAGTCTAGAACCGGCTGGTCGGCTGCATGGCAGCTGGCTGTTAGCTTTAAGGGTCGGCTGGCCCTATGTCTTTTATCCTTAGCCATTTTTCATGTGGGCACCACTTCTTGCCTTTGGCTCCTGCCAGCCGGACAGCCGCGTTCTGCGAGTCTGTGACTCGATACAGGAGAGGGCTTGGATGCCATCATATTACTTGTCTGACTTTTTAAGGAGAATTCTCCGGACATAGGGCTAGGCGGCCAGTCCCCGGGCCGTCTGGTAGGCTCCGGTGCCGGACAAAGGAGTGTACATCAGTTATTCACAGGCGAAATTCTTATCATATAGATAAAGGGTTGGGCAGTCCCCGAGAACTCCTCGGGGTTCCCACTGATTTCTCAAAATAAGTTTAGATAGCACGACACATACTGTCTTTCAGCTATAAAAGCGACGAAGAAGGTTTGCGTTCCATGGGCGCTCCGACTCATTGCCTGAGTCGTCTCTCTTGCGCGCTCTTGGCTTTTGGGCGTCCATGAGGTAGTAGGCATCATTGCCCAGTACCTTGCTGACGATGAACGGTCCTTGCCAAGGAGCCGAGAGCTTGTGCTGGCCGGCTGTTCGCTGGATCAGCCGGAGCACAAGGTCTCCCTCGTGGAAGGAGCGTGGCTTAACTCGCCGGCTGTGATAGCGGCGGAGACCCTGCTGGTAGATGGCGGAGCGGCTGAGAGCTACCAGCCGGGCCTCCTCCAGCAAGTCCACGCCGTCTTTGCGTGCCTCTTTGGCTTCAGCTTCCGTATACATGGTGACGCGAGGCGAGTCAAACTCAACGTCCGTTGGGATGACGGTTTGGGCCGCATAGACGAGGAAGAAAGGGGTGAAGCCGGTGGATTTATTCGGAGTGGTTCTGAGGCTCCACAGGACAGACGGCAGTTCTTCGATCCAGCAGCCGGCTGACCGCTCCAAAGGTTCGACCAGCCGGGGCTTGATGCCAAATAGGATGAGGCCGTTGGCGCCCTCGACTTGGCCGTTAGACTGTGGGTGGGCAACGGACGCTAGGTCCAGCCGGATGCCCTGAGTTGCACAGAAACGGGCAAGTGCACCTTTGGCAAAATTTGTGTCGTTGTCGGTGATGATGCTGTGCGGTATACCATACCGGAATGTGATGTCTGCAATGAATGTCACAACAGTTGGGCCATTGAGTTTCTTGATTGGCTTGGTTTCGATCCACTTGGTGAATTTATCTATTGCCACGAGCAAGTGTGTCAGGCATCCTCTGACAGTCGTGAAAGGTCCTACCATATCCAGACCCCATACAGCAAATGGCCAAGTGATCGGAATAGTCTTGAGTGCAGAAGCTCGCAAGTGTTGCTTGGAGCTGAAGCGTTGGCAGCCGTTGCACTTTCTCACCAAATCTTTGGCATCGTCCAAAGCAGTCGGCCAGAAGAAACCGTGGCGGAAAGCTTTGGCTACGAGAGATCTTGAGGCCGCGTGGTGGTCGCACTCTCCTTGGTGAATGTCCTTCAGGATGGCCAGCCCTTTTGTTGCCTCTACACAGCGTTGGAAGACGCCCGTCGCACTCCTTCTGACGAGCTCTTTGTTGACAATGGTGTAAGCTGAGGCTCGGTGTTGAACTTGTCGTGCCGAAGTTTCTTCTGCTGGCAGCTCTCCTTTGAGCAAGAATGTGAGGATTGGTTGTGCCCAAGACGGCGCTGAGACTCCAGTTGCTTCGGCCAGAGAGACCAGGGTGGTTGGGCTGGGAGGTGGAGGGCTAGGCTGAGCCGCCTGCTGTGTATCCGAAGTCCCGGAGCCGTCTGCTGGAGCCGGCGCCTCCTGGCCGTCTGCTGGACCAGTCCCCGGACCAGGAGCTGGCGCGACTGTAGGTGATCCGTCTGTTGGAGTTGGAGTGCCGTGGCCGCCTGCTGGGGCAGTCTCTGGGCCAGCAGCCGAAACCGCGAGGCCGCCTGCCCCGGGGTCGGCTGGTATGAAGATTGACTCTGACTCTTGTGAAGGTTTGATAGACGGTTTGCACAGGCATTGGAGAGATACGCCAACTGGTATTGCTTGGCGGGTGGAACCGATTCGGGCCAAGGTGTCTGCTTTCATGTTATCAGCATGTGGCACATGGAGGAACTCGCAGACATCAAAGTGTCCACTGATCTGCTGGACGAGGAAGCGATAGCTTGCCCTGTTTGCGTCCTTGGCGTCCCAGTCCCCAGACGACTGCTGGAAAACCAAGTCTGAGTCATCATAGCACAGCACTCGGCGGATGCCAATCTCCTTGGCCATCTGGAGCCCGTGGATAAGTGCCTCATATTCAGTGTAATGCCCCGGATGTGATACTTTCCCTTTTGGGCAATATATATATATATATATCTTTGGCTTCATCTATTCCATTTCGGGTTCTTTGTCTTTTCGGGTTTTCGTCGTTTTGTTGGGTGCGTGTGTGGCATTCATTCATATCATGTAGTCATGTGCATCGCATTGCATTTGTGTTGTCATTTGCATCCGGTCCCGCTCGTTTCTTTCCGTTGTCCGTTTCGAGTTCTGGAGCTCTCTCACGTGTCCGAGGCGTCCCCGATGCCTACTTTGGTGTTTGGTCATGTAACGTTTCCGTTTTGGTGTGAGACTTGTCGTGTGTTGTTGTTTTGGTGTGTGTAACCCGCCTGTCAGATCTCGTCGCGTTTGGAGTTCGTTTGCTACCCCAACAGTTATTCTTGTGGGCTGAAAGTACCCCCTCTTTGAGGCCCAAGACACCCCTCCAACAGCCCACCAAACCAACCCAAACCCCTCCCTTCATCTAGGCCATCTAATTGTGATCATGTGGCTGAAACCTCACCTCATTTGGACAACCCTAGCTCCTTGTGCCTATATAAATGTCCATCTCCCCCAAAATTTGCGTCCAGAAAACCCTATGCTTCCACAGTGCGCTGCCGGTGCTTCCACCGTTGATCCGCGGAGCTTCCACCGTTGAAAATTCATGCTTCCGACGTCCCAGGAATCCATGCTTCCGTAGTGCTGCGGTCGCGCTTCCGAACCTCCGGGCCGTGCTTCCGACCCGACGCGCGGGTCCCGCGGCGCCGGATCATCTTCTACCTCCCGCCGCCGCCTTCTTCTCCGCCGCCGGCGCCCCTCGCCGGAGGAGCTCGCGGCGCCGCCCCTCCCCGCCGGCCTCCTCCGCTCCTCCTCGCCAACCCCGCCGCCGGGCCACATCCACGCCGGCCACCGCCGCCGCCCGCCGGCCCGGTGCCGCCACCTCGCCGGCCGGGCCGCCGCACCCCGCCGCCCGGTCTCCCTCCAGGTGAGCCGCCGCCCCGCGCCTCAAAGGAGCCGCGCGCCGCATCGCTCGGGCGCCGGAGACCCCGATCCGATCGGATCTGGAGTCCCCCGCTGGGCCGGCCTGTTCGCTCCCCTCCCGCGCGGCCCGTTCCCCTCCGGCGCCAGGTGGGCCGCCCCGGATCCGCCGGCCCGTTAAGCGCCGCCCCACCAGGCCCATTTGACCCGCAGATCCGCCCGAAGCCCGTTGACCAGATTTTTTCCCCTGAGGTGGTTTTTTTTTTGCTAAGTCCCCAGGATTTTGTTGTCTGATGCTATTTTGTTTTAGTGATAACTTTTTGTGAGTTGGTCCGATTTGAGCAGATGATATGTCAAAATGATCGTGGAGACTTATACTACGTTTTGTTCCATTGCGCCATGCATGTTTGAGGTCATCTAGATGCTTAAATATCTGTTGGAAGAGTGCTACTTGTTATAAACTGCTGTTAGTAGTTGTTTTCATGCCATCTTTGCAATGTGATAACTTGGTGCATGTTTATCCAAATGATGCAAATGATATGTCCACGTGTTCGTCATGAAATGCTCTACATGTTGATTGCTTTAGCTTGCATGATAGATTTCATCTTGACATGTTTATCTCCTTTGCAAAGTGCTATGTGGCTGTTATGTCGTTAAACTTGTTACGAGATGCCTCGGAGAGGAGCTCGTTGCTATTGATGTGGATGTCCACTTGATGCATGCTTGGATGTTTTGGATTCACCATCATGTGTACTTTGCTGTGGTGCTTACCACTTGCCATGCTTTGCTTTGAGGTGACTTAAACTTGCTCATAAAGATGCCATGATGAAACTGTTGTTTTAACAATTAGTGAAATTTCACCAAGTCTGGAATCTGTAATTTTCACATGCCATGTTTGCTTGTTGTTCTAGGCAAATCCATGTTAGTTTTGGAGTGACTCTTGATGATTCCTTGTTGTAGATTTTGTTGGCTATCCATTCATGCTCTCACATGCTTATTTGAGTGGATGTAGCATATTTAAATCTTGCTCCCAAGTTGCAACAAATTACTGCTATCAGGATTTTGTTGTCAAGTTCAATATGTCATAGCTTGTTGCTATTGATCCATGGCTCCTTTGGGGATCCTCCAATGGATTTGTTTGCTGTAGGATATGTCTAGTTTATGTCCATGCTCCTTGCCATGACGTTTGAGTGATGTAGACCATTTATCTCTTGCCCCGAAGTTGCTATGTGGCTGTTATTTTCAGCTTGTGCATGTTTATTGTTTCGGGTGTAACTTTTAGCCCGTTGCTCCGTTTTGAGCAAGTCCTATATGTAACTTGTGTGTTTTTGCATGTAGATTCATAATATCCTATTGTTATCATGTTTTGAAGCATTTTGCTTGATGCATATTGTTGTGTTGTAACACTGTGCTTCCTAAGTAGACTTTCTGTGCTTCCATAGTGCATCTGTTTTGCTTCCATAGTGCATCAGTCATGCATCCAGTAATTTTTCTGCGCATTGCATCTTGTTTGATTTGTTGCCTTGTGTTCTTGTGTTTGAGTAGAGCCGGAAGCTGAGACTGAGTACGAGTACGAGCACGAGGTTACTACCGAGGTTGAGAACGAGGACCCCTCTTACGATCCCATCGACAACTCTTCAGGCAAGATGACCGAACCCCAATAACATTACTATCTTTGCCTATAGCTAGAAGTCTCGATCTATAGTTTTGCCTCGATGCCCATGTTTTTCCTGTCAGCCTCCTATTGTAACCATGAACCTGTTTAACCACCCTACCTATGCAAACCATTGATTGGCTATACGTAGGCTTCGCTCAGCCCCTCTTATAGCGTTGTTAGTTGCAGGAGAAGATTGAAGATTCTTGCTTCTTGTTGAAGCTTGTTGGGATATCACACTATATTAATTATTAAATGAACTCATCTATATATTGGCAATGGGTGGAAGGCTAAGCCTTTTGCTTGGTATTTTGTTCCACTCATGCCGCTAGGTACCATATAAACCGGTGTTATGTTCCTTGATTATGCGTTCCTCACACGGTTGGGGTTATGGGACCCCCTCGATAAGCCGCTAAGTGCTAAGTCTTTTCCAGCAAGTCCCAACATTGGTACTATTCGCCTAATAACTAAAAACTTGCATAGGGTCTTGCAAACCCGAGTTCTTAATTAACAACCCCGGGCCAGTGCTCCTCATGAGTGTTGGTCCGAAACGGGGAGTCTGCAGGGCCACCACGAGGAAACTCGAGGATTGGTAAAAACCTGTAGAATCGCCCATCCGGTCGTGGCCTGAGACTAGATACGCGCAGCTATTGTCAGGGTGTCGGCACGCCGGGAGGATTTGCTAGATTAGCCTTACCTTAGTCGGAGTATCTTTAGCACGGGATTCCAAGAATACTCGGGTCTTCCCACCTTGGAGTTGCGACTCCGCTGATCGTGGGCTTGTCATGGGCCAAGTTGGAACACCCCTGCAGGGTTATGAACTTTCGAAAGCCGTGCTCGCGGTTATGTGGCAGATGGGAGCTTGTTAATATCCGGTTGTAGAAAACTTGACACCATGTTCCAATACACTACCAGCATGAGTACCGTGACGGTCATTTTCCGAAAGGGATTCGGGAAGTGAACACGGTGGGGTTATGTTTGACTTGTATTAGTTAGGATCACTTCGTGATCATCTCTCGACCGAGGCACCTTCTCTTCTCGCTCTCTTTTACGTAAGCTAGGCTAGTGCTGCTGCAACCTCTTATTCTTTCTTCAGCCATGTTCCACACCCAAGGCTTGAATAGTCGTGTTACCCGGGAACGGGATTGCTGAGTCCTCTGTGGCTCACAGTTACTTCAACACACCAGATGCAGGTGCGATGGTGAGCTACACAGGCGATGGCACCGAGCTAGACTGGGAGTACGACGAGGAGCGTAGCCGTTACTATGTGAACTATCCGGTTGATCAGTAGAGCTTCTACTAGGATTCGATCTAGACCTGTGGTTTAATGTTATGTTTGGTATCTTGTCATTTGGATCTTTACCCTTAGATGGGTTGTGATGTTTATCTGAATGATGTTTGAACATGTAATGTATTTGTGTGACGTGGCGAGTGTAAGCCAACTATTTTTTTTCAGTTTTCCATCCCTATTTTTACATGAGATGTGCAAAGGTACCAAACTTGCGATCATTCCAAAATGGGCTTATATCTTTAAGTTGTGCCTCGACACGTAGGAGATATAGTCCCATCCTGGGCATTACATTCAGCCATGTTGTTGGAGGCGGCAAAGTGGATCTGCAGGGTGTACTTGAGCTTATCGCCTTTGGGGGAGGTGAGGACGACGCCGGCTCCCAGGCCGGTGCGCATCTTTGACCCGTCAAAGTGCATCCGCCAATGGGTCGAGTCTGGCACGGGCGGCAGGTACTGGGTTTCAGCCCAATCGACGAGGAAGTCGGCCAATGCTTGCGACTTGATGGTGGTGTGCAGCTGGTAGAAGATGGTGAAGGGGGCCAGCTCAATGGCCCACTTGGCCACTCTTCCTGAGGCATCTCTGTTCCCCATGATCTCAGCAAGCGAGGCCGTGCAGACGACCATGACAGAATGCTCTTGGAAGTATTGCTTGAGCTTCTTAGCGGTGAAGTACACGCCGTAGCACATCTTCTGGTAATGGGGGTAGTTCTGCTTGGATGCTGATAGCACTTCGCTCAAGTAGTAGACGGGCCTCTGGACGGGCAAGGCTTTGCCGTCTTCTGGGCGCTCAACCACAATGACAGTGCTGACCACCCGGCTGGTGGCGGCTATGTAAAGGAACATGGGTTCCTTGTCTGCTGGCGCCGCCAGGACAGGCGGGGTGGGCGGCAGTTGCTTGAGCTGCTGGAAGGCTTCATCCGCCTGGTCGTTCCACTCGAAGCAAGTGGTCTTCTTCATTAGTTGGTATAGTGGGAGTGCCTTTTCTCCCAGCCGGTTGATGAAGCGGTTGAGAAATGCCAGGCACCCCGTGAATCTCTGGACATCTCGCACACGGGTCGGTCGTTCGATCCTCTCAATGGCTTTGATCTTCGCGGGGTTTCACTCAATGCCGTGCTCGGATACCAGGAAGCCAAGGAGCTAGCCTGCTGGTACCCCAAAGACGCATTTCTCCGGGTTTAGCTTAATCCGAAAGCGGCGCAGGTTCTCAAATGTTTCTTGGAGATCCTCCAAAAGGGTTCCTCTCTTCTCCGTCTTCACCACAATGTCGTCCACGTAAACGTGGGCGTTCCTGCCAAGCTGCTGAAGAAGACACTTCTGCATGCAACGCTGAAAGGTGGTGCCGGCATTTCTCAAGCCAAAAATCATGGTCAGGTAGCAGAAGGCCCCAAACGGCGTGAGGAAGGCAGTTTTCGGACGGTCAGCTGGATTAAGCTTGATTTGGTGGTACCCCAAATAAGCATCAAGGAAAGACAGCAGCTCGCATCCGGCCGTGGAGTCAATCACTTGATCTCTCCGTGACATAGCAAATGGATCTTTAGGGCAAGCTTTGTTCAGGCTGGTGTAATCAATGCACATGCGCCATTTATTGTTCTTCTTCAGCATCAGGACTGGATTCGCCAGGCACTCGGGATAAAAGACTTCCATGATGAAGCCGGCTGCTAGCAGGCGGGCGACTTCCTCCCCAACGACTCTTCTCTTCTTTTCTGATAGGCGGCGCAGCAGCTGCCTGACAGGCTTTGCATCTTCTCTCATGTGTAGCTTGTGCTCGGCGAAATCCGTCGGGACACCAGGCATGTCCTTGGGGGACCATGCAAAGATGTCCCGATTCTCACGGAGGAAATCGACGAGCTCGCTTTCCTATTTGCTGTCTAGGCTTGACCCTGTGACAGCAAATCGCTCCGGGTGAGACGGGTCCAAGGCAATCTTCTTTGTGTCCCT
Organism: Secale cereale; assembly: GCA_902687465.1. NCBI lineage: Eukaryota > Viridiplantae > Streptophyta > Magnoliopsida > Poales > Poaceae > Secale > Secale cereale. The sequence continues at coordinate 113,118,760 of LR738714.1, read as the reverse complement.
GGAGGGCTGAAACGAGCCTTGCGGCTCCGCCTCCTTGGGATCGGCTGGCATGGCCGGCTGCTCGCCAGCCATTGCCATCAGCCGCTCCAGACGGCGCTTTTCCTCAGCCACAACAAGGGTTTCTGGCAGGCGACTGCTGGCCGTTGCGCATGCAATGGACTTCTCGTAGTCCCCGGTTATGGTGATTATTCCCTTGGGACCAAGCATCTTCATCTTGAGGTAGGCATAATGGGGGACTCCCATGAACTTTGCAAGAGCGGGCCGGCCCAAGATCACGTGATAGGGACTTTCCAAATATACCACTTCAAACCAAACCGGCTCCCTCCGGAAGTGCGTCTTGTCACCAAACAGGACATCGACCCTGGCCTTGCCGATTGGTGAACAAGAGAGGCCTGGCACAATGCCATGGAAGACGGTCCTGGTAGGCTGAAGCTGCTTCTCTTTGATGCCCAACTTCTCCATGGTGTCTCGGTACATGATGTTGATGCTGCTGCCGCCGTCTACCAGGGCTTGGGAGAAACGGCAGGCCCACCTATCAGTGGAGAGAGTGACGTCCAGGACCAAGGCATAGGCCCCTGGAGAGGGCATGACAGCCGGGTGATCCTCTCGGCTCCAACTGACAGGCCTTTTAGACCAGTGCATGAATTCTGGGCTCTTGACGGCAACAGTGTTGACTTCTCTACGCTGCTGGCACCGGCTGTGCCTATCGTCCGTTTGGCTGGTGAAGACAACATAGGCTCCATTTTCTTCTGGGAATTCGTCCTGGATCTGGCCGCCAGGACGAGCAGCCGGCGGATTAGGAGGCGGGACCGGCTGTCCAGCAGGCGGCGGAGGCAGAGCTTCTCCTCTCGCAATTCTTGTGAGCCAGTGACACTTTCGTGTGGTGTGGTTGGAGGGCTTCGGGCCGCTGTGGAACTTGCAGGGGGTGTCCAAGGCTTGATCAAAGGAGAAGGCCGGCTGCCACACCGGTTTGCCGCCCTTCTGGCGCTTGGGCCCTGCTTGAGCTTCTGGTTGTTGTCCGTCGACCGCTGTCACCAGCCGGCTGTTGGCAGCCGCCGCGTGGGCCTTGCGCTTCTGGTCGTTGGTTTGCTGGCGCCGACTGGATTCTCCTGCCGGCGTCTTGGAAGGTGGAGGGGTCATCTTGCCAGAAGCATCCACTTGCAGCTCGGTCTTCATGGAGGAGTCAGCGGTGGCGTACTTGTCTGCTAAGCTCAGCAGTTCATCCAGCGTGGCTGGCTCGTCGCACATGAGCCAGTGTTTTAGCAAGGTGCCTTCTCTGCACCCGGCCGTGAAATACTCGATGGCTTGTACCTCGTGCACTCCCTCATAGGAATTTTGCAGCTCTACCCAGCGCGTCAGATAGTCTCGGGCCGACTCATCCGGGCCTTGGACACACAGGGAGAGCTGACGTGGTTTGGGAGGACGTTTGTAGGTGCTGGTGAAGTTGCGCGTGAAGGCGTCGGTGAAGTCTAGCCAGCCATTGATGATGTTGGGCTTGAGGCTGTTCAGCCACGTTCGAGCCGTGCCCTGGAGCATGAGGGGCACGTACTTCACCGCGACACGCCTATTGCCGGTGGCGATGCTGACAGCCGTGGAGTAGTCCACCAGCCAATCCTCTGGTTTCACTCATCCGTTGTACTTGGGGGTGTCTCTGGGGAGCGAGAAGCCCTTGGGAAAAGGCTCGTTGCGGATGCGAGGGTCGAAGCAGGCCGGTCCGAGGTCATCTTCTTCTTCAACCGCCTGGGAGCGAGCCAGACGGTCCAGGCGGTGGCGGGGGTCGTTCTCCCCAACCCCCTCGCGGCGGCCCAGGCGGCCTGCCAGAGAGGGGTGGTCAATAGGCGGAGGAGACACGCGCCTCTCCCGCCTGGGAGGAGGCGGCTGCTCCCCTCGTCGTTCTACGGCCCTTGGGCGGCTGTCTTCGTCGCGCTCGATGGTGACGCGCGTCTGTCGGCTGTGGCTGGCAGCGGGCTCTGAGTCTCGTCGGTTGGTGGATCCGACTGTTGGAGAGCGGGATGTGGCTCCTTGCTCCCGCGGAAAGGGGCAGTTGTCGGCGTGCACGGCCGCCTCTGATGCCCGGCGACGGGCCTCCTGCTGTGTTGCAGCAGCGTCGAGGAGCTGGCGGGCATGCTGGGTCACGCAACGGAGTTCATCTCCCTCCAAGTGGCCCATCTCATCGACTGCCGCCTGGGCAGCCCTTGGGTTCTCCGATGGAGTGAGGTACACAGGCCGCGAGGCCCCCAGCATGTCTGCTAGCAGCCCGCCGCGATCGTGGACAGCGCCGGCTCGGCTAGGCTCGCCAGCAGCCGGCGTGCCACAAATGGCGCGGTCCATTTTGCGGCGGTAAGCTTCAGTGAGGCGTCGGGAGGCAGCCAGTTTGTTGGCGCTGTCGAGGAGCGAAACACGGAGCGCCTCCAACTCCGCACCGCCTGGCCCCGCCGCGATAGGGGCGGCGAGGTGCTGCAGAGCGGCCTCGAGCGGGTCTGGACCCGTTCCGCACGATGGTTCGCCGTGGTCGGTGATGAGCACCTCCGTGGCGATGCCGATGGTGCCGCAGATCGGAAGAACGGGAAGAGGGTCGTTGACGATCTCCACGTGCTCGGGGAAGGAGTCGTCCAGCCCCGCGTCGGGGTCGATGATCATGTCTACTGGTGGGTCAAAAAAGCCCACTGACTCCACGTCAGAGGCGCGCTCATCGACGAGGTGGAGCTTCTCGAGGAGCTCGACGAGGAGGCTCTCCGGCGCCACTGGCTCGGCCGTCGGAGAGAGTTCGTGGATGCGGGCGCCGCCGAGCAGATCGGCGAGCCCGCTCACGGCGCATGCAGCCTCAGCGCTGCGAAGCATCCCGATCTCCACGCCAGCGGGCGTGCCAGGCTGGCTACTCTCGCTAGGAAGGAACAAGGTTCCCGTCCAGAGCATGTCTCCGGATGACGGTGCACCTAGCCCCACGGTGGGCGCCAAATGTCGGGGTTTTGGGACGACATATGCCAACGGATGGCTTATCATGCATGGGGTCAAAAGAACGTCGCCGGGCTCGGGAAGTGGGATGAAGCGATACTTAGGACGCCTACAAATCTTACCCAGGTTCGGGGCTCTCCGAGGAGATAACACCCCTAGTCCTGCTCTGCGGGGGCTCCGCGTCATGACTGATAGCACTAGAGTAGCTATAGGATTGCTACTTCAGCTGTGAGGTCCAAAGGAAGAGGATGAACAAGGCTAGCTCACCTCCTCTCTCTATCTAGGGTTTTTGTCTTGTGATCTTTTAATAGCCAACCTTTTAACCTTTCCTCATGGAGGACCCTTGGGGGTTTATATAGGCCCACCCCGCATGGGTACAACGGTGAATTCGACCCTCGCCGCATGTCTGCTGGGGCCCGCCGCCTGCGGGCCCCTCGTGATTGTCTTTCACTGTGGGGATGCTTCTTCTCACGATAGCCTTGTCAAGAGGGAGATGGCTACAGTGCCATCGCCCCTCGCCGTACGCTGCCGCATCGCCCCGTCCCGTCGTCTTGAAGACGCTCGAGCTTCTAGGGTGGGGCTGACCGTCTGCTACCAGACGGCCCTCTCCCCTGGCCGCCTGCCAGGGGCTGCTTGTTCGTGAGCTTACCCGCTGACCGATGGGGTCAGCTGTCTGCTGGCCCTGCCGTTTGCGGGTAGTGGGACCGTGGCCTCCTCTGACCGTTGCTTGGTCACGAGCTTCGTGGCTATAGTGACCCGCCGCCTAGGGGATATTTATAAAGTACACGGCCATTATAGCCACACCCTTACAGATCTTCTAAGGACATGTTCTCCTGTAGCCACGCCCCCGCCACGCTAGGACCCCCCTCAGCGTGTTCCTGAGGGAGGAGGGCGGGGCCGTCTGCTGACTGGTGGTGTTGGTGTTGCCGCCTGCTGGGTCCTTGCCGCCTGCTAGCAGTCGGCTCCTAGGTCAGGCTACCCCAGGAGGCGGCTCGAGGAGCAGACGGCCGTAGTTGACCAAGCGGCTGTCATTTGTCTCGAAAGACCAAGGGTAGTCGCCGAGGGTACCCATGGTCAATATCTCTAACAGATGTAGCCGGAAGGTTTTGTCGATCCTGAGAATGCTAATAAGGTATGCAAGCTCCAGCGCTCGATCTATGGGCTGGTGCAAGCATCTCAGAGTTGGAATATTCGCTTTAATGATGTGATCAAAGCGTTTGGGTTTATACAGACTTGGGGAGAAGCCTGTATTTCCAAGAAAGTGAGTGGGAGCTCTGTAGCATTTCTCATATTATATGTGGATGACATATTGCTGATGGGAAATGATATAGAATTCTTGGAGAGCATAAAGGCCTACTTGAATAAGAGTTTTTCAATGAAGGACCTTGGAGAAGCTGCTTACATATTAGGCATCAAGATCTATAGAGATAGATCGAGACGCCTCATTGGTCTTTCACAAAGCACATACCTTGATAAGATATTGAAGAAGTTCAATATGGATCAGTCCAAGAAACGGTTCCTGCCTGTATTGCAAGGTATGAGATTGAGCACGGCTCAATCCCCGACCACGGCAGAAGATCGAGAAAAGATGAGTGTCATCTCCTATGCCTCGGCCATATGTTCTATTATGTATGCCATGCTGTGTACCAGACCTGATGTCAACCTTGCGATAAGTTTGGTAGGGAGGTACCAAAGTGATCCCGGTATGGAACACTGGACAGCGGTCAAGAACATCCTGAAGTACCTGAAAAGGACTAAGGATATGTTTCTCGTTTATGGAGGTGATGAAGAGCTCGTCGTAAAGGGTTACGTCGATGCTAGCTTCGACACAGATCTGGATGACTCCAAGTCACAAACCGGATACGTGTATATTTTGAATGGTGGGGCTGTCAGCTGGTGCAGTTGCAAGCAGAGCGTCGTGGCGCATTCTACATGTGAAGCAGAGTACCTAGCTGCTTGCGAAGCAGCGCAGGAAGGATTCTGGATGAAGGAGTTCATCACCGACCTAGGAGTCATTCCAAGCGCGTCAAGCCCAATGACTCTCTTCTGTGACAACACTGGAGCTATTGCCATTGCCAAGGAGCCCAGGTTTCACAAGAAGACCAAACACATCAAGCGCCGTTTCAATTCCATACGAAATTATGTTCAAGATGGAGACATAGATATTTGTAAAGTGCATACGGATCTGAATGTCGCAGATCCGTTGACTAAACCTCTTCCACGAGCAAAACATGATCAACACCAGAACTCTATGGGTGTTCGATTCATCACAATGTAACTAGATTATTGACTCTAGTGCAAGTGGGAGACTGTTGGAAATATGCCCTAGAGGCAATAATAAAATGGTTATTATTATATTTCCTTGTTCATGATAATTGTCTGTTATTCATGCTTGAATTGTATTATCCGGAAACAGTGATACATGTGTGAATACATAGACCACAACGTGTCCCTGGTAAATCCTCTAGTTACTAGCACGTTGATCAACAGATGGTCACAGTTTCCTGACCATAGACATTGGATGTCATTGATAACGGGAGCACATCATTAGGAGAATGATGTGATGGACAAGACCCAATCCTAAGCCTAGCACAAGATAGTGTAGTTCGTAATGCTAAAGCTTTTCCAATGTCAAGTATCTTTTCCTTAGACCATGAGGTTGTGCAACTCCCGGATACCGTAGGAATACTTTGGGTGTGCCAAACATCACAACGTAACTGGGTGGCTATAAAGGTACGCAACGGGTATCTCCAAAAGTATCTGTTGGGTTGGCACGAACCGAGACTGGGATTTGTCACTCCGTATGACGGAGAGGTATCTCTGGGCCCACTCGGTAAGACATCATCATAATGAGCTCAATGTGACTAAGGAGTTAGTCACGGTGTCGTGGAATTAGCACGGCAGATGTCCGGTTTAACGGACTTGATAATGGAACCATCGCACGGGTTAACTTGAAGGGGGTCATAGCACACAAAGGACACAGAGAGTTTATACTAGTTCGGCCCCTTCGATGAAGGTAAATGCCTATGTCTAGTTGGTTTGGTATTGCTTGGGCGTCGGTTTACAGGGAGCGGATCGCTTGCCTGTAGTCTCGACGGGTTGATTCTTGCTTGTCCCTGAACCGTCGCCGGGTCGTCCCTTTATATAGAGGTGACGCCTGGTCCGGTTTACAGAGTCCCGAGGCCGGCTCATACCTGTGTCCGCCTCGGTCTCTGTCTTTTCTTCCTTATCTCTCAAGTTACATTGCTTGCCGGTTTACAAACCATAATTCTATACATGGGCCCTAAGATCTCATGGGCCGTAGCCTTTACTAAATATTACAACTAAACATATTATAATTGAGCCGGTTTACACTAGCCGGTTCATACCTGCTAGTCATATCCCTGACATTAGGCCCCAGAATGATTTGAACTTGTTCATATCAATCTCCCTTGTCTTGTATAATTTTCTTCTGTGTCTTCTCATTTGTTTGTAAACCGGCTCTGACGTCATCTTCGAGAATCATTGAATCTGACCGTGACATCATCCCCGCATTTAACGCTGTGAGCTGTATTGTAGCTTTGTTTAATGGTTATCCCGAAGATCGAGGCGTCAAGGGATCTTTATCCGATCTTTGCCCCCTCAAATCCCGCACCTGTCGCTTCGTATTTGACCTTCCCTTATAAATACCACCGTCCTCATTCGTTTTATCTCCTTCTCGCATCGTCTTCCTCCGTCCGTCGCCCGAGCTTCAAGACGCCATTGACGCCCGAGCTCGAACCGCCGCCGTCGACCGCCGAGCCTGAGACTTCACTGGCCGCTGCATCAACCTGACCTTTCACCAGAGAACTTCCGCCGCCAATCTCCACTGTTCCAGGTACATTTCTCCTCCTCATTATAGATCCGCGACTTCTAGGGTTCTTCCTCGTGCTTGCGCCATTAGAACCTCCATGAGAACTTCGCCTTGCACCCCGAAACTTTAACCTTTACGTCCTGTTCTTAGATCCTGCCTTCAGCTTGCTGCTTCTGTGCTTTAGATCTCGTTACTTTACATAACCTGTAGATTCATCTGCTCCGTCTATTACCCTTGTAGTTCTTCCCGTATCTTCATATATTTATTTTTCTTTTTCTCGCATACTCAGATCTGTTCTGCCCTAGTTGCCTGTCGAAACTTGTTTCTTCCCTTTGTAAATCTGCTAATTATACTCCGGTTTATACTGTCATGCCCTGTTCCTGTAAAAAATTTGGAGTTGAACGTGACGGTTTAGCTGTTCCTCATTTGCTGTCATGAGCCGGCAGTGACATAGCTTCCTGTTATTGCCGGTTTAACCATATCATTAGTCCCCTGTCTAAACCATTACCCAATATTTATAGATATCTTCCGGTTTATCCTGTTATACTCGCATAATCCGGTTCTATATTTTATCTTTTTCAGTACTTGTCCTTCTGTCGCTATGGCCAAGCAGTTTGTTTCTTGTGACTGGGTCCCTTCCATTATCACGGAAGAAGACTTGGTCAAAATTGCTGAAATTGGTACTTTAGGCCCTCAGTCCGTTTTGAAGTGGCGGACTCCGGGAAATGAATGCCCTCCTACTCCCAGGCAAGGGGAGGTTATTGTTTTCTTCGACCACATATCTCGAGGCTTCTCTCCCCCCGGTTCAAAGTTTTTCCGGGATGTTCTTGCTGCCTTCCAACTCCACCCTCAGGACATTGGGCCCAACTCCATTTCAAATATCTGTGATTTCCAAGTCTTCTCAGAGGTATATCTGCAAGAAGAACCGTCTGTTGATCTATTCCGGGACTTTTTTCACCTGAACCGGCGTACGGAATTCACCAGCGGACCACATCAGGAACTTGGCGGGGTTAGCATCCAGAAAAGGAGAGACGCTGTCTTTCCCCACGCCGCTCTCCACACGCACCCAAAGGAGTGGAACAAATCATGGTTTTACTGTGTTGACACTTCTCCTGAAGGGGAGAACCCTCTGCCGGGTTATCGTGAGCACCGTATTCCGAAGGATCATCCTCTGCCACAACGACTCAGCTCTGTCGAACGGACCCGGTTTGCATCTCAGCTCTCCAGACTGAAAGCTTTCATGGCCAATGGTTTAACTAGAACCGACTTTATGCGCTGCTGGCTGTCTTGGAGTATCCTTCCCTTGAGCCGGCGATCACAGCTGATGTGCCAGTATTCTGGTAAACCGGACGAACCTCAACGGTTTACCAAGGAAAAACTCTCTGAATCGGAGGTTATTGAATCGGCTAAGAAGATGCTCAACGTCTCCTTAGCAGACTGCAGCAAAGTCGGGTTAGCTCCGTATTACAAGAAGAATAAGCTGCCTGCAGTAAGTTTTGCTTTGTCCTGTATTTGTAATCCATTCCTTTAAACCGTCCTTTCAATTGTCTTTCCTTCATTTGAATAGGCTGATGATCCTTTCTGGAAGAGAAAACCTCACGAGAAAACCGGCAAACAAGCACGCCGGAAGACCTTTGCAAATAAGAAAAGAAAAGCGGCTGTTGACTCTAGTTCTCACGCCGACGATGATGATCCAGATTCCGAGGTACGAATTAATCCGGTTTTATTTTGCTTTCTTGTACTCATATCTGTATCTAATGATAACTTTCCATAGGAGTTAGCTAAAGGTGATAAACCGGCCGAAGTTGAGGTAACTATCCTTTCTTCCGATTCAGAACCTCTTCCACAAAAAAGTCGTCGGACCGTCCGGAAATACCAATTTTCTCATCCTTATGCTCAATTGGATCCTAATTTTCTTTTGAAGAAACAACAGCATGAAGCTCTTCGCCGGACCACTCGCCATAGCGGCCTGGCAGTGGAATCATCCGGAATTTCTCTAACTCCGGCTCGGAAGCGCCGCACTGAGGTGATACTTTCTCCGACTCTCCTTCATCCCAAGGCCGGGCTTATCCGAAAACCTCTTAAACCGTCTGATCCTGATTATCAGGAGACTCCATTATCCTCCTCTGGTGAATCGATTGCTACACAACTTCCCCCATTGAAGACTGTCCCAGGGTAAGTCTTTTTAACATTTCCGGTTTATGATTACCTTTTTGCTTCACAAAGTTAACTCATTCTGCAAACTTTTTTCAGCAAGCCAAAGCCTAGTAAAAGACAAAAGGCAAACAAACCCCCTGCTGAGACTTTTGCAGATGATCCGGCGGTTGATCCGGCAACAACCATTCCTCCAGAAGGCGAGCCTATAGCTCCTCTTGAAGATCCTGCACCTATGGATCATGTCCCAGTAGCCGAGAACCCTACTGCTGATGACATCCACAATCGGCCCAAGTCCTGCTCGGGTCAACTCTCCTCAAGTTAATCCGTCATCTCCCAATCCGGTTCACACTACGACTCCACCAACTGCACCTGCCTCTCCAGAAGTTGTAGTGACTGGGGCTGCGTTCGTTTCTCTGGCTGAGCCCACCGTTTTAGCCAAACATACGGCTAAAACGGAGAAATTACATAAAGAGAAGGGTAAATGGAGTACTGAGTTATCCAATCTTGCTGATATGAGTGCCCAAGAAATCTATTTCGGGTACTTAAAGCGGCTCCACAGTAGCCGAGATTACGAAGCGGGCTTGGTTAACTTGATGAAGGAAAAATATGAGGTAACCCTTTTCTTCTGACTTTGCGCTTGTGATATGCTTCTATCCCATAATAGCCCCCAAGTTCCGGTTTAACTGCGTACTGAAGGTGAACTGGAACTTTATAGTTTGAACAATTGATCTTTACATTAGCCCCCAAGTATCAAGTAGATAACTTGTTTATGTATTTAATACTTGTAAAAAAATTCTGCTGATACTTCAATCATCCATTAGCCCCCAAGTGTCAAGTAGACAACTTGCTTGTGTGCTTGAGACTTGTAACTTTGAATTGCTGCTGTTTATTGCTTCAACTGCCATTAGCCCCCAAGTGTCAAGTAGACAACTTGTTTGTGTGCTTGAGACTTATCTGATTTTCACTTCTTATCACTTGATTGTACTCGCAGGCTGACTTAAACCGGAATGCTTATGAGATCAAAGAGCTTCGGAACCGTCTTGCTGAGACAGAGTTTGCTGCTTCGAAAGCCAAGAAAGATCTTCAGGTGAGTTTAAAGACCGCTGAAGATCTTAAAAAATACTTTGAAGAAGAACGGACCACTTTTGAGGTTCAGAAAAAAGAGCTGGAGAAAAGGGTTCAGGACGCTGAAGGGGCGCTTAATCCGGTTACGGAAGAGTTAACCGGTTTAAAGCAGCAAATTGAGTTGATGACCTCTGCAATCTTTGGTGAGTATAATCTGAACTCCTGCTTTATCCTTGTAATCTTCCATCTGTGTCGGTTTAACCGTAATATTTATATGCAGGGCGCCGTGTCACCCATCTTGGGGATGACCAACGGAAGAAACTTAAGGCATGTTACACTTTGGTCGAGCAGCTGTATTCCGGTGCTCAGAGGATCATTAGTGCAACATCTTTCGGTAAACCGGCCCCCACGACCATCCAAGGCACGTTGGAAAAGTTATATGTTCTTCCCGTGCGTCTAGAAGAAGTCAAAAAATCTGCTTCTCGAGGTGGTGCCCTCTTGGCCCTTACCAGGGCTAAAGCCTGGGTCCCGGATCTTGATCCGAAAGAAGCTTTGACTGGATTTCCTGATACAAAAGACGACGGTTCCACTTTTACCGCAAAGGATCTCTACGCCTTGACGAAGGAGATGCGCCCCCTCGCCAGCAAGCTTGCAGCTGAATCTGATTTATCCAGGTATCGTCCGGGGTACGACTTGCAAAACGAGCGGGTGGAGCGGCCGGTTTATGACACCGTCAATTTAATCCCACCGGTTCGCCCTCATACCTTCGCTCCAGATATTGAACCTTCTGAACTTATCAGTGAAGAGATGTACTTCCGGGCTTTGACGAAGATTGATTGGCGTGTTCCGGAGTTCCAACCGCTTCAAGAGGATGAAGATATTCCGGATCAAGGCGATGCCCAGCCGTCGCAGCAGGAGGAAGCATAGCTCATAACTTATTGTTTGTAGTTGCCACCCTGTTTTAAACAATCTTTTAAACCGTCAGGCTTGCTATGCCTTGTAATAGGATAGCTGAAACTTTATCTGCTTTGAACCGGATATTCTGATTTGGCGTTTGCCAATTGGAATTTTGGCTGATGTCGCTTATCTTACGTATCATCTGTTCCTGCATGAGTAAAACTGAAAATGTGTCCTAGCGGTTTACCACTGGACGGATTTAATTGTTTTTTCAACATATCAAACCAGTATATACTCATATCAGCAATAATTTTATACCTGAGACCAAATATGCCCAATACTCTTAATCCGGTAGAACTCAAAATTTCTTGATGAAGATCTTCATGGATCCAATAACAAACCCGGGTTTTGATAACAGACACCGGTTTTATTTTGTTCTGAAAACTTTGTTCAGAAATTTGTGGCTTGTTGCCTGATGGATGATCCGGGTTATAATGAACACCGGTTTATTCATGCTGGTATTCATGACCCAGACTTTTCACTTGATAGATGCGTGGACAGCTTCTGTAGCTATTCCACTCCGGTTTAAAGAGTCATAAAACATAAACACCAAAAAAGATGCAAATTTGCAAATAAAACCATGTAGTCGAGGCTTTTTAAGAGCTGCCAGGCTCAAAGCAAGGTTCAGCCAATCACTGGATGTGGATTATCCATCTTTCCAGAGGGCCTAGCCAATCACTGAATGTGGATTATCCATCTTTTCAGAGGGCCGTTGAAACCGCAAGAAAAAATTTAGCCAATCACTGGATGTGGATTATCCATCTTTCCAGAGGGCCTAGCCAATCACTGAATGTGGATTATCCATCTTTTCAGAGGGCCGATGTTGTGGATTATCCATCTTTCCACTTAATAAACCATCATAAATAATTGAGCCAATCACTGGATGTGGATTATCCATCTTTCCATAGGGCCTAGCCAATCACTAAATGTGGATTATCCATCTTTTCAGAGGGCCGATCGATGGTGCAGAAGAAATAATTTAGCCAATCACTGGATGTGGATTATCCATCTTTCCAGAGGGCCTAGCCAATCACTGAATGTGGATTATTCATCTTTTCAGAGGGCCGGTGAATGTGGAGTATCCTTCTTTCCACTTAATAAACCATCATAAACAATGTAGCCAATCACTGGATGTGGATTATCCATCTTTTCCAGAGGGCCTAGCCAATCACTGAATGTGGATTATCCATCTTTTCAAAGGGCCGGTCGATGGTGCGGGTAAACCTGACTGTTCATATAGTTTTCGCTGGCTCCGTGGAATCATAGGTAGATCTTGAAGTGTCCTCTCTTGAACCGGATGTGATCTCATGCTCTTTAGAGAGTTTTATTGCTTCTGTGTATACTCTGCAAAAAATCAAGTTTAAACCGGCCAATATGTTGAAATATAATATATGATACAACTTGCATGGTTGTCCTCACAAGATATTTGTATTGGAAAAAAGGCTGAGCCCCCGGTTTACCGAGGGTGCCGGTTTATTCATTGATCATAATATATACATAGGATACAGTGGAGCGCATAGCTCAAGTATAGTATGGCCGTAGATGGGCGATGTTCCATGGTCGCTTCGTCTCCTCCTCTGATGTCCGTGAGTCCTTGTGTTCTCGAACATCCACCAGGTAATATGAACCGTTGTGCAGATTCTTACTGACCACAAAGGGCCCTTCCCAAGGTGGGGATAGCTTGTGCATATCTGTTTGATCTTGGATGAGCCGGAGTACCAAGTCGCCCTCCTGGAACGTTCTTGTTTTGATCCGGCGGCTGTGATATCTGCGCAAGTCTTGTTGATAAATTGTAGATCGTGCCGCAGCTATATCACGCTCTTCGTCTAGCCGGTCCAAACTGTCTTGCCTTGCTTGCTCGTTGGCCGCTTCAACATAAGCCGTTACCCTTGGTGAATCATGACGGATATCACTTGGAAGGACTCCTTCAGCACCATAGACCATGAAGAAAGGTGTGTAACCTGTGGACCGGTTTGGTGTAGTGTTGATACTCCAAAGAACAGATGGTAACTCCTCAACCCAACATCCTGGGGTTCTATGCAAAGGAGTCATAAGCCGGGGCTTGATACCTCCCAAAATCTCTTGGTTTGCCCTTTCAGCCTGACCATTGGATTGGGGGTGGGCCACAGAAGACACATCCAAGCGAATATGTTCTCGTTGACAGAATTCTTCCATCTCTCCCTGAGATAAATTGGTGCCATTGTATGTGATGATGCTGTGTGAAAAGCCAAACCGGAAAATTACCTTTTTGATGAATTTGACTGCCGTTGCCACATCACACTTGCTTATAGGTTCTGCCTCCACCCACTTTGTAAACTTATCCACTGCTACTAGTAGATGAGTTTTCTGGTCTTGGGATCGCTTGAAGGGTCCAACCATATCAAGCCCCCAAGTCGCAAACGGCCAAGTTATTGGTATCATCCGGAGTTCCTGCGCCGGAACTAGAGCACGTCTCGAAAATTTCTGACAAGCATCACACTTCCGGACCAGATCCGCCGCATCAGCATGAGCAGTTAACCAGTAAAAACCATGCCGGAACGCTTTAGCCACCAATGATTTTGAACCGGCATGATGACCACAATCCCCTTCATGGATCTCGCGAAGAATTTCAGAACCTTCCTCAGCTGATACACAACGCTGAAATACTCCAGAAGTACTGCAATGATGAAGCTCTCCGTTTGGAATTGTCATGGACTTAGAACGCCGGATTATCTGCCGTGCTTCTTCTTCATTGTCCGGTAGCTCTCCTCGGCTCAGATACGCCAAATAAGGTAGCATCCAATCTGGAATAACATGAATCGCTGCAACTAACTGTGCCTCCAGATCAGGAACAGCTAGGTCTTTCTCCGATGGTATCTGAACCGAAGGACTGTGCAATTCATCCAAAAAGGTATTTGGTGGCACCGGTTTACGTTGAGAACCCAGCCGGCTTAGAGCGTCGGCCGCTTCGTTCCGTCGCCGGTCTATATGATCCACCTGATACCCTTTGAAGTATCCTGCGACTGCTTCAACTTCTCGCCTATAAGCTGCCATGAGGGGATCTCTTGAATCCCACTTGCCTGAAACTTGCTGTGCCACCAAATCTGAGTCGCCAAAACACTTAGCCCGGCTCAAGTTCATCTCTTTTGCCAGCCGCAAGCCATGAAGTAATGCTTCATATTCCGCTGCATTGTTAGTACAAGGAAACAATAGTCGGAGGACGTAACAAAATTTATCACCTCGAAGGGGGGGAGGTTAAAACAACTCCAGCCCCCGAGCCTTCCAACTGTCTTGAACCGTCAAAGTGAATCGTCTAGTAAGTAAGATCCGGCTTCTCCTCAGGGGTTTGCAACTCTGTCCAATCATTGATGAAATCCACCAATGCCTGAGATTTTATAGCGGTGCGTGGCACATACTTCAACTCATGTGGGCTGAGCTCTATAGCCCACTTCGCTACTCTACCTGTAGCTTCCCTGTTCTGGATTATGTCCCCCAACGGTGCTGAACTAACCACAGTTATTGGATGACCTTGGAAATAGTGCTTCAGCTTCCGGTTTGCCATGAACACACCATACACCAACTTCTGCCAATGAGGGTACCTCTGCTTGGATTCAATGAGTACTTCACTCACGTAATAAACCGGGCGCTGAACCGGGTATTCCTTCCCTGCTTCCTTGCGCTCAACCACGATTGCCACGCTGACTGCCCGTGCATTGGCAACGACGTATAACAGCAATGGCTCCTTGTCAATAGGGGCAGCTAGGACCGGCGGCTTTACCAATTGCCGTTTCAGATCCTCAAACGCTGCGTTTGCCTCATCACTCCATATAAACCGGTCTGTTTTCCTCAGCATTTGGTAAAGCGGGATCGCCTTTTCACCCAAACGGCTGATGAACCGGCTTAATGCTGTGATCCGGCCAGCGATACGCTGAACATCGTTGATGCAAACCGGCTTAGTCAAAGATGTGATGGCCTTGATTTTCTCCGGATTAGCTTCTATTCCTCTGTTTGAGACCAAGAACCCCAGTAGTTTACCTGCCAGAACACCAAAGGCACACTTCTCCGGATTAAGCATCATCTTATAAGCTCAAAGATTGTCGAAAGTTTCTTTAAGATCCTCTATCATTGTCTCTTCCTTCCTTGATTTAACCACAATGTCATCCACGTAGGCATGAACATTCCTCCCTATCTGCCCTTTAAGACTATTCTGAACGCAACGCTGATAAGTTGCTTGCGCACTCTTAAGCCCAAAAGGCATAGATACATAGCAAAAAGCACCAAAAGGGGTTATGAAAGCTGTCTTCTCTTGGTCTTTAACTGCCATCTTGATCTGGTGATATCCTGAATATGCATCCAAAAAGCTTAGCCGCTCACATCCCGCTGTGGCATCGATAATCTGATCAATGCGGGGGAGAGCAAAGGGATCAGTTGGGCAAGCTTTATTGAGGTCTGTGTAATCCACACACATTCTCCACTTCCCATTCTTCTTTAACACCAGCACCGGATTAGCCAACCACTCCGGATGAAAAACTTCCACTATGAATCCTGTGGCCAAAAGCCTGGCCACTTCTTCTCCTATAGCCTTGCGCCTCTCTTCGTTGAAGCGTCGCAAATATTGTTTAACCGGTTTATATTTCGGATCAATGTTAAGGCTGTGCTCAGCGAGTTCCCTCGGTATACCTGGCATGTCAGAAGGTTTCCATGCAAAGATATCCCGGTTCTCACGGATGAACTCGATGAGCGCGCTTTCCTATTTGGGATCAAGGTTAGCGCTGATAGTGAACTGCTTGGACGAATCTCCTGGCACAAAATCAACTTGCTTGGTCTCCTCTGCCGATTTAAACTTTAACGCCGGATCATGCTCTGTAGTTGGCTTCTTCAGCGGAGTCATATCTGCCGGATCAACATTATCTTTATAAAATTTCAACTCTTCTGTGGCACATACTGCCTCCGCATAAGCTGCATCTCCTTCTTCACATTCCACCGCTATCTTGCGGATTCCATGAACCGTAATCGTGCCCTTATGACCCGGCATTTTGAACTGCAGATAAACATAACATGGCCTAGCCATAAACTTAGCATAAACCGTCCTCCCAAACAGAGCGTGATAAGGGCTCTTGATCTTGACGACTTCGAAAGTTATCATCTCTGACCTGGAATCACGCTCATCTCCAAAGGTAACTTCCAAGTCAATCTTTCCAACCGGATAGGCCGACTTACCTGGGACCACCCCATGGAACACCGTGTTCGACTGTCTTAGCTTCTTATCCGTCAGGCCCATACGACGGAAAGTCTCATAGTACAAGATGTTGATGCTGCTACCACCGTCCATGAGAACCTTAGTGAATTTATAACCTCCCACCTGAGGTGCCACCACCAAGGCCAAGTGGCCCGGATTATCCACCCGCATTGGGTGGTCTTCCCTACTCCATACAATGGGCTGTTCTGACCAGCGCAGAAATTGCGGTGTTGCCGGTTCAACCGCGTTAACTGCCCGCTTCAAAACCTTCTGATCCCGTTTACACACACTTGTGGTGAAGACATGGTATTGCCCACTTCTCAATTCCTTCGGATTACTCTGATATCCGGATTGCGGCTGATGTTGCTGACGCTGCTGATTCCCCTGATTATTGTAATTCCCTTGGCCTTGCTGCTGATTGCCTTGGTTATTATAATTACCTTGGCCATGCTGCTGACTGCCTTGGTTATTGTAACCACCCTGGTTACGCGGTTGATTGCCCTGGTTATTATAACTTCCTTGACTATTGTGATTACCAGTCCGGTTCTGATAACCACCGTTATTGCCCCTATATCCTGATCCTGAGCTATTCACCTGATGACCCGGACCATAAAACCCTGGACCTGAACCGCCATTTGGAGGCCTGTCATGAGGATTAAAGCGGCCCACTATTGCTTCCATAAGGGGCCTGCACTCTCTTATAGTGTGCTTTGCCGGTCGATTTCTCGTGCCATGCTTCGGACAAGGCTGATCTAACTCTTGGTCCCAGCTAATAGCCCCTCCGCCGGTTTGTGGAGGTGGGTTGCCCATGCTACGCTGAAAGCCCCCTTGAACTTGAGTATTGGCCACGAAGTCAGAGCCACCTTCTGCCTTTCGTTTCCCAAAAAACTTGTAGTAGCCGGATTAACTTGCGCCGGTTTACCAGACTTGCTAACCTTCCCCGCCTTGTCTCCTTCAGTTTCTGGATACTTGGTATTATCAGAGTCCCCATATTTTACTAAGGCACTCATGAGAGTTCCCATATCATTACAATCCCTTTTAAGCCGTCCGAGCTTTAACTTTAAAGATTCAAACCGGCAATTGTTTTCCAAAGTCACTATCGCCGTACTAGGATTGATACCATTCGAAGAGTGCAAGATCTTCGCTACTCTCCGCACCCAAGCAGCCGTAGACTCCTGCTCTCCTTGCACACAAGCTGCTAGATCCACCACTGACATCGGCTGCTTGCATGTATCTTTGAAGTTTTTGATAAACTGGCTGCGTAGTTCCCCCCATGATCCGATAGAATTCGGGGGTAAACCCTTCAGCCAGGTCCGGGCTGTACCCTCAAGCATCATAGTAAAATACTTTGCACAAGCCGATTCATCCACATCCGGCATCTCCATGGCCATCTCATAACTTTCAACCCAAGCTTCTGGAGCTAAATCTGCTGTGTAATTAGGTACCTTGCGGGGGCCCTTAAAATCTTTAGGCAGCTTGACACTCCGTAAAGCGGGGATAAGACATTGCACCCCAAAAGAACTCGTCGTAACTCCTGTTTCTGCTGTGGCTGTGTGAACCGGCATCGTTTGACGAACCTCTTCCCGGGCTCCTGATCTAACCCGGTTTATATCCCGAGCTGGTGCCGCTGCACCTGCCGGATTATCCTGTCTGCGCTGATGCCGCCTGCGTTCACTGCTAGACACTTCTGGCTCTTCCCAATGCCTAGTGTAACTCCGGCTAGGTCGTGGTGTTGAATGTATCCTTTCCCTGCTATGAGAATATGCTTGCTGCTGTATCAATGCTGTATTAAGTAACTCCTTGGCCCGGCGCGCCTCCAACGCCACCCGGGACGTTCCCTCGTCGGGTAAAGCGGCCAATCGTGCTGCAGCAGCAACGATGTTATCCAAAGGGTTCGAATAGTGACCTGATGGGTGAGGTGTAGACGTGATCCGCCGGTTTTGTTCTGCAACAGGATGTTGAACCGGCTCATCCCTAACTGGGGGTGCCCTTCGGTTTAAAGTGGGATTATTGCTAGTCCCTGCCCCTGGTGTTCTAAACAGATCCATAGCTTCGTAGACTGGCGGTATACGAGATTGGTACTTCCGACTTCTTACTCCCTGCGTAGAGGCCTGTTCCATCCTTAGGTGAAAAGCTTGATCATCCAATTCTGCTTGCCTCCTTACTATCATTGCCTTCTCGGCTTCCAGATCCTCCTTTAACTGATCAATCCGGCCCTTTAACTGAAGGAGCTCTGCATCATGCTGCGCCTTGTCTGCTGGAGCTACTGTTTCCACCGCTTTAGCTGTGAACTCCTCGATCAAGGTGGATAGAACGTCAGTAGGTGAGAGGGTCGTGCCGCTCCCCCCTACTCCAGCTTCTGTTGTCGTCCCGTTCACTGGGGCCTATGAACCGGCCATAAAGACAGCCACCCGGTTTGGCGGATCGAAGGGGTCCGGAATACTATTTCCATCGGACTCGCCCTCAGACCGGCCGTCCTGCAACTAATACAAAGACTCAGTTTCTCCGGATGAAGATTCGTCATCGGAGTAGACAACTGTTGCACCATCGGATTCTGATCCGTCTTCGGCTCGAACTCCGTGGATTGCTCCAACGAACACGTGCTTCATGGAGGGCTGAATCCGTGCCGATCTCGCACGCTGAGCCGGCTCGACGATGTTGGGGAAGATGTCCGGCTCAGGTCCCGGTTCGCCGATTTTGCCAATGAAGACTTGGATGCCACCGAAGGGAACCCGGTACCCGTATTCGATTGAATCGGCCTCCGGTCCCCAACCTGCGTCGTCGATGTAGATCCGGCCGCGGCGACTCTTGGTCATCCGGCCGACCGCGTAACCCTTGAGCCCTTCAAAGCTGCCCTTCAAGAACTCGAAACCATCGTGCGCAGGCCCCACGGTGGGCGCCAACTGTCGTGGAATTAGCACGGCAGATGTCCGGTTTAGCGGACTTGATGATGGAACCATCGCACGGGTTAACTTGAAGGGGTTCATAGCACACAAAGGACACAGAGAGTTTATACTAGTTCGGCCCCTTCGATGAAGGTAAAAGCCTACGTCTAGTTGGTTTGGTATTGCTTGGGCGTCGGTTTACAGGGAGCGGATCGCTTGCCTGTAGTCTCGACGGGTTGATTCTTGCTTGTCCCTGAACCGTCGCCGGGTCGTCCCTTTATATAGAGGTGACGCCTAGTCCGGTTTACAGAGTCCCGAGGCCGGCTCATACCTGTGTCCGCCTCGGTCTCTGTCTTTTCTTCCTTATCTCTCAAGTTACATTGCTTGCCGGTTTACAAACCATAATTCTATACATGGGCCCTAAGATCTCATGGGCCGTAGCCTTTACTAAATATTACAACTAAACATATTATAATTGAGCCGGTTTACACTAGCTGGTTCATACCTGCTAGTCATATCCCTGACACACGGGATGATGTATTACGGAATGAGTAAAGAGACTTGCCATGACGAGATTGAACAAGGTATCGGTAGACCGACGATCGAATCTCGGGCAAGTACTATACCGATTGACAAAGGGAATTGCATACGGGATTAAGTGAATCCTTGACATCGTGGTTCATCCGATGAGATAATCGAGGAACACGTAGGAACCAACATGGGTATCCAGATCCCACTGTTGGTTATTGACCGGAGAGTCGTCTCGGTCATGTCTACATGTCTCCCGAACCCGTAGGGTCTACACACTTAAGGTTCGGTGACGCTAGGGTTGTAGAGATATATGAGATCCCGGACGTCACGAGTAGTTCCGGAATGGTCCGGAGGTAAACAATTATATATAGGAAGTCCAGTTTCGGCCATCGGGAGAGTTCCGGGGGTCACCGGTAGTGTACCGGGACCATCGGAAGGGTCCCGGGGGTCCACCGGGTGGGGCCACCCTTACCGGAGGGCCCCATGGGCCATAGGGGGAGGGGAACCCGCCCATAGTGGGCTGGCGCACCCCCTTGGGCCTCCCCCTGCGCCTAGGGTTGGAAACCCTAGGGGTGGGGGCGCCCCCCTTGCCTTGGGGGGCAAGCCTCCCCCCTGGCCGCCGCCCCCTAGGAGATTGCATCTCCTAGGGCCGGCGCCCCCCTGGCCCCTATATATAGTGGGGGGAGAGAGGGCAGCCGCACCCTTGCTCCTGGCGCCTCCGTCCCCCCGTTACACATGTCCCTCCTCCCGCAGGTGCTTGGCAAAGCCCTGCAGTTTTTCCGTTGCATCCACCACCACGCCGTCGTGCTGCTGGATATCCATCAACCTCTCCTCCCCCCTTGCTGGATCAATAAGGAGGATACGTCGCTGCACCGTACGTGTGTTGAACGCAGAGGTGTCGTCCGTTCGGCGCTGGGATCATCGGTGATTTGGATCACGACGAGTACGACTCCATCATCCACGTTCTCTAGAACGCTTCCGCTCGCGATCTACAAAGGGTATGTAGATGCACTCCTTTATCCTCGTTGCTAGATGACTCCTTAGGTTGATCTTGGTGAAGCGTAGGAATTTTTTTGAATTCTGCTACGTTCCCCAACAGCCTTCGTCTTGCAGCATTAGAATAGAATAAGTTCACCAAGTAACATCGTATAGCATAATCCTACCCGGCGATCCTCCCGTACATCACCCTGTGAGAGAGCAACCACCGAGTTATCTCTAGAACTTATCTGGGTGTGTTCTATTACGTATCCAGTTCTAGTTGTCATAAGGTCAGAGTACAACTCTGGGTCGTCCTTTTACCGAGGGACACGGCTATTCGAATAGATTAACTTCCCTACAGGGGTGCACCACATAAACCAGCACACTCGATCCCATTTGGCCGGACACACTTTCCTAGGTCATGCCCGGCCTCGGAAGATGACCACGTCGCAGCCCTACCTAAGCACAACAAAGAGGTCAGCACGCCGGTCTAAACCCTAAGCGCGCAGGGGTCTGGGCCCATCGCCCAACGCACACCTGCACGTTGCGTACGCGGCCGGTAAGCAGACCTAGCCGCTCCTAATACCAGAGCGGCGTTCCAGCCCAATCCGGCGCGTGCCGCTAAGTCATTGACGTCAAGAAGGCTTCGTCTGATACCACGACGTCGAGTGCCCATAACTATTCCCACGTAGCTGGTTAGTGCGTATTAGCCAATGGCTAGACTCAGATCAAATATCCAAACTCGTTAAGCGTGTTCTTATGAAATCACCACGGACAACGACCAGGGCCAGGCCACCTCTCCATTGGGTGTCTCAACCTGCCCTGTCGCTCCGCCACAAAGATCCACTCGGGGGGGCGTCGGGAACTCAGGCCCATCACTACCTAGATGGAGCCACCTGTCCTTTCAGCCCCCACATCGACTCACTTGCGGGTACTCAATGAGTCGACCCGACTTTAGTCACATCATGTGTCATGTAAAGTATGAGTATAGTATATACCCGTGATCACCACCCGATGTGATCACGGCCCGATAGTATAGCATGGCATACGGACAAGGATGTGGGGCCACTGATGGAATACTAGCATCCTATACTAAGCATTAGGATAGCAGGTAAGGGTAACAATTGTAGCAACAAAGACAGGCTATGCAGCAGAATAGGATTAACGAAAGAAGTAACATGCTACACTACTCTAATGCAAGCAGTAGAGGGAAGAATAGGCGATATCTGGTGATCAGGGGGGGCTTGCCTGGTTGCTCTGGCAAGAAGGAGGGGTCGTCGTCGACGCAGTCGAACAAAGTGGCACCGTCAGCAGTCTCAGTCCCGGTGTCTATCAGAGAGAAGAGGGGGGAGAAACAATAAATATAAAGCAAACATCGCACCACAAAGCATAACATGGCAAAACGTGGTGCTACGTGTGACCTAACGCGGTATAAAGTGATACTGGCAAGGATAGAAACATCCGGGAATGTATTCTCGGTGTTTCGCGTTTTTGGATAGATGGACCGGAGGAGTATTGTTCCATGTTCGGTATGGTAGGGATGTGTGGCGGATGAACGGACCGCTTATTCAGATCCGTCTCGAAATTCTGATCAACTTTCATGTATAAAACTTTTTCATCCGAGCTACGGATTATTTTATATGATTTTTCAAAGTTTTAACAATATTCTGAAAATATTATTAATTACTAAATTCGACATATAAGAGTAATGACATCAGCATGATATCATCGTGACATCAGCGGTCAACCAGTCGGTTGACTGGTCAACCTGTTAAGCGGGGCCCGCCTGTCATTGTCTCATCTAACTAACTACAGCATTAGATTAGCTAATCTACTAAATTAGGTTAATTGAGATTAATTAAGTTAATTAATCATTTGATTAATTAATTACTTATTTTATCAATATATATTTTAACCTCTTTTTTTTAAAGGGAGGGGGCCACAACTGCTAGTGGAACAAAGGCCACTAGAGCGGGTTTTAACGGGCGCAGGCGGGGTTGCCAACCGGGGCGGACACGGACGACGGCCACGGTGGGGCGCAGACCGGGGCACGGGTCGGGGCGGCCACGAAGGAGCGCCCGCCGGGGCACAGGTCGGGTGGCCATGGCGGGGCGCCGGCCCCTGGTGCTGGTCGGGGCGCCGACCGGGGCGGCCACTGGGGGCGCCGGCCCCTGGTGCTGGTCAGGGCGACCATGGCGGGGCGCCGGCCGGGGCGGCCACTGCGGGGCGCCGGCCCGAGGCGCTGGCCGGGGCGGGAGGAGCGGCGCCGGGCAGCTGGAGGCGGCGCGACGGTCGGAGGCCTGGGGGCTAGCGGGGCGGTAGCGTTGAACGGGAGCGGCTAGCGTGTGGCGCAGGCGCGGCCATGGACGCGTGCCGCAGGCGTATGCCGCGGCTAGCAGCGACGGGCTGCGGTCGAGGGTTCTGACGCGGCTGCTAAGACGGCCTAAGGAGACAGATTCGACGAGGAAAAGGGGAGAGACGAGGAGGAGCTCATTGGGCCCTGCAGATGTGCGTTCGCGGGCTCGGGGGAGGCTTGGTGACGACGGCGTGGTGGCGGCATTCTCCGATGACCGGGGTCGAGCGTGTCGACGACAGACATCGACGGTTGCCCGCGGAGGGGATCGACGGGAGCGACACGCTTCTTCTGGGCTTCAACGGACGGCGAACGGTGGCCGGTGGCCACGGCAACAACGACGACGACGCGGTCACCGTGCGAGCTCTTGGGCTCGATTTCGAGCAGATGAGGAGGGCACGATGGGAAAAAAAAGGGGATCGGGCAAGCTCGATCTAGTGTTCCCAGGGGACGTGCTTATAGGGAAGATGGGGAGGCTCTATGCCATGCGTGGCGGCAATCGAGCGACGATGGCAGCGGATGCACGACACGCACTGGTCTCTGTAGGTAAGGTTGAAGAGGAGGGAGAGATGGACTGGATTGAGTACTATTCACGATGGGCCAAAGTGCACTGTGTAAATAGAGCCCACTAGCACGGTAGTAGTTAGGCCTTTTCCCCTTTTCTATTTTATTTACAGTTTTGTAGTTTCTCCATTGTTTTGCATTTACCTTTTGCTGTCAGATGATTTTTTTTTAATTGTGAAACTTAGCACATAAATACTAGGCTATCTTACAGGGTTGTACAAAAAAGGTTTGAGGCCAATTGGGACTGTTCAAATTTATTTTCGAATTAAAATGTATTTATTTAATCCCGTTGATCCACTAAAAATTCCTAGGGGCAATGTAAAGATCCATTTAACGTTGGTTCCTATATTTTAATTATTTTGTGAATATTTTCAACCCATTGAACATTTTTATTTGTTAGTTCGAAGAAATGTCTTCTCACTTGCAATTTATATTGGATATTTGGAGTTCATTTGAAATAGGTGGCAATTAGCATAGTAATCATGATGACATGGAATCATTAGCATGGCACTGGGGGTGTTACATTGGGGAGGCGTCAGGCTTACGAATTAACATGCAGAAATCGGCGGCCCTTCATATCAGATGCAGTGATCAGGAAATAGACATGGCCTGTCAGGACCCCGATCCTAAGTCACACAGGTCTAGCCTGTAACACATCATATCACTTTGCGGCCTCACGCACGGTATCCCCATGGGTGCCACCTTACCTGGCCCGGGACCGTTTGCGCATTTTGGCACACGTATATGATAGGGTCGCTAGCATCCATATGACAGAGAACCCGGGCCGACATGACCAGTTATAAACCAAAAGTGGCACTAAATTACAGAGACAGGCATACATGACCCAGCAACGAACGTGTCGGTCATCAACGTATGAACCCAAGTCGTAGCAAGCTACAAGGACTTAAAGGAACAACGCGTGACATTTCCCCTAAGGGACAGACACAGGAACGAAGAAGGACACATGCCGGCCAGCCTAGGTGTTCCGGAGCAGTAGCAAGCTACCAAGGCTCAGTGGAAGCACCAGGAGACATTTCCCTGTAAGATAGGCTACCAAAGGTAAACAACTAGGTGTCGGATCCCACACATAGCAATACACATTACACGTACGCATAACATGCAAGTATGTGCTGTACAACATGGCATCACAACATAACTCAACAACTCATATAGATAAGGCCCAGAAGAGCCATCATAGCATTTATTACAAACAGAGGTCACATGACCCAACATACAGAGCATACAGGCAACGGAAGCATTACATGTCTGAGTACAGACATCTACAAATGAAAATGACTAAGAAGCTTGACTATCTACCAGACCCTCCCAAGGGTACAAGATCGTAGCTGAGGTAACAAGCTAAACGTCGAAGTCCACGCGGAACCACTAGCGAGACTGAAGTCTCTCTGCAAAAACATAAATTAAGCAAACGTGAGTACAAAGGTACTCAACAAGACTTACATCAGAACTAGCTACATATGCATCGGTATCAATAAAGGGGTGGTGGAGTTTGACTGCAGCAAGCCAGCTTTGACATCTGTGGCTATCCTGAACTTCGACTGCAAGTAACTCTTTTGAGGTGGCGCACACGAGTCCACATATTCAC
The DNA here is from genome assembly GCA_902687465.1 of Secale cereale. NCBI lineage: Eukaryota > Viridiplantae > Streptophyta > Magnoliopsida > Poales > Poaceae > Secale > Secale cereale. The sequence goes on along the minus strand of LR738714.1, from coordinate 113,093,659 downwards.
CAATCAATACACCACTATGGATCCGCTCCCGTCTCCCTACGAGAAGGCCATCCATAGCACTCACGCTTATCTTGCGCGTTTTAGAGTATCCACTTTCACTTGTCTATGAACTGTAATAGGCAAACCAGAAGTCCATTTCCGCGGACACGGCTATTCGAATAGATTATATTTAACCCTGCAGGGGTGTACTTCTTCACACACGTTTCCACCACTTAGCGTCTGCACACGACATGTGCTCGGCAGACTTCAAGCGAAAGCCGACGTGGGTGTAGACCACGACCTAACCAACCACTCAAGTCTCTCGTCCAGGTTTATCGCCTATTTGGGTTCCATCCGTGGGGAGATCCGGCCGGGGTGTCGCTCACGGCCCCAAACGATGTGTACAGGGTTCCCGCGTCACCAAACGGGCGACCGGTACACCGTGCCACGTACCTGCAGTGTCACAGTCCACCCCGAGGGTCAGCACTGCGCACGACCTCTAGTAAACTACAAACACCAGAAACTAGTTGCAACTCCTGGACAGAGAACAAGGGCAGTCAATAAGTCGAGCGGGGTCATATTTCAGGGCCCAATGTGTGGTAGTACCTGTTTCATGGATCAACCAACACAGAACTCAGTTCCTGAGGACGGTTTCAATGAGACAACCCACCATGTACTCCTACATGGCCTCTCATCGCTACCTTTACCAAATCGTGTTCACACACTTAGCTCACACACATTAGGAGATGTTCGTCACCAATCCAATTCATCCCCGATGAATCAGGCCTGACACAACTCTAAGCAATAGCAGGCATAACCAGAAAGCATCAATGAGTAGGCACAACATGGCTCAAACAACTCCTACTCATACTAGTGGGTTTCAACTATTTACTGTGGCAATGACAGGTCATGCAGTGGAAAAGGGTTCAACTACCGCAGCAGGTAACAATTGAAGTGTTGTTGTCCTAATGCAGTAAAGGAGAGCAAGAGCGAGAGGGTGGGATTGTATCGGAATGCTCAATGGGGTTTTGCTTGCCTGGCACTTCTGAAGATAACATTGGGTCTTCATCGGTGTCATCGAACTCATCGTCGGAACATCGTCTACTGAGAGGGGACAAAACCGACAAACAGAGCCATCAATGCAATGCAACAATATGATGCATGAATGTGACATGGCAATATGCTGTTGGTTGAGCTAATGCAACTAGCAACAAGTTAAATGAAGTTGGTTTGAACCAAGGGTTCAAATTCAAACTCCATATGTGATTATTAAAATGCCATTTATTCAAATTGTCCTAAACAGCAACCATAAGTTGTTCTAACATGCACGAAAATGCCATAAACAGATTCCTTGGATTTTTCTGATCAATTTTCATATATAAATTATTTTTATCTGAGCTACGGTTGATTTTATATGATTTTTACAAGTTTTGGCTATTTTCTGAAATAAATAAATCATTTCTGATTTATTTTAAATTACAGAAAATAGTTACTGTGTCAGCACTGCGTCATCATGACGTCAGCAAGTCAACAGGGCTGGTCCAGGTCAAACCCGACCAGTGGGGCCCACTGGTCAGTGACCCACTAGCTAACAGAGTTAGTTAGTTTTTAAACTAACACTAACTAAACTGCTGGTGGGGCCTGGGCCCACATGTCAGTCTCTCAGGGTCTAATTAAGTTTAGTTTTAACTAAACTAATTTAACAGGGGTTGGCCCCACGTGTCAGTGACTCATAGAGCTAAGCACAGAGGTTAGGACTTAATTAAAACCTAAACTAAAACTAATCTACAGCCGGCCCCACATGTCATGGACACAGGGGGGTCCAGCCGGAGTCAAACGGGGTCAAAACCACCGGCGGCTCGACGCCGGCGAGGCCAAACGTGGCGGCGGTGCTCGGGATTCGCCCTCCGGCGACCATTTGGACGGCGGCTTGGTGCTACGCGTAGCTGGGGAGCTCGCGCATCTAACGGCGGCAACGGGAGGACACGGGGATGGTGGAGCTCGTCGGAACAGAGCTCGCGGCGGCGCCGGAGTTCGGGCTTCGTCGAGCTAGGCGCTGCGGGGCTCGGGGAGATGAACGAGGAGGTGCTACGGGCTTCTACGGGTGCGGTGAAGGCGATGCCATGCTTGGAATCAAGCCAACGTGGCTGTGGCCACGACGGCGACGTGCGGTGGCGGCGGCGGGTACGGTAGGAAAGGGGGCGACGGCTACGGCGAATTGCAGGCTACGGGGACAGGGGGAAACGGCGGAGAAGCTCACTGCGATGCCGAAGAAGAGGTCATCGAGCCCGGGGAGGTCCTGGTGGTGCCGAATCGACGGGGAGGCCGTCGGTGGCCGAAGGTTGAGGACGAACGCGGTGACGGCGAGGCAGAGCCTCCCGGCGTCCCGTAGCTCGGTGGAGAGGACCAGGAGGATGCGGCGGAGCTCCCGGGCATGGCGCTGCAGCGAGGGGGCAATGGTGGCCACGGTGGTGACGAGCGGCGGCGACGGCTCCGTTCGGTCGCCGCGTGCGAGAGGGACAGAGGAGGGAGGAGAGAGCAGCGAGTGAGGGGAGAGGTCGAGGTGGCTCTGGGGCATCTCCAGGTGCGGGTGGGCTCGAACGGGAGGTCGCCAGCACGAAGCAGCAGGTGGAGACCTCGGCGCGTGCGCGGGCGACACGGCGTCGTCCTCCTGGCAAGGAGGAAGACGACAGGGAGGCGGCGGTGGTGGGCTGGGCCGCCAGCTGGGCCGCAGGTAAGGCCAGGTAATTCCACTCTCTCTCTCTTTTCTAATAAAAAGTTTCTGTTTTCTATTTTTCTGCTGTTGTTTTGATTTAAAAAAAAATGCCAGAACATTTTCATAAATCTTGGAAATATTTGTGGGCACTGTCTGGGTTAATTCCAACAACCCTCATTTACTTCCAAGATTATTTGGACATTTAAAATTGTCTATAGGATTTAAATGTCCAAATGCAAATATCTATGATTTAATTCAAGGTTCCAAAATGACTCCTAAAATGAAACCATTTTTGGCAGAGGTTTTAGCCAAGACCAAAATTGATGAACATTTTGTGAAGGGCACTATGGATACATTGAAAGGTATTAAGCTTCACCCTAGTTGAGTTCCTTTAGTGCTAGGGTTTCAACATCCCCATTTCAAGTTCATTTAAAAATTTAAAACATGATGGCATGATGAACAGCAAGGACCACATGGCTTGATCTAGGGATGTGACAACTCACCCCCACTAAAACAAGAATCTCGTCCCGAGATTCAAGCGTAGGGTAAGAAATCAAAGGGAACACATGCTAGCACAATCTTCAGGATCCAAATTTCCTTCTCGGAGATATTGATTTATTGCATCATATTGATCTTGTCATCCCTGCTTTGAGATCTTCATCCATCCAGATGATAACGGAGACATACTCTATAGGAATCGATCTTCCCGAAGATCGAGGAACTCAAGATCAACTCAAGGAGTGAGACATTGAAACATCTCTTGAGCTGAGACACGGGACACACATCCAAAGGGATGGAGTGAAACAAGCGATGAAGATTCACTTGACGGCAATAATTCCACACCTAAGGTGATGGTAACGATACCACAAGACGGGGCACCTTTAGAGAAGGTGACTCGTAGAGTTATTCCCTTAAGTGGCAAAAAGAATTACTTTTGATATAGAGATCATTAAAATTCTCTATACCGGCCGGAGGCAAATCACACCCGATCGTTTGACGGAGTCCGAAGGAATGACATTCTCGGCCAAAATGGATGATGTGGACTACCTTGTAAAGGACAAAGCCAAGGTTGATTTTTCTTATCGCCAGAAATGGATGGGATCCATGGCAAGTCCACTCCTGAGGATAGTCCTGAACAGCAGTGATTGAGAATGGTAACCCATGGAGAATTGGCACATTGGCGGGGCAAGCTGGGAACAAAATGCAAATGCTGGGAATGATTCTGGTAACTGGGAAGAGTCCCAACAGTAGAGAGTAAATCTACTCTTGAGGGGTTATAGCATAAGCAAGAGAACGGGGAGCAATCCCGGTTGGTGTCGAGGATAATACCTAGTGCTTGTGCGTGCTCTCAAGAACTTGGGTATTCCCATATTCATCAAGGTTTTACCAATATCCGTGTCAAGGATCCTGGCAACATCACATACTACCATGATGAATAATGATGGAGGATGCAGATGCAAAGGAGGATAACACATTCTCAGATTTCACCTTAGCGGAGCCAAGGGGCAAAATCTGGACGATCGACCGAGAGACATTTAGCACTCCGCTTGTAATGTTCTCCTTGATGTGCTAGCACATCCCATTTATCATAATGGTTTGGTACCTAGAACGTCAAGTAAAAGGTCGGACTTCAGGAGCACAAAAATCCATAAGGAACAACTAGGGAGTAATTCCTACGAAGTCCTTATGGGGAGGTGGTCAACTTCTTCAACCAAGAAGCTACAATAATAGGCCTTCCGGCTGGGTGTGTTGGCCACGACATCCACTTTACCGGTTATCGAGAGACCAATATTATAGCTCTTGGAAAATGCACCAACCATCATATCTGCCTGAGATTCAGTTCTGATTGGTGTCAGGATATTCCAGACTCATCGAGTCTAGAAAGAATGAATATTTGCAACACAATCCGACGAGACGGCGTTACGAGATTCTCGGGGAGTAAACTACGATAGCAAGCTCCAAAACATGAGCTGGTTCTGCTACGTACCTGTGAACACGTTGTCCCAGACAAACGTGACCACATAGTAGTCTTATAATAAAATACTATCGAGTTCAGATTGGGAATCATCATTGGAGATAGCGAAGTCTTGTGCATGTCCGTCCGGGCCCTTCGGGAATAGCATTTGAACTTCTTTTCTTTGAACAAATCAATCAGTGGCTTGATGTGCTAGGGATACATACAGAATGAAGATGATCAGTCTATCAGACCATAGAATACTTCGCACGTATGCATGACTGACTTGAGATGACTCCAGAGGAGGTAGAAACATGCTTTCTCGAATTCACGGCGGCAACTTGCATCAAATGCTCATGAATTAGAGGAAGTCACTTCTTTCTCCCGTACATATGCTTCACGAACGGGTCAGGAAGATAATGCTTATAAAAGTTTCCAATACTAACTGGATGTTCAACATAATCATGGAGAAGGTGGCAGTGTTGTTGATGGGCTCAACAACAACTCATCCAGGTTTCCATGGAGATGGAATTCCATAATTATGTGAACAAGTGATAGCATTGGTCAGACCCAAAAGATATAATGAGGTATGCTCGGGGAACACCCACGAGTAAGACAACATTAAGAACATCGTTGGTTCTGATTTGATTTGATGATAGCCCATACTCAAATCAAAGTTTTGATATGACAATAGGTCCAACAACTGATCACAGGGACCACTGATGAAGATGGCATCTATCTTCAACACACGCAAACATACCCCTTGAGATGAACTAAGCTGGCAAGCTTTTATCTTCCAACTCTCCAAGTTATTGTTTTAGCTTAACCAACCAGTTCAGGGTATCCAATACAGATTCTTAGAGAAGTGGTGGTTTATAAAGAAACCAACTTGATCACGATCTCAACACAGCGGTCAGGTGACAACCTGGTAATACTTCCGAGAAGATATTCGGAAAATCACGAACCACCGATGTGTTACCAAGCTCGAGAACAATCTTGCTTTTCAGGGCGAGATAATATGATCACAAGAGTGAGGGATTTATGCAATCCTAACTTATTAATCAAGGAGTGCACCAAGAAAGTGGACTAGGTAGCACGATTAATCTTAGAATGGTGATTAGCAAACAACACGCTAAGAATGAAATTGTTGTCCTTTAACTACCAAGCAACGAAGTTGCTAGGAGTATTGATTTCACACATCACAATCCACTTGTCAGTATTCCGGCTACGATAACACGGAGACCAAGGAATGAGCGGTGATGGTAAGAAGTATCACTGTATCAAGAGTTCATAGGAGGTTGTGCAATTCCCATGACATTCTTGACATAAAGATGGTAATACTCCAGAATAGAACCGTTTAGAAGCTGGATTAGCGTTCTTTATCTGCGAAGTACAACTTCTTTGACCCAATCCTGGATATGGACAAGGTGCTGGAGTTTGTTTCTCCTAGTCATTCCAGAATAGAATGGCTTGACAAACCTCAAGAGTAAAAGGCATCGATGAACACGAGTGCACGACTACTCCTGACTATCAACTGATGGACGAGGGTCATAATACAACTAAAAGGAGACAACTCAAGGAACATATAACTTCTGAGTTGTGGATGCATAGATTAACATGTCGAACGAGTTCAACATATTTCTTCCGGATAACCCATGCAGAAAGTAGAATTGGCAGAGTCACAATATGAATGGAGTACTACTCAAGAGCACTCTGGTTGTGATCTTTTGGTTCGGGAGAACTTCTGCCAAGGATGGTTCATGGTATTTGGAAGAACGATAACCACAGACCTCGAGGAGTATCACAAGGTTACTAATATCCTAAAGGAACGAGCAAATGCTATCAACATGAAGTAAGTAGGGTGAAGCTCGGGTTCAAGCACCCAGGAATAGAATACCTACCAACTAAATGGCATCACGGGATGCTTTCGAGAATAATGGCCAGAATCATCACACTGAGAATATAAAGCATTGCTAGATTACTGGGTGATCCTCTAAGATTACTTAGGGTCATAATAATAACTCCAACATATGTGTCGAGGTAACAAGGTACCACAACTCACCGTCTAGTGTGGTTAATCTGGCCTAAAAGGACATTAAGAACAGGTAGGAATGATTTGCGAATGCATCAGATTGTTTAGAGACCTGAGATAACTCGGACAGCATAATGGCTGCAAATGCTCGAAAATACTTTTGAGATCCAAGCAAAAAGGATAGCATATCCACTTAACATCATAATGTCAAGTTTCTGAGACCAACAGTTGAACAAACAGAGGTAGAAGGAGCTGAACATGAGGGTTGAATCCACAACAACGTGATCCTGATAGACATAAGAGAAAGCCTAGTTCTTAATCCCCGTAGAAAGAAGAAGGTGACTCAGATCAGAAGGTCATAAGGTAAAGGAGTAAAAAGAGCCTTACGTTCCCTTCCACAATCAATTCCCTTATATAACTAAAGAGTTTCTAGACACAACTTCGACCAGTTTGGCTTACTAATCCTACAGGCAGTCAGGCTCTGATACCAAAGCTGTCAGGACCCCGATCCTAAGTCACACAGGTCTAGCCTGTAACACATCATATCACTTTGCGGCCTCACGCACGGTATCCCCACGGGTGCCACCTTACCTGGCCCGGGACCGTTTGCGCATTTTGGCACACGTATATGATAGGGTCGCTAGCATCCATATGACAGAGAACCCGGGCCGACATGACCAGTTATAAACCAAAAGTGGCACTAAATTACAGAGACAGGCATACATGACCCAGCAACGAACGTGTCGGTCATCAACGTATGAACCCAAGTCGTAGCAAGCTACAAGGACTTAAAGGAACAACGTGTGACATTTCCCCTAAGGGACAGACACAGGAACGAAGAAGGACACATGCCGGCCAGCCTAGGTGTTCCGGAGCAGTAGCAAGCTACCAAGGCTCAGTGGAAGCACCAGGAGACATTTCCCTGTAAGATAGGCTACCAAAGGTAAACAACTAGGTGTCGGATCCCACACATAGCAATACACATTACACGTACGCATAACATGCAAGTATGTGCTGTACAACATGGCATCACAACATAACTCAACAACTCATATAGATAAGGCCCAGAAGAGCCATCATAGCATTTATTACAAACAGAGGTCACATGACCCAACATACAGAGCATACAGGCAACGGAAGCATTACATGTCTGAGTACAGACATCTACAAATGAAAATGACTAAGAAGCCTGACTATCTACCAGACCCTCCCAAGGGTACAAGATCGTAGCTGAGGTAACAAGCTAAACGTCGAAGTCCACGCGGAACCACTAGCGAGACTGAAGTCTCTCTGCAAAAACATAAATTAAGCAAACGTGAGTACAAAGGTACTCAGCAAGACTTACATCAGAACTAGCTACATATGCATCGGTATCAACAAAGGGGTGCTGGAGTTTGACTGCAGCAAGCCAGCTTTGACATCGGTGGCTATCCTGAACTACGACTGCAAGTAACTCTTTTGAGGTGGCGCACACGAGTCCACATATTCACCAATCAATACACCACTATGGATCCGCTCCCGTCTCCCTACGAGAAGGCCATCCATAGCACTCACGCTTATCTTGCGCGTTTTAGAGTATCCACTTTCACTTGTCTATGAACTGTAATAGGCAACCCAGAAGTCCATTTCCGCGGACACGGCTATTCGAATAGATTATATTTAACCCTGCAGGGGTGTACTTCTTCACACATGTTTCCACCACTTAGCGTCTGCACACGACATGTGCTCGGCAGACTTCAAGCGAAAGCCGACGTGGGTGTAGACCACGACCTAACCAACCACTCAAGTCTCTCGTCCAGGTTTATCGCCTATTTGGGTTCCATCCGTGGGGAGATCCGGCCGGGGTGTCGCTCACGGCCCCAAACGATGTGTACAGGGTTCCCGCGTCACCAAACGGGCGACCGGTACACCGTGCCACGTACCTGCCGTGTCACAGTCCACCCCGAGGGTCAGCACTGCACACGACCTCCAGTAAACTACAAACACCAGAAACTAGTTGCAACTCCTGGACAGAGAACAAGGGCAGTCAATAAGTCGAGCGGGGTCATATTTCAGGGCCCAATGTGTGGTAGTAGCTGTTTCATGGATCAACCAACACAGAACTCAGTTCCTGAGGACGGTTTCAATGAGACAACCCACCATGTACTCCTACATGGCCTCTCATCGCTACCTTTACCAAATCATGTTCACACACTTAGCTCACACACATTAGGACATGTTCGTCACCAATCCAATTCATCCCCGATGAATCAGGCCTGACACAACTCTAAGCAATAGCAGGCATAACCAGAAAGCATCAATGAGTAGGCACAACATGGCTCAAACAACTCCTACTCATACTAGTGGGTTTCAACTATTTACTGTGGCAATGACGGGTCATGCAGTGGAAAAGGGTTCAACTACCGCAGCAGGTAACAATTGAAGCGTTGTTGTCCTAATGCAGTAAAGGAGAGCAAGAGCGAGAGGGTGGGATTGTATCGGAATGCTCAATGGGGTTTTGCTTGCCTGGCACTTCTGAAGATAACATTGGGTCTTCATCGGTGTCATCGAACTCATCGTCGGAACGTCGTCTACTGAGAGGGGACAAAACCGACAAACAGAGAAAGAACACAATCAATGCAATGCAACAATATGATGCATGAATGTGACATGGCAATATGCTGTTGGTTGAGCTAATGCAACTAGCAACAAGTTAAATGAAGTTGGTTTGAACCAAGGGTTCAAATTCAAACTCCATATGTGATTATTAAAATGCCATTTATTCAAATTGTCCTAAACAGCAACCATAAGTTGTTCTAACATGCATGAAAATGCCATAAACAGATTCCTTGGATTTTTCTGATCAATTTTCATATATAAATTATTTTTATCTGAGCTACGGTTGATTTTATATGATTTTTACAAGTTTTGGCTATTTTCTGAAATAAATAAATCATTTCTGATTTATTTTAAATTACAGAAAAAAGTTACTGCGTCAGCACTGCGTCATCATGACGTCAGCAAGTCAACAGGGCTGGTCCAGGTCAAACCCGACCAGTGGGGCCCACTGGTCAGTGACCCACTAGCTAACAGAGTTAGTTAGTTTTTAAACTAACACTAACTAAACTACTGGTGGGGCGTGGGCCCACATGTCAGTCTCTCAGGGCCTAATTAAGTTTAGTTTTAACTAAACTAATTTAACAGGGGTTGGCCCCACGTGTCAGTGACTCATAGAGCTAAGCACATAGGTTAGGACTTAATTAAAACCTAAACTGAAACTAATCTACAACCGGCCCCACATGTCATGGACACAGGGGGGGGTCCAGCCGGAGTCAAACGGGGTCAAAACCACCGGCGGCTCGACGCCGGCGAGGCCAAACGTGGCGGCGGTGCTCGGGATTCGCCCTCCGGCGACCATTTGGACGGCGGCTTGGTGCTACGCGTAGCTGGGGAGCTCGCGCATCTAACGGGGGCAACGGGAGGACACGGGGACGGCGGAGCTCGTCGGAACGGAGCTCGCGGCGGCACCGGAGTTCGGGCTCCGTCGAGCTAGGCGCTGCGGGGCTCGGGGAGATGAACAAGGAGGTGCTACGGGCTTCTACGGGTGCGGTGAAGGCGATGCCATGCTTGGAATCAAGCCAACGTGGCTGTGGCCACGACGGCGACGTGCGGTGGCGGCGGCGGGTACGGTAGGAAAGGGGGCGACGGCTACGGCGAATTGCAGGCTACGGGGACAGGGGAAACGGCGGAGAAGCTCACTGCGATGCCGAAGAAGAGGTCATCGAGCCCGGGGAGGTCCTGGTGGTGCCGAATCGACGGGGAGGCCGTCGGTGGCCGAAGGTTCAGGACGAATGCGGTGACGGCGAGGCAGAGCCTCCTGGCGTCCCTTAGCTCGGTGGAGAGGACCAGGAGGATGCGGCGGAGCTCTCGGGCATGGCGCTGCAGCGAGGGGGCGATGGTGGCCGCGGTAGTGACGAGCGGTGGCGACGGCTCCGTTCGGTCGCCGCGTGCGAGAGGGACAGAGGAGGGAGGAGAGAGCAGCGAGTGAGGGGAGAGGTCGAGGTGGCTCTGGGGCATCTCCAGGTGCGGGTGGGCTCGAACGGGAGGTCGCCAGCACGAAACAGGAGGTGGAAACCTCGGCGCGTGCGCGGGCGACACGGCGTCGTCCTCCTGGCAAAGAGGAAGACGACAGGGAGGCGGCGGTGGTGGGCTGGGCCGCCAGCTGGGCCGCAGGTAAGGCCAGGTAATTCCACTCTCTCTCTCTCTTTTCTAATAAAAAGTTTCTGTTTTCTATTTTTTCTGTTGTTGTTTTGATTTAAAAAAAATGCCAGAACATTTTCATAAATCTTGGAAATATTTGTGGGCACTGTCTGGGTTAATTCCAACAACCCTCATTTACTTCCAAGATTATTTGGACATTTAATATTGTCTATAGGATTTGAATGTCCAAATGCAAATATCTATGATTTAATTCAAGGTTCCAAAATGACTCCTAAAATTATGAAACCATTTTTGGCAGAGGTTTTAGCCAAGACCAAAATTGATGAACATTTTGTGAAGGGCACTATGGATACATTGAAAGGTATTAAGCTTCACCCTAGTTGAGTTCCTTTAGTGCTAGGGTTTCAACATCCCCATTTCAAGTTCATTTAAAAATTTAAAACATGATGGCATGATGAACAGCAAGGACCACATGGCTTGATCTAGGGATGTGACAACTCACCCCCACTAAAACAAGAATCTCGTCCCGAGATTCAAGCGTAGGGTAAGAAATCAAAGGGAACACATGCTAGCACAATCTTCAGGATCCAAATTTCCTTCTCGGAGATATTGATTTATTGCATCATATTGATCTTGTCATCCCTGCTTTGAGATCTTCATCCATCCAGATGATAACGGAGACATACTCTATAGGAATCGATCTTCCCGAAGATCGAGGAACTCAAGATCAACTCAAGGAGTGAGACATTGAAACATCTCTTGAGCTGAGACACGGGACACACATCCAAAGGGATGGAGTGAAACAAGCGATGAAGATTCACTTGACGGCAATAATTCCACACCTAAGGTGATGGTAACGATACCACAAGACGGGGCACCTTTAGAGAAGGTGACTCGTAGAGTTATTCCCTTAAGTGGCAAAAAGAATTACTTTTGATATAGAGATCATTAAAATTCTCTATACCGGCCGGAGGCAAATCACACCCGATCGTTTGACGGAGTCCGAAGGAATGACATTCTCGGCCAAAATGGATGATGTGGACTACCTTGTAAAGGACAAAGCCAAGGTTGATTTTTCTTATCGCCAGAAATGGATGGGATCCATGGCAAGTCCACTCCTGAGGATAGTCCTGAACAGCAGTGATTGAGAATGGTAACCCATGGAGAATTGGCACATTGGCGGGGCAAGCTGGGAACAAAATGCAAATGCTGGGAATGATTCTGGTAACTGGGAAGAGTCCCAACAGTAGAGAGTAAATCTACTCTTGAGGGGTTATAGCATAAGCAAGAGAACGGGGAGCAATCCCGGTTGGTGTCGAGGATAATACCTAGTGCTTGTGCGTGCTCTCAAGAACTTGGGTATTCCCATATTCATCAAGGTTTTACCAATATCCGTGTCAAGGATCCTGGCAACATCACATACTACCATGATGAATAATGATGGAGGATGCAGATGCAAAGGAGGATAACACATTCTCAGATTTCACCTTAGCGGAGCCAAGGGGCAAAATCTGGACGATCGACCGAGAGACATTTAGCACTCCGCTTGTAATGTTCTCCTTGATGTGCTAGCACATCCCATTTATCATAATGGTTTGGTACCTAGAACGTCAAGTAAAAGGTCGGACTTCAGGAGCACAAAAATCCATAAGGAACAACTAGGGAGTAATTCCTACGAAGTCCTTATGGGGAGGTGGTCAACTTCTTCAACCAAGAAGCTACAATAATAGGCCTTCCGGCTGGGTGTGTTGGCCACGACATCCACTTTACCGGTTATCGAGAGACCAATATTATAGCTCTTGGAAAATGCACCAACCATCATATCTGCCTGAGATTCAGTTCTGATTGGTGTCAGGATATTCCAGACTCATCGAGTCTAGAAAGAATGAATATTTGCAACACAATCCGACGAGACGGCGTTACGAGATTCTCGGGGAGTAAACTACGATAGCAAGCTCCAAAACATGAGCTGGTTCTGCTACGTACCTGTGAACACGTTGTCCCAGACAAACGTGACCACATAGTAGTCTTATAATAAAATACTATCGAGTTCAGATTGGGAATCATCATTGGAGATAGCGAAGTCTTGTGCATGTCCGTCCGGGCCCTTCGGGAATAGCATTTGAACTTCTTTTCTTTGAACAAATCAATCAGTGGCTTGATGTGCTAGGGATACATACAGAATGAAGATGATCAGTCTATCAGACCATAGAATACTTCGCACGTATGCATGACTGACTTGAGATGACTCCAGAGGAGGTAGAAACATGCTTTCTCGAATTCACGGCGGCAACTTGCATCAAATGCTCATGAATTAGAGGAAGTCACTTCTTTCTCCCGTACATATGCTTCACGAACGGGTCAGGAAGATAATGCTTATAAAAGTTTCCAATACTAACTGGATGTTCAACATAATCATGGAGAAGGTGGCAGTGTTGTTGATGGGCTCAACAACAACTCATCCAGGTTTCCATGGAGATGGAATTCCATAATTATGTGAACAAGTGATAGCATTGGTCAGACCCAAAAGATATAATGAGGTATGCTCGGGGAACACCCACGAGTAAGACAACATTAAGAACATCGTTGGTTCTGATTTGATTTGATGATAGCCCATACTCAAATCAAAGTTTTGATATGACAATAGGTCCAACAACTGATCACAGGGACCACTGATGAAGATGTCATCTATCTTCAACACACGCAAACATACCCCTTGAGATGAACTAAGCTGGCAAGCTTTTATCTTCCAACTCTCCAAGTTATTGTTTTAGCTTAACCAACCAGTTCAGGGTATCCAATACAGATTCTTAGAGAAGTGGTGGTTTATAAAGAAACCAACTTGATCACGATCTCAACACAGCGGTCAGGTGACAACCTGGTAATACTTCCGAGAAGATATTCGGAAAATCACGAACCACCGATGTGTTACCAAGCTCGAGAACAATCTTGCTTTTCAGGGCGAGATAATATGATAACAAGAGTGAGGGATTTATGCAATCCTAACTTATTAATCAAGGAGTGCACCAAGAAAGTGGACTAGGTAGCACGATTAATCTTAGAATGGTGATTAGCAAACAACACGCTAAGAATGAAATTGTTGTCCTTTAACTACCAAGCAACGAAGTTGCTAGGAGTATTGATTTCACACATCACAATCCACTTGTCAGTATTCCGGCTACGATAACACGGAGACCAAGGAATGAGCGGTGATGGTAAGAAGTATCACTGTATCAAGAGTTCATAGGAGGTTGTGCAATTCCCATGACATTCTTGACATAAAGATGGTAATACTCCAGAATAGAACAGTTTAGAAGCTGGATTAGCGTTCTTTATCTGCGAAGTACAACTTCTTTGACCCAATCCTGGATATGGACAAGGTGCTGGAGTTTGTTTCTCCTAGTCATTCCAGAATAGAATGGCTTGACAAACCTCAAGAGTAAAAGGCATCGATGAACACGAGTGCACGACTACTCCTGACTATCAACTGATGGACGAGGGTCATAATACAACTAAAAGGAGACAACTCAAGGAACATATAACTTCTGAGTTGTGGATGCATAGATTAACATGTCGAACGAGTTCAACATATTTCTTCCGGATAACCCATGCAGAAAGTAGAATTGGCAGAGTCACAATATGAATGGAGTACTACTCAAGAGCACTCTGGTTGTGATCTTTTGGTTCGGGAGAACTTCTGCCAAGGATGGTTCATGGTATTTGGAAGAACGATAACCACGGACCTCGAGGAGTATCACAAGGTTACTAATATCCTAAAGGAACGAGCAAATGCTATCAACATGAAGTAAGTAGGGTGAAGCTCGGGTTCAAGCACCCAGGAATAGAATACCTACCAACTAAATGGCATCACGGGATGCTTTCGAGAATAATGGCCAGAATCATCACACTGAGAATATAAAGCATTGCTAGATTACTGGGTGATCCTCTAAGATTACTTAGGGTCATAATAATAACTCCAACATATGTGTCGAGGTAACAAGGTACCACAACTCACCGTCTAGTGTGGTTAATCTGGCCTAAAAGGACATTAAGAACAGGTAGGAATGATTTGCGAATGCATCAGATTGTTTAGAGACCTGAGATAACTCGGACAGCATAATGGCTGCAAATGCTCGAAAATACTTTTGAGATCCAAGCAAAAAGGATAGCATATCCACTTAACATCATAATGTCAAGTTTCTGAGACCAACAGTTGAACAAACAGAGGTAGAAGGAGCTGAACATGAGGGTTGAATCCACAACAACGTGATCCTGATAGACATAAGAGAAAGCCTAGTTCTTAATCCCCATAGAAAGAAGAAGGTGACTCAGATCAGAAGGTCATAAGGTAAAGGAGTAAAAAGAGCCTTACGTTCCCTTCCACAATCAATTCCCTTATATAACTAAAGAGTTTCTAGACACAACTTCGACCAGTTTGGCTTACTAATCCTACAGGCAGTCAGGCTCTGATACCAAAGCTGTCAGGACCCCGATCTTAAGTCACACAGGTCTAGCCTGTAACACATCATATCACTTTGCGGCCTCACGCACGGTATCCCCACGGGTGCCACCTTACCTGGCCCGGGACCGTTTGCGCATTTTGGCACACGTATATGATAGGGTCGCTAGCATCCATATGACAGAGAACCCGGGCCGACATGACCAGTTATAAACCAAAAGTGGCACTAAATTACAGAGACAGGCATACATGACCCAGCAACGAACGTGTCGGTCATCAACGTATGAACCCAAGTCGTAGCAAGCTACAAGGACTTAAAGGAACAACGCGTGACATTTCCCCTAAGGGACAGACACAGGAACGAAGAAGGACACATGCCGGCCAGCCTAGGTGTTCCGGAGCAGTAGCAAGCTACCAAGGCTCAGTGGAAGCACCAGGAGACATTTCCCTGTAAGATAGGCTACCAAAGGTAAACAACTAGGTGTCGGATCCCACACATAGCAATACACATTACACGTACGCATAACATGCAAGTATGTGCTGTACAACATGGCATCACAACATAACTCAACAACTCATATAGATAAGGCCCAGAAGAGCCATCATAGCATTTATTACAAACAGAGGTCACATGACCCAACATACAGAGCATACAGGCAACGGAAGCATTACATGTCTGAGTACAGACATCTACAAATGAAAATGACTAAGAAGCCTGACTATCTACCAGACCCTCCCAAGGGTACAAGATCGTAGCTGAGGTAACAAGCTAAACGTCGAAGTCCACGCGGAACCACTAGCGAGACTGAAGTCTCTCTGCAAAAACATAAATTAAGCAAACGTGAGTACAAAGGTACTCAGCAAGACTTACATCAGAACTAGCTACATATGCATCGGTATCAACAAAGGGGTGCTGGAGTTTGACTGCAGCAAGCCAGCTTTGACATCGGTGGCTATCCTGAACTACGACTGCAAGTAACTCTTTTGAGGTGGCGCACACGAGTCCACATATTCACCAATCAATACACCACTATGGATCCGCTCCCGTCTCCCTACGAGAAGGCCATCCATAGCACTCACGCTTATCTTGCGCGTTTTAGAGTATCCACTTTCACTTGTCTATGAACTGTAATAGGCAACCCAGAAGTCCATTTCCGCGGACACGGCTATTCGAATAGATTATATTTAACCCTGCAGGGGTGTACTTCTTCACACATGTTTCCACTACTTAGCGTCTGCACACGACATGTGCTCGGCAGACTTCAAGCGAAAGCCGACGTGGGTGTAGACCACGACCTAACCAACCACTCAAGTCTCTCGTCCAGGTTTATCGCCTATTTGGGTTCCATCCGTGGGGAGATCCGGCCGGGGTGTCGCTCACGGCCCCAAACGATGTGTACAGGGTTCCCGCGTCACCAAACGGGCGACCGGTACACCGTGCCACGTACCTGCCGTGTCACAGTCCACCCCGAGGGTCAGCACTGCGCACGACCTCCAGTAAACTACAAACACCAGAAACTAGTTGCAACTCCTGGACAGAGAACAAGGGCAGTCAATAAGTCGAGCGGGGTCATATTTTAGGGCCCAATGTGTGGTAGTAGCTGTTTCATGGATCAACCAACACAGAACTCAGTTCCTGAGGACGGTTTCAATGAGACAACCCACCATGTACTCATACATGGCCTCTCATCGCTACCTTTACCAAATCGTGTTCACACACTTAGCTCACACACATTAGGACATGTTCGTCACCAATCCAATTCATCCCCGATGAATCAGGCCTGACACAACTCTAAGCAATAGCAGGCATAACCAGAAAGCATCAATGAGTAGGCACAACATGGCTCAAACAACTCCTACTCATACTAGTGGGTTTCAACTATTTACTGTGGCAATGACGGGTCATGAAGTGGAAAAGGGTTCAACTACCGCAGCAGGTAACAATTGAAGCGTTGTTGTCCTAATGCAGTAAAGGAGAGCAAGAGCGAGAGGGTGGGATTGTATCGGAATGCTCAATGGGGTTTTGCTTGCCTGGCACTTCTGAAGATAACATTGGGTCTTCATCGGTGTCATCGAACTCATCGTCGGAACGTCGTCTACTGAGAGGGGACAAAACCGACAAACAGAGAAAGAACACAATCAATGCAATGCAACAATATGATGCATGAATGTGACATGGCAATATGTTGTTGGTTGAGCTAATGCAACTAGCAACAAGTTAAATGAAGTTGGTTTGAACCAAGGGTTCAAATTCAAACTCCATATGTGATTATTAAAATGCCATTTATTCAAATTGTCCTAAACAGCAACCATAAGTTGTTCTAACATGCATGAAAATGCCATAAACAGATTCCTTGGATTTTTCTGATCAATTTTCATATATAAATTATTTTTATCTGAGCTACGGTTGATTTTATATGATTTTTACAAGTTTTGGCTATTTTCTGAAATAAATAAATCATTTCTGATTTATTTTAAATTACAGAAAAAAGTTACTGCGTCAGCACTGCGTCATCATGACGTCAGCAAGTCAACAGGGCTGGTCCAGGTCAAACCCGACCAGTGGGGCCCACTGGTCAGTGACCCACTAGCTAACAGAGTTAGTTAGTTTTTAAACTAACACTAACTAAACTACTGGTGGGGCGTGGGCCCACATGTCAGTCTCTCAGGGCCTAATTAAGTTTAGTTTTAACTAAACTAATTTAACAGGGGTTGGCCCCACGTGTCAGTGACTCATAGAGCTAAGCACATAGGTTAGGACTTAATTAAAACCTAAACTGAAACTAATCTACAACCGGCCCCACATGTCATGGACACAGGGGGGGGGGGGTCCAGCCGGAGTCAAACGGGGTCAAAACCACCGGCGGCTCGACGCCGGCGAGGCCAAACGTGACGGCGGTGCTCGGGATTCGCCCTCCGGCGACCATTTGGACGGCGGCTTGGTGCTACGCGTAGCTGGGGAGCTCGCGCATCTAACGGGGGCAACGGGAGGACACGGGGACGGCGGAGCTCGTCGGAACGGAGCTCGCGGCGGCGCCGGAGTTCGGGCTCCGTCGAGCTAGGCGCTGCGGGGCTCGGGGAGATGAACGAGGAGGTGCTACGGGCTTCTACGGGTGCGGTGAAGGCGATGCCATGCTTGGAATCAAGCCAACGTGGCTGTGGCCACGACGGCGACGTGCGGTGGCGGCGGCGGGTACGGTAGGAAAGGGGGCGACGGCTACGGCGAATTGCAGGCTACGGGGACAGGGGGAAACGGCGGAGAAGCTCACTGCGATGCCGAAGAAGAGGTCATCGAGCCCGGGGAGGTCCTGGTGGTGCCGAATCGACGGGGAGGCCGTCGGTGGCCGAAGGTTCAGGACGAACGCGGTGACGGCGAGGCAGAGCCTCCCGGCGTCCCGTAGCTCGGTGGAGAGGACCAGGAGGATGCGGCGGAGCTCTCGGGCATGGCGCTGCAGCGAGGGGGCGATGGTGGCCGCGGTAGTGACGAGCGGCGGCGACGGCTCCGTTCGGTCGCCGCGTGCGAGAGGGACAGAGGAGGGAGGAGAGAGCAGCGAGTGAGGGGAGAGGTCGAGGTGGCTCTGGGACATCTCCAGGTGCGGGTGGGCTCGAACGGGAGGTCGCCAGCACGAAACAGGAGGTGGAAACCTCGGCGCGTGCGCGGGCGACACGGCGTCGTCCTCCTGGCAAAGAGGAAGACGACAGGGAGGCGGCGGTGGTGGGCTGGGCCGCCAGCTGGGCCGCAGGTAAGGCCAGGTAATTCCACTCTCTCTCTCTTTTCTAATAAAAAGTTTCTGTTTTCTATTTTTTCTGTTGTTGTTTTGATTTAAAAAAAATGCCAGAACATTTTCATAAATCTTGGAAATATTTGTGGGCACTGTCTGGGTTAATTCCAACAACCCTCATTTACTTCCAAGATTATTTGGACATTTAAAATTGTCTATAGGATTTAAATGTCCAAATGCAAATATCTATGATTTAATTCAAGGTTCCAAAATGACTCCTAAAATTATGAAACCATTTTTGGCAGAGGTTTTAGCCAAGACCAAAATTGATGAACATTTTGTGAAGGGCACTATGGATACATTGAAAGGTATTAAGCTTCACCCTAGTTGAGTTCCTTTAGTGCTAGGGTTTCAACATCCCCATTTCAAGTTCATTTAAAAATTTCAAACATGATGGCATGATGAACAGCAAGGACCACATGGCTTGATCTAGGGATGTGACAACTCACCCCCACTAAAACAAGAATCTCGTCCCGAGATTCAAGCGTAGGGTAAGAAATCAAAGGGAACACATGCTAGCACAATCTTCAGGATCCAAATTTCCTTCTCGGAGATATTGATTTATTGCATCATATTGATCTTGTCATCCCTGCTTTGAGATCTTCATCCATCCAGATGATAACGGAGACATACTCTATAGGAATCGATCTTCCCGAAGATCGAGGAACTCAAGATCAACTCAAGGAGTGAGACATTGAAACATCTCTTGAGCTAAGACACGGGACACACATCCAAAGGGATGGAGTGAAACAAGCGATGAAGATTCACTTGACGGCAATAATTCCACACCTAAGGTGATGGTAACGATACCACAAGACGGGGCACCTTTAGAGAAGGTGACTCGTAGAGTTATTCCCTTAAGTGGCAAAAAGAATTACTTTTGATATAGAGATCATTAAAATTCTCTATACCGGCCGGAGGCAAATCACACCCGATCGTTTGACGGAGTCCGAAGGAATGACATTCTCGGCCAAAATGGATGATGTGGACTACCTTGTAAAGGACAAAGCCAAGGTTGATTTTTCTTATCGCCAGAAATGGATGGGATCCATGGCAAGTCCACTCCTGAGGATAGTCCTGAACAGCAGTGATTGAGAATGGTAACCCATGGAGAATTGGCACATTGGCGGGGCAAGCTGGGAACAAAATGCAAATGCTGGGAATGATTCTGGTAACTGGGAAGAGTCCCAACAGTAGAGAGTAAATCTACTCTTGAGGGGTTATAGCATAAGCAAGAGAACGGGGAGCAATCCCGGTTGGTGTCGAGGATAATACCTAGTGCTTGTGCGTGCTCTCAAGAACTTGGGTATTCCCATATTCATCAAGGTTTTACCAATATCCGTGTCAAGGATCCTGGCAACATCACATACTACCATGATGAATAATGATGGAGGATGCAGATGCAAAGGAGGATAACACATTCTCAGATTTCACCTTAGCGGAGCCAAGGGGCAAAATCTGGACGATCGACCGAGAGACATTTAGCACTCCGCTTGTAATGTTCTCCTTGATGTGCTAGCACATCCCATTTATCATAATGGTTTGGTACCTAGAACGTCAAGTAAAAGGTCGGACTTCAGGAGCACAAAAATCCATAAGGAACAACTAGGGAGTAATTCCTACGAAGTCCTTATGGGGAGGTGGTCAACTTCTTCAACCAAGAAGCTACAATAATAGGCCTTCCGGCTGGGTGTGTTGGCCACGACATCCACTTTACCGGTTATCGAGAGACCAATATTATAGCTCTTGGAAAATGCACCAACCATCATATCTGCCTGAGATTCAGTTCTGATTGGTGTCAGGATATTCCAGACTCATCGAGTCTAGAAAGAATGAATATTTGCAACACAATCCGACGAGACGGCGTTACGAGATTCTCGGGGAGTAAACTACGATAGCAAGCTCCAAAACATGAGCTGGTTCTGCTACGTACCTGTGAACACGTTGTCCCAGACAAACGTGACCACATAGTAGTCTTATAATAAAATACTATCGAGTTCAGATTGGGAATCATCATTGGAGATAGCGAAGTCTTGTGCATGTCCGTCCGGGCCCTTCGGGAATAGCATTTGAACTTCTTTTCTTTGAACAAATCAATCAGTGGCTTGATGTGCTAGGGATACATACAGAATGAAGATGATCAGTCTATCAGACCATAGAATACTTCGCACGTATGCATGACTGACTTGAGATGACTCCAGAGGAGGTAGAAACATGCTTTCTCGAATTCACGGCGGCAACTTGCATCAAATGCTCATGAATTAGAGGAAGTCACTTCTTTCTCCCGTACATATGCTTCACGAACGGGTCAGGAAGATAATGCTTATAAAAGTTTCCAATACTAACTGGATGTTCAACATAATCATGGAGAAGGTGGCAGTGTTGTTGATGGGCTCAACAACAACTCATCCAGGTTTCCATGGAGATGGAATTCCATAATTATGTGAACAAGTGATAGCATTGGTCAGACCCAAAAGATATAATGAGGTATGCTCGGGGAACACCCACGAGTAAGACAACATTAAGAACATCGTTGGTTCTGATTTGATTTGATGATAGCCCATACTCAAATCAAAGTTTTGATATGACAATAGGTCCAACAACTGATCACAGGGACCACTGATGAAGATGTCATCTATCTTCAACACACGCAAACATACCCCTTGAGATGAACTAAGCTGGCAAGCTTTTATCTTCCAACTCTCCAAGTTATTGTTTTAGCTTAACCAACCAGTTCAGGGTATCCAATACAGATTCTTAGAGAAGTGGTGGTTTATAAAGAAACCAACTTGATCACGATCTCAACACAGCGGTCAGGTGACAACCTGGTAATACTTCCGAGAAGATATTCGGAAAATCACGAACCACCGATGTGTTACCAAGCTCGAGAACAATCTTGCTTTTCAGGGCGAGATAATATGATCACAAGAGTGAGGGATTTATGCAATCCTAACTTATTAATCAAGGAGTGTACCAAGAAAGTGGACTAGGTAGCACGATTAATCTTAGAATGGTGATTAGCAAACAACACACTAAGAATGAAATTGTTGTCCTTTAACTACCAAGCAACGAAGTTGCTAGGAGTATTGATTTCACACATCACAATCCACTTGTCAGTATTCCGGCTACGATAACACGGAGACCAAGGAATGAGCGGTGATGGTAAGAAGTATCACTGTATCAAGAGTTCATAGGAGGTTGTGCAATTCCCATGACATTCTTGACATAAAGATGGTAATACTCCAGAATAGAACAGTTTAGAAGCTGGATTAGCGTTCTTTATCTGCGAAGTACAACTTCTTTGACCCAATCCTGGATATGGACAAGGTGCTGGAGTTTGTTTCTCCTAGTCATTCCAGAATAGAATGGCTTGACAAACCTCAAGAGTAAAAGGCATCGATGAACACGAGTGCACGACTACTCCTGACTATCAACTGATGGACGAGGGTCATAATACAACTAAAAGGAGACAACTCAAGGAACATATAACTTCTGAGTTGTGGATGCATAGATTAACATGTCGAACGAGTTCAACATATTTCTTCCGGATAACCCATGCAGAAAGTAGAATTGGCAGAGTCACAATATGAATGGAGTACTACTCAAGAGCACTCTGGTTGTGATCTTTTGGTTCGGGAGAACTTCTGCCAAGGATGGTTCATGGTATTTGGAAGAACGATAACCACGGACCTCGAGGAGTATCACAAGGTTACTAATATCCTAAAGGAACGAGCAAATGCTATCAACATGAAGTAAGTAGGGTGAAGCTCGGGTTCAAGCACCCAGGAATAGAATACCTACCAACTAAATGGCATCACGGGATGCTTTCGAGAATAATGGCCAGAATCATCACACTGAGAATATAAAGCATTGCTAGATTACTGGGTGATCCTCTAAGATTACTTAGGGTCATAATAATAACTCCAACATATGTGTCGAGGTAACAAGGTACCACAACTCACCGTCTAGTGTGGTTAATCTGGCCTAAAAGGACATTAAGAACAGGTAGGAATGATTTGCGAATGCATCAGATTGTTTAGAGACCTGAGATAACTCGGACAGCATAATGGCTGCAAATGCTCGAAAATACTTTTGAGATCCAAGCAAAAAGGATAGCATATCCACTTAACATCATAATGTCAAGTTTCTGAGACCAACAGTTGAACAAACAGAGGTAGAAGGAGCTGAACATGAGGGTTGAATCCACAACAACGTGATCCTGATAGACATAAGAGAAAGCCTAGTTCTTAATCCCCGTAGAAAGAAGAAGGTGACTCAGATCAGAAGGTCATAAGGTAAAGGAGTAAAAAGAGCCTTACGTTCCCTTCCACAATCAATTCCCTTATATAACTAAAGAGTTTCTAGACACAACTTCGACCAGTTTGGCTTACTAATCCTACAGGCAGTCAGGCTCTGATACCAAAGCTGTCAGGACCCCGATCCTAAGTCACACAGGTCTAGCCTGTAACACATCATATCACTTTGCGGCCTCACGCACGGTATCCCCACGGGTGCCACCTTACCTGGCCCGGGACCGTTTGCGCATTTTGGCACACGTATATGATAGGGTCGCTAGCATCCATATGACAGAGAACCCGGGCCGACATGACCAGTTATAAACCAAAAGTGGCACTAAATTACAGAGACAGGCATACATGACCCAGCAACGAACGTGTCGGTCATCAACGTATGAACCCAAGTCGTAGCAAGCTACAAGGACTTAAAGGAACAACGCGTGACATTTCCCCTAAGGGACAGACACAGGAACGAAGAAGGACACATGCCGGCCAGCCTAGGTGTTCCGGAGCAGTAGCAAGCTACCAAGGCTCAGTGGAAGCACCAGGAGACATTTCCCTGTAAGATAGACTACCAAAGGTAAACAACTAGGTGTCGGATCCCACACATAGCAATACACATTACACGTACGCATAACATGCAAGTATGTGCTGTACAACATGGCATCACAACATAACTCAACAACTCATATAGATAAGGCCCAGAAGAGCCATCATAGCATTTATTACAAACAGAGGTCACATGACCCAACATACAGAGCATACAGGCAACGGAAGCATTACATGTCTGAGTACAGACATCTACAAATGAAAATGACTAAGAAGCCTGACTATCTACCAGACCCTCCCAAGGGTACAAGATCGTAGCTGAGGTAACAAGCTAAACGTCGAAGTCCACGCGGAACCACTAGCGAGACTGAAGTCTCTCTGCAAAAACATAAATTAAGCAAACGTGAGTACAAAGGTACTCAGCAAGACTTACATCAGAACTAGCTACATATGCATCGGTATCAACAAAGGGGTGGTGGAGTTTGACTGCAGCAAGCCAGCTTTGACATCGGTGGCTATCCTGAACTACGACTGCAAGTAACTCTTTTGAGGTGGCGCACACGAGTCCACATATTCACCAATCAATACACCACTATGGATCCGCTCCCGTCTCCCTACGAGAAGGCCATCCATAGCAATCACGCTTATCTTGCGCGTTTTAGAGTATCCACTTTCACTTGTCTATGAACTGTAATAGGCAACCCAGAAGTCCATTTCCGCGGACACGGCTATTCGAATAGATTATATTTAACCCTGCAGGGGTGTACTTCTTCACACATGTTTCCACCACTTAGCGTCTGCACACGACATGTGCTCGGCAGACTTCAAGCGAAAGCCGACGTGGGTGTAGACCACGACCTAACCAACCACTCAAGTCTCTCGTCCAGGTTTATCGCCTATTTGGGTTCCATCCGTGGGGAGATCCGGCCGGGGTGTCGCTCACGGCCCCAAACGATGTGTACAGGGTTCCCGCGTCACCAAACGGGCGACCGGTACACCGTGCCACGTACCTGCCGTGTCACAGTCCACCCCGAGGGTCAGCACTGCGCACGACCTCCAGTAAACTACAAACACCAGAAACTAGTTGCAACTCCTGGACAGAGAACAAGGGCAGTCAATAAGTCGAGCGGGGTCATATTTCAGGGCCCAATGTGTGGTAGTAGCTGTTTCATGGATCAACCAACACAGAAATCAGTTCCTGAGGACGGTTTCAATGAGACAACCCACCATGTACTCCTACATGGCCTCTCATCGCTACCTTTACCAAATCGTGTTCACACACTTAGCTCACACACATTAGGACATGTTCGTCACCAATCCAATTCATCCCCGATGAATCAGGCCTGACACAACTCTAAGCAATAGCAGGCATAACCAGAAAGCATCAATGAGTAGGCACAACATGGCTCAAACAACTCCTACTCATACTAGTGGGTTTCAACTATTTACTGTGGCAATGACGGGTCATGCAGTGGAAAAGGGTTCAACTACCGCAGCAGGTAACAATTGAAGCGTTGTTGTCCTAATGCAGTAAAGGAGAGCAAGAGCGAGAGGGTGGGATTGTATCGGAATGCTCAATGGGGTTTTGCTTGCCTGGCACTTCTGAAGATAACATTGGGTCTTCATCGGTGTCATCGAACTCATCGTCGGAACGTCGTCTACTGAGAGGGGACAAAACCGACAAACAGAGAAAGAACACAATCAATGCAATGCAACAATATGATGCATAAATGTGACATGGCAATATGCTGTTGGTTGAGCTAATGCAACTAGCAACAAGTTAAATGAAGTTGCTTTGAACCAAGGGTTCAAATTCAAACTCCATATGTGATTATTAAAATGCCATTTATTCAAATTGTCCTAAACAGCAACCATAAGTTGTTCTAACATGCATGAAAATGCCATAAACAGATTCCTTGGATTTTTCTGATCAATTTTCATATATAAATTATTTTTATCTGAGCTACGGTTGATTTTATATGATTTTTACAAGTTTTGGCTATTTTTTGAAATAAATAAATCATTTCTGATTTATTTAAATTACAGAAAATAGTTACTGCGTCAGCACTGCGTCATCATGACGTCAGCAAGTCAACAGGGCTGGTCCAGGTCAAACCCGACCAGTGGGGCCCACTGGTCAGTGACCCACTAGCTAACAGAGTTAGTTAGTTTTTAAACTAACACTAACTAAACTGCTGGTGGGGCCTGGGCCCACATGTCAGTCTCTCAGGGCCTAATTAAGTTTAGTTTTAACTAAACTAAATTAACAGGGGTTGGCCCCACGTGTCAGTGACTCATAGAGCTAAGCACATAGGTTAGGACTTAATTAAAACCTAAACTAAAACTAATCTACAGCCGGCCCCACATGTCATGGACACAGGGGGGGTCCAGCCGGAGTCAAACGGGGTCAAAACCACCGGCGGCTCGACGCCGGCGAGGCCAAACGTGGCGGCGGTGCTCGGGATTCGCCCTCCGGCGACCATTTGGACGGCGGCTTGGTGCTACGCGTAGCTGGGGAGCTCGCGCATCTAACGGGGGCAACGGGAGGACACGGGGACGGCGGAGCTCGTCGGAACGGAGCTCGCGGCGGCGCCGGAGTTCGGGCTCCGTCGAGCTAGGCGCTGCGGGGCTCGGGGAGATGAACGAGGAGGTGCTACGGGCTTCTACGGGTGCGGTGAAGGCGATGCCATGCTTGGAATCAAGCCAACGTGGCTGTGGCCACGACGGCGACGTGCGGTGGCGGCGGCGGGTACGGTAGGAAAGGGGGCGACGGCTACGGCGAATTGCAGGCTACGGGGACAGGGGGAAACGGCGGAGAAGCTCACTGCGATGCCGAAGAAGAGGTCATCGAGCCCGGGGAGGTCCTGGTGGTGCCGAATCGACGGGGAGGCCGTCGGTGGCCGAAGGTTGAGGACGAACGCGGTGACGGCGAGGCAGAGCCTCCCGGCGTCCCGTAGCTCGGTGGAGAGGACCAGGAGGATGCGGCGGAGCTCTCGGGCATGGCGCTGCAGCGAGGGGGCGATGGTGGCCGCGGTAGTGACGAGCGGCGGCGACGGCTCCGTTCGGTCGCCGCGTGCGAGAGGGACAGAGGAGGGAGGAGAGAGCAGCGAGTGAGGGGAGAGGTCGAGGTGGCTCTGGGGCATCTCCAGGTGCGGGTGGG
The DNA here is from genome assembly GCA_902687465.1 of Secale cereale. Taxonomy (NCBI): domain Eukaryota; kingdom Viridiplantae; phylum Streptophyta; class Magnoliopsida; order Poales; family Poaceae; genus Secale; species Secale cereale. The sequence goes on along the minus strand of LR738714.1, from coordinate 113,066,533 downwards.
CTCGAACGGGAGGTCGCCAGCACGAAGCAGGAGGTGGAAACCTCGGCGCGTGCGCAGGCGACACGGCGTCGTCCTCCTGGCAAGGAGGAAGACGACAGGGAGGCGGCGGTGGTGGGCTGGGCCGCCAGCTGGGCCGCAGGTAAGGCCAGGTAATTCCACTCTCTCTCTCTCTTTTCTAATAAAAAGTTTCTGTTTTCTATTTTTCTGCTGTTGTTTTGATTTAAAAAAAATGCCAGAACATTTTCATAAATCTTGGAAATATTTGTGGGCACTGTCTGGGTTAATTCCAACAACCCTCATTTACTTCCAAGATTATTTGGGCATTTAAAATTGTCTATAGGATTTAAATGTCCAAATGCAAATATCTATGATTTAATTCATGGTTCCAAAATGACTCCCAAAATTATGAAACCATTTTTGGCAGAGGTTTTAGCCAAGACCAAAATTGATGAACATTTTGTGAAGAGCACTATGGATACATTGAAAGGTATTAAGGTTCACCCTAGTTGAGTTCCTTTAGTGCTAGGGTTTCAACATCCCCATTTCAAGTTCATTTAAAAATTTAAAACATGATGGCATGATGAACAGCAAGGACCACATGGTTTGATCTAGGGATGTGACATGGCCTGTGGGCAGCTGGGTTGCCCGAGAGGATCCTTTCCAATCAAGTACCTTGGGCTGCCATTGACATTGAGGAAGCAATCCGCAGCGCAGTTGCAGTACCTAGTTGATCATATGACGAACTGCCTACCCAAGTGGAAAGCAACATTAATGCCCAAGAGTGGCTAGCTCACCTTGGTTCAATCAGTGCTCTGCGCCATGCCCATTCATGCCATGATGGCACTTGATCTACCGATGAAGACTATAGCTGTGATGAACAAGGTGTGTAGAGGTTTTCTATGGTGCAGAAGGGTGGCTGCGAACGGTGGCAACTGTGCGGTTGCCTGGGATTCGGTGTGTACACCTCAGATGGCTTAATGTGGCAATGCAAGCTATATGGTCGTGGCTCCAAAGGGTGGACACGACTAGGCCATGGAGTGAATTCAAGATAAGAGTGCCTAAGGAAGCGAAGCTGCTCTTTTTGGCTGCAACGACGTGCGACGCATACTGTGGCCTCAATACTTTGTTCTGGGAGGACAAGTGGATTGACGGAATGAAGGTGCAAGAGATCGCACCAAGGATATACGACAAAATTCCAGCTCGGATAAGATCGTCCCGGAAGGTTGCTCCGGCCATCGATAATGGGTCTTGGGCCGCGGACGTAGGTCCTGATCTTGGGAGCGAAGCACCGAAGGAGTTTCTTGAACTATGGATTAGAGTCAGCACGTGGGAGCCGGTTGTGGACATGCCGGACTCGATTTCTCAGGCATGGGAGACCAATGGCCACAACTCGGTGCGGTTGGCGTATGCGGCTAAGTTCTGGGGACGGACGGTGGAACCCATATCGGAGTTAACTTGGAAGTGTCGGGCACCAACTACATGCAAATTCTACACATGGCTCGTGCTCAAGGATAGGTGCTAGACGTCAGATCGTCTTGCACGAAGAGGGCTGCCGCACCAAGACGCTTGCCCCCTATGTGACCAAGAGGATGAAACTATAAATCATGTCCTACTAACGTGTGTGTTTGCTAGACCGACATGGGCAGTGATTTGCGAGGCTTTGTGCAAGCCGGAGTGGTCGCCAACGGCACAAGATTCCATCCGCGAGTGGCTAGTCGGCAAGCAAGCACCAAGTAACTTACGTAAGAAGGATCTCCATACGATCTTCGTACTAACTATGTGGGAGTTGTGGAAGCACCGAAATGCTATTGTTTTCGACAGGGCCTCGCCCTCGATGAGTGAACTCCTCGGTAGCATCTTGTTGGAAGGAAAGATTTGGTCCATCGTGGGCAAGTTTAAAGGCAACATGGACCCCTTCTTCCTTAGATTAGAGCGGTGGATGAGAGGTGTATGTAAACTCATGATGGAGGCATTTCTTGCCTTTCTTCTTTAATACTCGTGCATATTCGAGAAAAGATGTCATCAATCGATGAAATGCAAGCGCCTTTCACCAGGAAAACAATTGTCGGTCATTCAAAGTCATCAACAACTCCGATCAAATTACAAGAAAAATACTGTAGTATTTTTTTCACTCGTTCAGTACTGATATTGGAGTGATTTCAATCATTTCATGAATAGCCACAGGTGCAACCTACCGCACTGCATCACAATTCACACATGCTAATCTAGCTTGAAACCTAGCTTGACGGTGGACACGGTCGGGATCAGCGGGATCGGCGCGGCGGGGCAGTGCATCTCCTCTTAGCTTCTCCCAGCTCCATGTAAGCGATCGTCTTGCCGGCAGCATTGGTCGTCGCGAGCGGGACGAGCGCGGATTGGCGCGACAGCGACGCCGGCGGAGCAGAGCGTTTCTTTCCAACTGCTTCCTTCGTAGCGTTTGCCGGCTTGACGACGGCAGGGCCGTTTGAGATGGAAGAGATCAGCGCGGATCGGCATGCTGACGGAGAGGCAGATGATTTCTCGGGAATTCTCACGCTCGCTACGCCGGAAACCTTCATGGTGGACGAGGTCTGGGTCCTCATCGTCTGCGGGACAGTGCGCCTCTTCGGAGCTTCTCCCAGGTCCAAGTAAGCTATCTTCTTGCCGGCAGCATTGGTAGTGGCGATTCTGGCGAACGGGATGAGCGCGGGTCGGTGCGGCGGCGGCGGCGGCGGCGGAGCAGAGCGTTTGTTTGCTACCCCTTCCCTCGTAGCGCTGGCTCGGTTCATGATGACAGCGCCGTTTGGCGTGGAAGAGAGGAGCGCCGATTGGCGTGGCGGCGGCGGCGGCGGTGCAAAGGACTTCCTTGCAACTCTCTCCCTCGCCGCGTTGACGGCCTTCCTGCGGCGCTCGAGATCACTACGGATCTGGTCGTGCAACGCCGAGGAAGAGCACTGCGCCATGAGAGCGGGCGTGCGCTGAAGGTTGCGGGGGAACGACAGGAGGGCACGGCGAGGGTGTTGCGACTTGCGAGTGCCCTGAACGAGACGAGGGCTCGGCGAGGGTGTTGTGAGTGCCCTGAAGGGGCCGCCCCTAGGCTTATATCCAGCGGAAGGTCGCTGAGGTGGAGTCGGACTCGAAGATGGAAGCGTGCATGTCAAGCATTGCGTCAGCCACGGTAAGAAGTCGAACTGGAAGCTTTATCTTGGAGGGAGCGATGCGTATGTACAGGGAGTCTTCAGCGCGCGAGGATACAGTTTGTTTTGGGGAGCATTCGCGGCTAGCACACGCGCCCAAGCGGGACAGATTCGTCGGGTTTGTTAAGGATTAATTTAATCCTAATAATCTTTAAGTCGGTTGTAATTGTAACTCTAACAACCTTGCAATCAGAGTATATATACCCGTTCATCAATCAATGATAAACTCTGTTCATTTCATCATTTGGTCTCTCTTGTTTTAGAGCATCTTCAACAGACGCGCTATATAAGTGCCGCGTTAGAAATTAGTGTTTTTTGCGTGTGCTACCGATTCGGGCGCTTCAGCGGAGGCGCAAAAATCGTGCGCGGGCCGAAGCATCATCGAGGGTCATTTATTTGCTGCGCCCGCTCCCGCGTGCTGGACACTTGAGCGCCCGCTCGCAACTCCACCTACCCCATCCAGTCGTTGGCGCCGCCGCCGCCCGCACCACCCCATTTATTCGGGCGACCGTTCGGGCGCTTCCCCGGCCTATCATCGCGCTGTCGCTGCTTCCTCCGTCTCCCTCTAGTCGCCGCCCCTGGCGCCCGGTAGTCCTCCGACAAACAACGCCCGGCCGCCCACTGCCGCTCGGCGCCCGCAAGGCGTTCGACAAAACGCCCGCAAGGTATGTATTGCTTCCAACTTCACATTTTTTACATGAACATTGTAGGTTTTATAGCCTGGTTTAAATTGAACATTGTAGATGAGTTCGTCATATGATTCTTCCGAAGAAGAATTTGATATTGAAGAGGAGGAGGATCTTGCAATGATCCTAGCTATGCACATCAATAAAAAATCGAAACACAGTGGTTTGGTTATGGGTCGGCAGAAAATTTGGAGGGATAGGATCGTTGCCCACAACAGATTGATCATGCACTATTTTGCGGATAATCTCGTGTACCCGAGTCGTACTTCCGGCGCCTGTTTAGGATGAACACCGAGTTGTTCAGGCGCATGCAGAGAAACTAGCGAGCCATGACCTATTTTTTTCAGCAAATGAGGAATGCCGCCGGAGAGCTCGGGCATAGCACCTTTCAAAAGGTGACAGCCGCTTTGTGTATGTTGGCATACGGTATCCCCGCTGATCTAGTTGATGATCACTTGGCCATGGGTGAGAGTCAAACCATCATGTGTGTCAAGGGCTTCACAGTCGGAATTGTGCAAGTGTTTGGTCAGGAGTATTCGAGATCTTCCAATGCCAAAGACGCCGCGAGGCTATTGGAGATGAACAAAGCTCGCGGCTTCCCAGGTATGCTTGGCTCAATAGATTGCATGCATTGGAGTTGGAAGAAATGTCTTAAGGCATGGCATGGGCAATTCCACGGCCAAAAAAAGGTTCCACTATAATTCTTGAAGCGTTGGCCGATCTAGAGACTTGGATTGGCATGCATGCCTGGATTTTTGAATGACATCAATATTGTCAACCGGTCACCACTGATGAATAAGATTGCAAATGGTGAACTGCCACCGGTGTAGTTTGTAGCAAATGGATGTACATACAACTATGGCTACTATCTTGCGGATGGCATCTACCCAAAGTGGCAAACATTTGTGAAGCCGTTGAAAACCCCGAAAGGTAAGAAAAATCTTGATTTCCACAATGCTCAGGCGGCGGTTAGAAAAGACGTGGAGAGAGCTTTTGGGATTTTGCAAGCCCAATTTGCTATTATGAGATAACCGGCTAGATTTTGGGATCAAAAGATGCTTTGGTACATCATACATGCTTGTGTGATCATGCACAATATGATCATCGAGAATGAGCGTGACCAAAATGTAGACTACTCTCAATATGAGCTCTTGGGACATTCCATGCGAGTGCGGCGGACGGCTGCTAGGGTGGCCCATTTTGTTGGCTCCTATCATGTCATTCGACTTGCCGAAACGTATGATAATCTTCAGAATGATCTCATTGAGGAGTGATGGACATAGAATGGCCGACAAAGAGCATCATGATTTGTGTGTTTGATGTTGTATTGTTGAACTATTTGTTGTATTGAAAGATAAACTATTTGAAGAAGTTGTAATAACGAAATCGAATTATTTATTATTGTTGATTTATTTTATTTGTGTTTGATCTTTTTGCTTGTGTTTGGAGTGCATATGTTGTTTCTGCGAGAGCACGCGCTGTGCATTTTAGAGAACCTGCTGGAGCTATGCGCGCGCTAAAGTTTACCACGGCCGCTAGAGCCAGCGCTCCCCGTCGCGCCAAAACAGACGATCGGCGCACTGCAAATGCATTTTTAACGCGCCGCGCGTTGGACAGCTGTTGAAGATGCCCTTACTTTCATACGTTATCAGCACACTCATAAACGAGAGCATTTTGGCCACACGGTACAAGAAGAAAGCGACGGGGAGGCCAAGCATCCACAATGTGATATTTTTGCTACCTCTATCCTTGCCTCTAAGCTATTTGAAGCTGCCTCTATACATTGCATGAATGAGCCTCTAAGCAAAAATACTTGGCGTCGCCTCTTAAGGTAAGAGGCAGCCTCTAAGCCTTTGGTAGTTTGGTTGGACTAAAATAACAGTATGGCCCTACTAATGTATACGCATAAAAACTGGCTGGTGAAATTTTGTTGATATAATAATATTATTTTCTACTATGATGGGATCCTTGCAGAGGTTGTATCACGTATTGCACATTGCGGGCTTGGCCGCTTAGCTTAGAGGCCGCATGGTGGGACCCAGCATAGAGGCAGCAGCACCTCCAAACGTTGCTGATGCCAGGCGAGGCGCCGAGGCTTTCTCTCGCATCTGGAGGCAATACGGCCGGTGCGAGACGCTCGCTCGGCGACGGCTCTCATGGTGCGCCCGACGGCTCTCAGCGCCATTGTTGCGCCCGGCAGCGTCAAGCGATGAACGGCAGTTACGACACCATCCTCAGCAAGGACAGATGAAGCAACTCTGGCCATCCACATCTCCGTCGATCTTCAACAGTGGATTCCATACACATCGCTGGGCTAGAGAAATAGAGAAATCGATGTCAAATAAGGTGATTCAGTTCAGTTTTATTCCTCACAAATCAATTGCTTTAGCAGGAACACCAAGAACCAAGAAGAAAAAGAAATATTCATAGTCAAGCACAAGGAAGAATCCAATCCACATCCTGGACTACATCTCGGAGGAGATCGAATACAAGCGATCTAAATAGAAGAAAACATCCGAAGAAAAAAAGGAAGAAGCCCCATCAAGCGTACCTCGTCGTTTGGCAACGACGGCGTCCTCCACCTCTCCGAAGCAGCATCCGACGCGGCGCTCCTCCCTCAGGCGAACACGACCACGGCGCGGCGTGCAGCCCTCCCTCGGACGCGGCTCGCAGGCCGGTGGCACAGGCGGCAATCGACCGAAGCGCACACTGTAGCATGGCCCCTCCTACTGGATATGGCGGCGCAACTCCGAGGGCATCGTTTGTGGTTCCGGCCTGCGGCCCGGCTAGCTAATTACCTCGGCAAGCATCGATTTGGGAATGGCCAATGCATAGTCCCACGGTGACCATGTAGGATCGGATAACAGAAAAAGTAGGTTCGGATGAGGAAGCAGGATCCTTTTCAGAAGGCGGGTTCTTAGAGAGAAAAAATGTGGTCAGATGCATAAAGTTAGAAAAGTCAAAGTGAAGAGGAGGGATGCATGTCTATTGTGAGTCACTTTCTATTCTTTGATGAGGCCCACTACTAGTAGCTTGCATTGGAGATAAAAAATCAACACATATGCCTGAAATTACTTTTTGTCATGGGGCATATGTATCCATATGCCACCCTTGTACATGCCCTGAATCGTACGGGAGAAAGAAAGGCCATGAACGAACCTTATCTCTTCATCTGTTATTCAATTTAGCCCTTGTACTTTACTTATTCAGAGATTAGGTTTTAGATTTATGTATTAACTCCTCAGGCTTAGTCGAGTATGCAAACAGCCCTGGGACGGATACCGTTTCGTCCCTGGCTTGTTGTGAGAAGCTCTGATTTGCGAGAAGTTTATACCTAAACCCGCCCCAAATGAAACAAAATGTTTACCATAGCATGTTGATGCCGCTCCATGATAGCATGCCAAGTTTCATGAATTTCAGATGAATTTTGGATTTACTAGAATTTAAAAACAAAGTATCTAAATGTTTTGCCGGCAATCAACATTGCTCTGGTGTTTGAAATTCATTCTCATTTCTTGTATGGGACCTAAGCATGCATGATACGTCTCCAACGTATCTATAATTTTTTATTGTTTCATGCTATTATATATTCTGTTTTGAATATTTAATGGACTTTATTATACACTTTTATATTATTTTTGGGACTAACCTACTAACCCAAGGCCTAGTGCAAATTGCTGTTTTTTTTGCATATTTCAGTGTTTCGCAGAAAAGGAATATCAAACGGAGTCCAAATGAAATGAAACCTTCAGGAGAAATATTTTTGGAACCGTATCTACACAGAAGATTTGGAGTACACGATAGGGAACGAGAGAGGCGGCCACGAGGGGGCAGGGCGCGCCCCCACACTCGTGGGCCCCCTCTGGCTCCTCCGATGCCCTCCTTCCTCCTATATACTAGATCAAAAGCGCGCCTTGGCGCGCGTTGCCTGGGTCGGCATGGTGTCTCGCCGTCTAAAACTTCAATATAACAAAGCGTTCAGAACATCCAAAGGAAATTAGAGTAACCGCCGAGAATAAATGTGTTCAGTATATATCACAAACATTACAAAGATATATCAAGAGCAAGGTATATTTGCTACCCAGGATAGCTGAGTTTAATATAGGGCATGCAGATCAAATATATACCAAAAGCAAAGTGTAGTTGTTGCCCAGGATAACCGCAATTTCACTGCAGATCATAAAGTCAAAATTTGTACCAAAAGCAAGGCACAATGTCTGCAGATGACAACTAATTTGCATCGAGTAGTACAAAACATAAAGAGATAAATTCTATAAACATATCAGCAAGTGTAAAAATAAGTGTTACAGGAGATGTTGGATCTGCTCATAAAAACAATGAGATAACAAACAATTGAAAACTGATACAAATACATGTCGATATAATAGAGTCTTTGGAAGTTTGGTATGAGTTACATGTCGATATTCAAGATACAAATACATAGTTACGCGACACTTTGGAAGTTAACAAACATTACATGAAGGTTCACAACACAAGTACTGGCATTTCACATACTACCTCATTTCCGGCTTATAAGGCTTGCACGTATATCTAGATTAAAAAATAAACCAACGTAATACATGTTATATGTCACACAAAATATATCATTAGACACTTCAGATCTTCTACTTTCTAATTAAGTAATTTTTAAACTATACAACTCATTTTATATTGGTCAAATTATAGACCTAGGGATACGCGCAAGCCTTATAAACCAGAAAGGAGGTAGTAACAAAGAAGGCCACACATTGCAGTACTGCACATGAATAGCCAGCCAGGCACATAGTGATACCTTAGTAATGGTATTTGGTGGAGTAATCCTTGGGAATAATCACCAGAGCTCAGGCAAATACTTGTGATGGTAAGGTGGCTCAGCAATAGTACTACAAATAGAAAGTGGCCCCGTCAGAACATCAGTTTTCAGCAGCCAGGTGAGAACGAACAATTAGATTGTAATGACATACTAAGATGAAAGCAGAAACAAATTTTACGCAAGAACTACATAAAAATTAGACAGCAAATAGTTTTAAGCTTGTAATGACATACCAAACCACAATATCAACTCGTCTTCCTCGAGCAAATTGCTGGTTGCATCGAGCATGGCCAACATCATGAGAGTGATCCACCGCTCGGCTTCACTCATGATGGATGAAATATGACTGATGCCTTCATCACCCTTGGCCAGATCTGCCAATTAAGCAAACGACACAATTGCTGAAGCAACATACTAGAAGATATGAAATATGAACTTAAGTAAAATGGGAGCACTTTAATTAACCCTCCATCTAAGGACATGTACTTTTTTGTGACCTGTAACATCCTATGGCAGTAAGATCCTTCATGTAGAATACCTCAAGTAGCTCATGGAAACAAATCAATGGATGGACTCAAGATTAAGAGAACTAAGATCCTTCATTCACAAGAGGACGCACGGGAGAGCAGGGTAGCTACGCGCCTGTAATGCCCAGGATGGGATTATACCTCCTACGTGTCGAGGCACGACTTAAAGGTATAAGCCCATACTAGAATGATCTCAAGTTTGGTATCTTTGCACGACTCATGTAAAAATAGGGATGAAATTGCAAAAGGATAGTTGGCTTACACTCGCCACGTCACACAATACATTGCATAAGCAAAACATCATCCAAATAACATCACAACCCGACTACGGGCGAAGATCCAAAAGAAAGATACCAAATACATAAAGCCACAGGTCCGAATCGCCCCTAGTAGAAACCACTACTGATCGTCGAAAACGTCACATACATACGGCTACGCTCTTCATCGAACTCCCACTGAAGTTCTGATCCATCTCCTGCATCGTACTCAGCTGTACCTGCATCTGGTGTTGTAGTATCTGTGAGCCACGAGGACTCAGCAATCCCATAACCATGGGTATCAAGACTAGCAAAGCTTTATGGGTAGGAGGAGGTAAAGTGGTGAGGTTGCAGCAGCGGCTAAGCATAATATGGTGGCTAGCTTACGAGTACAAGAATACGATGAGCATCTACGCAAACGGTCGCATACTAGTAGTGATCGCTAAAGATCCTAAACTACCCACGAGTCAAACATAACCCCACCGTGTTCTCTTCTCAAAGTGAAAAGAGATAGTCACGATTACTCACATAGTTGTGTGTTTTACTTCGGATCCTCTGTCAAGTTTTCTACAACCGGACATTAACAAATTCCAATCTGCCACTTACCCGCGGGCACGGCTTTCGAATGATCATAACCGTGCAGGGGTGTCCCAACTTAGCCCATCACAAGCTCTCACGATCAGCTGAAGTGATAAATATAATATTACCATTCCTTATCTTAGGGAAATCCGATCAGGCTCGGCATCCCGGTGCACAAGACATTTCGACAATGGTAAAACAAGTCCAGCAAGACCTCCCGGCGTGCCGACACCCTGATAGTAGCCGCGCGTATCTCGTCTCAGGCCACGACCGGATGAGCACAACATACAGCAGCCAAACCCCAAGTAGGGGGGTGCCGCACACGACTCTATTTGGAACCAACACCATCAGCACTGGCCCCCCTGCTATGTAGAAGAATACTCAGGGATGCGACCCCCTATGCAAATTTAATTAATTAATTAAGTTGTTATTATGAGGCAAATTAAAACCAATGTTGGTCCTTGCTGGAGGAGTTTTATTCAAAGACGAAGTGTCAAGGGGACCCCATATAACCAACCGTGTAAGGAACGCAAAATGAAGGAACATAATGCCGGTTTATCGGCGCCTAAGGTGGCATGAGTGGAACAAAACACCGAGAAAAAGGCCAAGCCTTCCACCCATGCCCAGTATATAGGTGTGTTAATAATAATAATAGATATTGTGATATTCCCAAAGCATCAATTTCCAACATGGAACAATCTTCATCTTCACCTGCAACTAACAACGCTATAAGAGGGGCTGAGCAAGCGGGTAACAAGCCAAACAATGGTTTTGCTAGGAAGGTGTCAAAGGTTAGAGGTTTCATGGCAACAAGGAGAGGCTGACATAAATGATGGGTAGCGCGACATATAACGATAGCATCGAGACAACTAAGCAATGGCAATGATAGTAATGGTATCCAAGGTTTCGGTCATCTTGCCTGAGATCCCGCAAGGAAGAAGAACGGATCCATGAAGAAGACGAAGAAGAAGCCTTGAAGAAGAACCACGGGTAGACGAACGAATCCTCACGAACGCAACGGAACAAGCACTAACAAGAAGAAGCAAGCAACACGGTAAACACACCACACGAGACATGACAATACTCAACCAAGTATGATGCAAGACAGTTCTATATAGGATGCACTACAAGTCTATACAGGAAGCAAAACATGGCAAGATAGGAAGCACAGAAAAACAACACAAGACTATATGTGATGCAATACATGGCAAGGTATGATGCAAGACAAGTCCATACAGGAAGCAATACATGGCAAGGTGTGAAGCATAATAAAAATACACTATTTAGGCATTTTAAATGAGGCCGGAAATAACAACAACAATTCCGGGAAAATCCCCATGACCAATTTAGCAATTAGTAATGCAACAACAATTTAACATTTAAAGGTTGTTATCATGATGCGGATGACATGATCAAGTTTTATGCAAGTTTATTAAAAGTTGACATAAGGGATATGAAGCATTTGTCACCGTGGTGGAAAGGGGTGCCACGCATAACCGAAAATGGTGCCGCAACAACATTTCGGTACCGTCAACTCGTTGAGAGACCGGTGCAAAAGATGACGGAGAGCGTGTCATGCAAGAAGAAAGGTGGGGTCATCCCGTCACCGGGTTCCCACGGGTTGGCGACGAGGCAACCGAGGGGCATGACAAGCGACGAATCGGGCACGGTGCACACAAGTACTTCATCCCATACATCACACATTCACATGCACTCATCCACGGGGTCGTCTCAGTGGTATACCTTTGAAGCGTTCGTTTCGGGGCGGTTCGAGGTCGTAGAGGAAGTAGTGGTACTCGCGGGTCGTGGTACACGTTTTGTAGCCGTTCACGTTATCGTGTCGTGGTACTTGTTGAGTTTCGGATCGAAGGGGTACTTGGCGCATCCACGGGTCTCCGAGGTCGACGGTAGAGGATGTAGTCGTTCTCATTATCTCGGAGAGGTCCTTGTCGTCTTGGCGGTTCCATGACGGTGGTAGATGTACATGTCGAAGGTCTTCGGCGACGGTAGTCGTAAGCGTTTCGTAGATGTTCATGTTTCCGTAGAGGTACTTGTCGCGGCATCGGACGTAGTGATACTTGACGCATCACATCGTGTAGTCGTTCTTGCCGGTCTTGAGAGTCCAAACGCAGCAATAACAAAAAAAGGCATATGACGGGCGGCGGCAAGGGGTGATGCAGGGGAAGTCAACGCGGAGCTGCAGCGCTGGTCGTCTCGTTCGACCGAACCGGACGAGGCAGAGGACGGGGAGGCCGAAGGGTGGCTCGCGGCGGCTTGGCGGAGTCGTCGGAGATGGTCCTGGAGAAGGCGAGGCCGGCGAGCCAGGCGCTCGGCGCGGCAGCCTGGTGCGGCGACGGAGCTCCAGAGGCCGGCGATGCAGGGGTCGAGCTAGCTGGAGCGGCGACCTGCTGATGCCTGACGGAGGCAGTCGACCGCGGGGTGACAGGAGGGATGGCGGAGCTCGCCGCGGGGTCGAGAAGAGGGGCCAGTCGCGCTCGGGGACGGCCGTGCGCTGCGGGCGCTCGCCGGTGGTGGCGACGTCGTTGAAGGAGACGGGGAGGCGGCGGTGTTGGAGATGGGAGGCAGCAGGGAGGCGGCGGTGTTGGAGATGGGAGGCAGTAGGGAGGCGGCGGTGTTGGAGATAGGAGGCAGCAGGGAGGCGCAGGCTGGCGGGGAAGTGGTGCAGCGGCTCGGCGAGCGACGAGTAGACGTGATGGAGAGGGGGAGATGGAGGGACCGGGCGATGGCTGCGAGGTGTGAAGGGGATCGAGGTCGGGAGGGGTGCTGCGGCGCTGAGGAAGGACGAGGGAAGATGGGAGCGACGGGCTAGGGTTAGCGCTGGAGGAGGGTGTTGGGCCTAGGCCTGATGGGCCAGTCCGGCGGCGAGGAAAATGGCCAGGGGCCTGGCTACGGCTGGGCCCAGAGGCGCGGGAGGGATGGCCTTAGATGCTCACTCCTCTCTCTTAACTAAAAAAACAGAAAAGAGAAAGAAAAGAAAGTGAGGTCTAGGAAGGAATTGCACAAGAGGTTATTTTTCTCGGGCTCATAAAAATGAGCGCAATCCAAGAAAAATAGAAGTGGCCCGATCGAGATATAATCAAACATATTTGAATTTACTTCAAATGGGTTTGCACTAAGACTTGATTTTCAAAGTGTCCAAAAATGTTCGTATTTTTGGAGGAGCCTCGATAAAACGGTTAAGAATTATAGACAAGGTTACAGAGTCAAAATTGAAGTAGAAAAAGAATATGAGGAATATTTGCAAGTGTGTTACGGTGATTCCAAGGCAATGAAATATTTTATTATAGCTCCCTAAATATTAGGAGGATATGTTATAAAGAGAAGTCATCCTTCCCTCGATTTAAATGGATCGAGGATCCATACGGTTTATTTAGAAATGCAAAAGAATTTTGACATGATGGCATGATGATATGATGCAATGCAAAATAAATAAAACAAGCACAAATGAAACACACGGGAAAACCCGGAACATCTGGAATCTTCCGGAGCGCCGGTCTTGGGGCGTCACAGCGCCGGAGCTGAACAGGGCGCAAAGATTCAGATTTTTTACTCACATTATCCAAAGGACAAAGATTCAGATTTTTTACTCTCATTATCTGCATGCTTTTGTAACACATCCCAACAAACTAATAGAAAACCAAAGCCTATCTATTAAACTGTCGCCACATGTATCGAACTGACATCTCGACCTAGAAACGAATTAGGATCTTCTATGTAAAATATAGTGTATTTCTTAAACAAGCACAACACAATCACCAGGTAAATCTATTGAAATTCCACTACAATCTTTAAAGTTTAAACTACTGTAACCAGTCGTAAATCTACTAGAAACCCCCACAAAAAGTTCATCTTTTGTACTGAGTACCTTGCAGATGGCGTCGTAGCCAGCGAGGACCTCCTCGATCTGCGTGCACCTCCTCACCGGCTTATTCTTGTCATCATCGTTGGCTACCTCGAGCACGCCAGCACGTCACAAGGTATTTATGTTATAGAGTAGGCAACAAAATGATTTGCCACCTCATACAAACAGGAAGAGGTAATCAGTTCATTCATAATTTTTTAGGGCACGATAGTAAAAAAAACATGGCAAGGCAAGTATTGCATAGCAAACATTGAAGCAGAAAGTTCCTACCTGAGCTAGATGATAACAGATATAACCTTTCATCTCAATGTGAATACCGCTCGAAGATGTATTATTTAGTTATGTCACATGCAAAATGAGATACAAAAGAGCATGCAGTATACAAAAAAGGGAATGCGGCAACAGCGGAAAGAAATGCTAAAAGGGAACATAGAGCAGAAAACCAACACAAAATGCAAGCAAGAATCTTTAAAAGGGAACATAGAGCAGCATGAGCATGAGGCAAAGAAAAAATCGGTCACCTTAAGATCAAGAATCAGTGGCCCTCTCTCAGTTCAAATCAGAAGGAAAGAACCACTATTATTAATTAGAATTATTTTTAATTAGGCAAAGCATGCATTACAACAGTGGATCCTAAGCTACAGTTGAGGCATACAAAACTACAAGTGTCTATTATTTTCATATATATAAACAACCTTTAGTATCTCAACCAGAACTAAAGCAAAACAAAAAAATCATGGTAAGTAACCAGCAAAGGAATAATGAACCTTTTTGGAATTTTGAAGTAGCAAGACATGAAAAGTTATCTTTTGCCTTCAATACTACACACATTAGGGGAGGTAGCTGAAGCTTTATTGCATAGTGGACTCAGATTCGCCTTTCCTTGATCATATAACCTACCACATTCCTCTCTAATCACCAGATTAATATGTTTATAGAGTAGAGATGCCCTGGTTATCACTCAACAAGAATGACCATCCAAGGACAACAACAAGTATCACATGACCCAAAAGACAAGAGGGAGGATCCAACTTGATACCCACAGGTTCCTCGATTGCTCAAAGGCACACTAAGAGCCAGGTAATCATCATCGCCCTAGCACGAACACCACTTGAGCATAAATAAGCAACACCTTTAAATACAAATAAAAACTGGTTCAGGGTTCATTGCATAGCCGGCACAGACGCCATCGCCGGCACCGTTGATCTGCCGCCCTCCTTCGTGGCCGCTGCCACCGTCGCCGTGGCTGGTGGGAGCCGCCCGCGTGGGAGGGAGGGAGACGGCTGTAGGAGCAAGCGAGAGAGGAGGCGGCAGCTAGGTTTGCACCATCCCACGGTGGCATGGACGGAGTGAAACTATTCATTCCAGCAGTGTTGATACCAAATCCAACGGCCCAACCTTCTCCAGATCTCGATCCAACGGATGAAAACGCATCAAGGGAAATGATTCGACGACCGAGAATCGCTGAGCTCTGAGGAGGCTTGTAGGAACATCCATCTCTTATTTCTGGATAAGCAACACCTTTAAATACAAAAATAAAGGGTTCATGGTTCATTGCATAGTGGGCTCATATTCGCCTTTCCTCGATCATTTAACCTACCCCCGTCATCTCTTATCACCAGATCAATCTATTGATACAGTAGAGCTGCCCTGGTTATCACTCAACAAGAATGACCATCCAAGGACAACAACAAATATCACATGATCAAAAAGGATTATAGAGATAAGAGGTGTTAGGAAAGCAACTTGTATTATCATGAGGCCATAGGCCGATATATATATACATGTACAGGTGGAACATATGCAGGAAACCCCTTATACAACGGGATAAATACAAAGGGGTACATGACTTATATTATAACTCTAACACCCCCCCCTCAAACTCATGGTGGAGGAACAACACTGAGTTTGGAGAGATAAAAGCCATGTTGTGCTCTAGTCTGGGCCTTCGTCAGAAAATCCGCCAACTGTAACTCGGAAGGCACATACTGAAGAGCAATAACCTGATCCTGCACAGCAGCGCGCACATAGAAAGCATCAACACCAATATGCTTGGTGAACTCATGATTCACAGGATCGCGTGCAATGCTGATAGCACCTGTACTGTCAGATAAGAGCTGAGTCGGTGTAGTGACAGAAACACCAAAGTCCTGAAGTAACCACTGCAACCAAGTCACCTCTGCCGTCAAAAGAGCCATTGCTCGCAACTCAGCCTCGGCACTCGAACGGGAAACTGCAAGCTGTTTCTTCGTCTTCCAGGCAATGAGAGAACCACCAAGAAAAACACAATAAGCAGAAAGTGAACGGCGATCCGAAGGATCACTAGCCCACGTAGCATCCGAATAGGCCTGAAGCTGTAAAGAACTGGAGCTAGGAAAGAAGAGACGGTGAGAGATCGTGCCTCGAAGATATCGGAGAACACGAAGGAGATGACTATAGTGAACCGAATTGGGAGCAGAGACAAACTGACTCAGAATATGAACCGGATAAGAGATGTCCGGACGAGTGACAGCTAGATAGACAAGACTGCCAGCAAGATGACGATAACGCGTCGGATCAGGGAGAGGATCACCATCAGTAGCACGGAGGTGAACATTGAGCTCCATAGGAGTCTCGACAATGCGCTCATCAGTAAGAGCAGCACGAGCAAGAAGATCCTGGATATACTTTTCCTGGGATATAAAGAAGCCATCAGAGGTAGAAGAGACTTCAATCCCAAGGAAGTAGCGAAGAGGTCCAAGATCAGGCATAAGAAACTGCTCACTAAGACGTGCCTTTACAAAGGCAATATACTCAGGGTCATCCCCCGTGATGATCATGTCATCAACATAGAGTAGAAGAAGAGTCCGACCACGAGAAGAAAGGTGAATAAACAATGCTGGATCATGAGCACTGGCTGAAAAACCAGCAGCAGTGATCACAGAGGCAAAACGCTCAAACCAGGCACGGGGGGCTTGCTTAAGGCCATAGAGAGAGCGACGAAGACGACATACCATGCCATCAGGAACAGAATACCCAGGTGGTGGCTGCATGTACACCTCCTCACGCAGCTCACCATTAAGAAAGGCATTCTTAACGTCAAGCTGAGATATAGACCAGTGGCATGCAGAGGCAACGGCAAGAAGTGTACGAACAGTGGTCATATGGGCCACAGGAGCAAAAGTCTCGTCATAATCACGACCATGCTCCTGCTGAAAACCACGAGCCACAAGACGAGCTTTGTGACGCTCAAGAGAACCATCGGAGCGAGTCTTAACCTTGTAAACCCACTTACAAGTGATCGGTCGAACTCCGGGAGGGAGAGAAACAAGATCCCAGGTACCAGTGCGTTCAAGAGCAGCAATCTCCTCTGCCATCGCAAACTGCCATTCAGGATGAACAACAGCCTGACGGTAAGAAGTCGGCTCAAGAACAGCAGCACCAGCGGTGGGAAATCCAAAGCGATCAACAGGTGGACGAGGACGAGAACGCAAGCCATAAGTAGGCTGAGAGGAAGATGATGACTCATCCACAGAGGCATCAACAGGTCGTGGACAACGAGTGTAATGCTGAGGAAAGGATGGAATAATAGAAGGAGGAATCGCCAAGGTAGAATCGGGGAGTGGCGACGAAGAAGTCACCGGAGATGAAGGTGGGGAATCCGGTGACATGTGAGGAGAGGAGACCGGGGAGGAAGTCACCGGAGATGAAGGTGGAGAACCCTGTGACATGCTAGGCGAGGAGACCGGGGAGGATGGTGGCTGTAAATCAACTAGAGGTGAAGAAGGAGAGGAAGTGGAATGAAGAGGTACAGGCTCGACAGGTGTGATAGGGGAGTCAGGAAAAGTGAGGAAAGAGATATCCTGCACTGAAAAAGTCGAGGAGGATGGGCGTGGGTAGAAGGGACGAGACTCATCAAAAGTCACGTCTCGAGAGATACGCATCCGACGACCGATAGGATCCCAACAACGATAGCCCTTATGCTCATCACTGTAGCCTAGGAAGACACACTCAACAGACTGAGTGGTCAGTTTGGTGCGTTCGCGAGGGGCAAGAAGAACATAGCAAACACAACCAAACGAGCGAAGCATCGAATAATCAGGAGAACGATCCAAAAGTCGCTCGAAAGGAACACCACCCTGTAAAGCAGCGGAAGGCTGTATATTGATAAGATAGGTGGATGTGGAGACGGCCTCAGCCCAAAAATGAGGCGGGAGAGATGCATCAATCATCAATGCACGAGCCGCCTCAAGAAGATGTCGATGCTTTCGCTCAGCCACACCATTCTGAGCATGAGCACCAGGACAAGAGAATTGAGAGAGAGTCCCTTGCTCAGCAAGAACACCACGCAACATCTTAGAGATATACTCGCCAGCGGAGTCAGCACGAAAAACACGAATGGGAGAAGAGAACTGAGTATGAACCATGGCAGCAAAATGCTTATAAATAGACAACACCTCACTACGAGAAGTCATGAAATAAAGCCATGTGTAACGAGAGAAATCATCTATGAAAATAATATAGTATTTATGACCACCTTTTGAAGCAAAAGGGGCCGGACCCCATACATCAGAATGGACTAAATCGAAAGGACGCTTAGACACTGACTCACTATGTGGATATGGTAACTGAATCTGCTTGCCAAGACGGCAACCCTGACACTCTAAAGAGACATCTCCTGAGACAGACCCCAGAAGACCTCGACGAACTAAAGAAGACAACCGAGAACCACACAGATGACCAAGTCGATGATGCCACTGCTGGAAGGAACCAGTAACGGAGGCGACAGAAGTGGAAGAACTGGCGATGGTGGTGGCAGCGGAAGGAACATGAAGCCAGTCCAACTCCCAAAGACCCTGAGAATCACGGCGCCGAGGGCCAGCCCCAACCAGAGTGTGCGTGCGACGGTCCTGGACAGAACAAGAGTCAGCATCAAGGATGACGCGACAACCAGAATCAGTAAGTTGACCAGCAGAAAACAGATTCATGGTAAGTCGAGGAACATGAGCAACATCAGGAACAGAATAAGAAGGAGTGGAAAGATTGCCTCTACTAGCAACAGAAAGTGGAGTACCATCAGCAGTGAAGACATGAACAGGAGAATCCAGCAATCAAAGAGAGGACAAAGTGGAAGAATGAGAAGACATATGAAAAGAAGCTCCAGAATCCAGAACCCATGGGGATGTACCTGACTGTGTAGAGGGCGGTTGCTCAGCGCGGGAAGCATCAGTCACAGAACCAGCAGTACCCGTCGAGGAAGAACCTGAAGCCGCAAGCGGACGCTTAAGTCTCAGAATATCCTGCTCAGTCAAAGCAATGGCTGAAGCTGTCGAGGGAGAAGACGAAGTCCCTGAAGATGATGGTCGTACCTTGCGTAAGTTTTTCTTCTTCTTGTAGCAGTGGGACTCGATATGACCATCATTGTTACAGTAGTCACAATGTGGACGAGGGCGACCTGAGCCATCAGAAGGAGTGGGCAAGAGTGGCGGCGCACTCGAGCGAAACGGGGTCTGTGCAGCAGGTGGCGTGGAAGAAGACCGAGTAGCGAACACAGAGGGAACCTCCAGCAAACCGGCACCACGTAAGCGAGTCTCCTCAGCACGAATCTCAGAAAGAGCCTCCATGAGAGAAATACGACCACGAGCAAACAACTGAGCACGCCAGGGCTCAAACTCCTTACGAAGCCTAGACAGGAACTCGTAGACACGATGAAACTCCAAGTTGGCCTGGACAACCTGGCAACAGGGACAAGTACGACAACCAGCAGTGCGGAGAGAATCAAGCTGACGCCAGATAGCAGAACTCTGTGCATAGAAGTCATCAACAGTAGAGTCACCCTGCTGAAGAGCATGCTCCTGACGAACCATAGAAAGGTACAGGGCATCACCAGAGGGCTCATAACGTTGACGAAGACGGGTCCACATCTCAAAGACAGTAGGAAGTCCCAAAAACTCAGAAGCAAACTGGGGAAGAACACTAGAAGTGAGAACAGCTGCAGCTTTAGCATCATCATCAAGCCACTGGGTGTAGACAGACAGAGCACCATGATACGTGTGAAGAGCCGCCTCATAAGCCAGAAACATGTCATCATAAGCACGATCAGCAGCCTCATGAGCAAGCTTAGCCGCATCCTTGGCGGCCTGAGTAGCATCCGCCGGAAGAACCGGTGGAGTCGGCTGAATAGGAGCCACCGGAGGAACCGGACATGGCGGACAGCAGACCTCGCCAGAAAGAACACCCCAGAGACGGATGCCACGCATGTGAATGCGCATGAAGCCAGTGAACTCAGTGTAGTTAGTACCATCGAAGATCACCGGACAGCGAGGGATAGAAACATAGCCTGATGCAGCAGACATTTTTTTTTGTGGAAAACAGACGGGACCGATCGGTCGCCCTGAGCAGCTGCTGGCGAACGCGAGCGAAACGGGCGAGCAGCTGCTAGCGAAGGGAACCGGACGGGGCGATCTGAGCTTCGGTGAGGCGAGATCGATCGGTCGCTTGTGGGGAAGCAGGCGCCCCGGCTGAAAGAGCACTGGTCGAACCGAGCGGCCTGGCTGTGGTCGATCTGAGCAGAGCGCGGTCGAAGGGAACCGGACGAGGAAGCAGATCGGACTTCACGGGCTCACGGGCCGGCGACGGGACGACTTGAGCGCGGTCGAGGCGAGCGGCCTCGATCGGTGACTGGCGGATCGAGGGGAGCGGCCTGGCTGCGGCGAGGCGACAGAGGCTTCAACGGGAGAAGCAGATCGAGATCTCGGGGCTTCGACGGGAGATAGATCGAGGTGCCCGAAGGACCGATAGAAGCACGAGTTGCGCGTGCGGAAAAAAACCTAAGGCTCTAATACCATGTTAGGAAAGCAACTTGTATTATCATGAGGCCATAGGCCGATATATATATACATGTACAGGTGGAACATATGCAGGAAACCCCTTATACAACGGAATAAATACAAAGGGGTACATGACTTATATTATAACTCTAACAAGAGGGAGGATCCAACTTGATACCCACAGGTGCCTCGATTGCTCAAAGGCACACTTATTTCAGCCACGGCTAATCATCATCACCCTAGCATGAACACTACCGATCAATCTAGCAAATCCAGGAGCATAGCTATATGATTAGGGCATCCACATGTAAACCAGAGCATCACATGAGCTCCTATGATAGCAACTAAACATGAACATCAGCCTATAAACCTTAAAATAGCATGGATCCATAACTACAGAGCTCAAGTAGGAATCGATGCATGAGTAGGGCATAGAGCATCAACCAAACAAGCACCACATCAATATAGCCACCAGCAAGATAACTAATACAGGAAAGTTATAAATGAGACTGTAAAATACAAAGAACATAGGATAACATACATTCTTTCTTATTGCAAGAACCCTTCACTTTGGCAGCATGCTCTCCATCTGCCTTCTTCTCTTCTTTGGTTCCAAAAAGGTCAACATTGTTGTCTTCGTCATTATCAATGGCAGGAGCCTGCAAGATACAAGATTCATGATGTTATACTTGTGATACTGAAATATTTGAATAAACCACACAAATGCCCAATAACAACCAGGCAATAGAACAGAAATGCCGTTTGATCCTGTGATGGACAGATCTGTGCCGTCGGATAAAAACGATTCATATGCCTGTGAGAGGAAGAAATACTTCTTTCTGGGAAAAGTTGTACTAAAAATAGGAAAAGTGTACAAACATAAGTGAGAACCACTTAATATTTAGAGGGATAATATGAACCGAAATCAAAAAAATAATTGTATTGTTCCTTGCTCATGATGGTTCATAATGTATTGGGAATCCAACCAAACATGTGGCTGCTCTTTAAACCAAGAATGCACAAAAGATATCGAGAATTAAGCACCTCCTTTCTGTAACATGGCATACAATGCTAAAGAACGTTGATTTTCATTTGGTTAAGTATGAAAAACAACACAGTTTTCGCATCGGTTCAAGAACCTATATACTTCTAAAATACATGAATAAGAGCAATTTCTTTCTATAACAAGTATCCTTTGGTTTGCAGTAGAGGATCATATGAATTTTATGCTACTGCACGTGAGGATAGGGGCTTGTAGGCATAAGGTAAGGATCCAAATACCTAGTATTGTGGAGACAGCTATGTCACTGAGATCGATGCCCTGTTCTGGCCACGCACTACCATCCCCACAAGGATCTGGGCGATCACAGGCCGAAGTGACCTAGATAGCAAGTGAGGTGGGAGGCTGACGTGACCAAAATACACATTTACTTTGCATCTGACAATCACTGAAAGCCTACAGTACTTTGCATCTGACAATTACTCTAGGCTCATGTTTGTATCAGGACAAAATGGCAACTAATAACACTACTTAAGTGATACCTTGGCATATAGCAGCGTGGACATGTGTAGTATTCCATTCTTCTTGACTTTCTTCGAACTCTCGAACCATCAGCCAGTCGTAGACACTACGTTGGTAACTCAAATCCTGAATTTGATTTGCTCATTTGAATCTTGAATTTTTGTCCCTCTACCTTCAATAGTACATCAAAATTATAAATTTGTCAATTTATCGGATATGCGCTGCAGAAAACTATGTAATGAAAAATGGACATACCCAGAAATGTAAAATGGAGGAAGAAACAATAGTCAAGAGAAGTACAATATGTGCATTTTCTGCTTGAAATTTCTCAGTTAACACGCCATCTTCTGATTTAAATCTAGCAGGTTCAGAACTACACTTTTTTTGTGACAGACTGCATACTCCTAAAAAATACCATTATGCACAAAATAAACATCATAACATAGAGAGGGCACACATTTATGGTTGTTTGTAAGTCTTGTGGAGAATAATCATGCCAAGCTCAGTCCTCATCGTCTGTGTGCAAGACTGATGACTGCATATATGAGATTCTTGACATTGTAGGATTCCATGTAGTGATCAATAATCTAGAATATGACCTGCCCAGACTCTAAATGAACTCCATACTGTCATATCTCTCGTATTGTATTGTAGAAGTATAAAGTAGATAGAGACACGTTATCACTCAAAGGCTAATCAGTTGCCATATATGAGACTGCATCAAGTGCAATTATAATAAGTTGTGCCTTCAAAATGTCAAACCAAATGGTTGTTGCGCATATAACCAATATATTTTTATATTCAGTTAGCTGAAAATAGATGAATCATATATTTATACTGGCATCTTCCGAAGCCTGCGAATGATACAAAAAGAATGATGCATGAGCTCGGTATCCTCTTCCGTCTTTGCGGTCGGTGCTGCATCTACCCCAAAAGGAAGGTACAAACTAAACCAACACAAGGTACAAAGTGTAGATGATGTTTAGATGTGGGGGTAGATGGGGGAGAGGAAATTCACCATGTTAGTTTTGGGTGCCTGCTCCTCCACCTCCTCTGGCTAATTTGCTGCAGATGGGGTTGATTGCTGGTTATGGTACTACCCACAACCTATAGAACGAACCGAGCGTTAGAGAGAGAGAGAGAGCAGGACAGAGGAGAGGGGAGAGGAAGCGGTGGCTTACCACCTACACCTGACCTACACAGGGTAGGGGAGGTAGAAGTACCGCAGCAGCTTCTCCATGGCATTGACCCCTTCCTTCAAAGAGCGGATGAGATGAGATGGGCCAGCACACAGTCATGCATCAGAGGAAGATGAAAACCAGAGGAAGAAGAAGAAAAGGTAAGGAATGATGCATACTGAGGCTCTTGAGGGGATCCTGCAGATCTGAGCTACGGGCTCGAGCTCGACCACGGCCGCCGCCGCGCTCACCAACGCGCCGATGGGGGACACGCCGCTCCCATACGGCCCTGAAGACCCCGCCAGTTCGGAGGAATCGATCCCGTGAGGGCGTCATCGTTTGTGACGAGGCGGGTGGGCACCGCGACTGCCACACAAAGGGAGAACGCTTCTGTCCGCCTATCCTCCCCGTACGAGCGCCGTGTCGGCTGCAGTAGAGAAGGGGAGGGGTGCGGTGGCGGCTGCAGTGAAGAAGGGGAGGAGCGTGCGGGGAGATGGCTGAGCCTCGGCGGCAACGTCTGAGGGGCGTCGGCGGCGGCGAAGTGGGCGGGGCGGCGAGGCCTGGTGGAGGGAGAGGAAGAGGAAGGGAGGCAGGTGCGTGGGAGGGAGCGAGGTGGTTTCGGGAGGGAGGAAGAGCCGGCTAGGGTTTCAACACGGGCGTGGCCCCCTTTTATACCCCTTGTACGCGAAATGATGAGAATGCCCTCGGCGGGGTAGCGTAATTACGCGCGGTGGCACGAAACAGAGTGAAACTATTCATTCTAGCAGTGTTTGCCCTAGATCCAACGGCCCATGCTTCTCCAGATCTCGATTAGACGGACAAAAACGCATAAAGGGGAACGATCCAACGGCCGAGAATAACTGAGCTCTGAGGAGGCTTGTAGGAACATCCATCTCTTATTTCTTGATATCCACGTACCGTGAAAACATCGAGGCAACAGAAAAACCCTAATTCCACCGCCGCAACCTTCTGTTCCCGTGAGATCCCATCTTGGGGCCTGTTCCGGAGCTCCACCGGAGGGGGATCGATCACGGAGTGCTTCTACATCAACACTATAGCCTCACCAATGAGTTGTGAGTAGTTTACCACAGACCTTCGGGTCCATAGTTATTAGCTAGATGGCTTCTTCTCTCTTTTTGGATCTCAATACAAAGTTCTCCTCGATCTTCGAGGAGATCTATTCGATGTAATGTTTTTGCGGTGTGTTTGTCGAGATCCGATGAATTGTGGGTTTATGATCAAGATTATCTATGAACAATATTTGATTCGTTTCTGAAATCTTTTATGTATGATTATAATATCCTTGCAAGTCTCTTCGAATTATTGGTTTGGTTTGGCCTACTAGATCTATAGTTCTTGCAATGGGAGAAGTGCTCGGTTTTGGGTTCAATCTTGCGGTGTCCTTTCGCAGTGACAGTAGGGGCAGCAAGGCACGTACTGTATTGTTGCCATCGAGGATAAAAAGATGGGGTTTATATCATATTGCTTGAGTTTATCCCTCTACATCATGTCATCTTGCTTAAAGCGTTACTCTGCTCTTAGGAACTTAATACTCTAGATGCATGATGGATAGTGGTCGATGTATGGAGTAATAGTAGTAGATGCAGAATCATTTTGGTCTACTTGTTATGGACGTGATGCCTATATATAACTATGCGCTTTTCTATCAATTGCTCGACAATAATTTTTCACCCACCGTAGAATTCGGCTATCATGAGAGAAGCCACTAGTGAAACCTATGGCCCCCCAGGTCTATCTTTATCATATTACTTTCCTTCAATTTCTGTTGCCGTTGCTTATTTACTTTCTTTACTTTCTGTTCTTATACCAAAAATACCAAAAATATTATCCTATCCTATCTATCAGATCTCACTTTCGTAAGTGACCGTGAAGGGATTGACAACCCCTTATCGCGTTGGCTGCGAAGTTCTTATTTATTTGTGCAGGTGCGAGGGACTCGCGCGTGGTCTCCTACTTGATTGATACCTTGGTTCTCAAAAACTGAGGGAAATACTTACGCTACTATGCTGCATCACCCTTTCCTCTTCGAGGGAATACAACGCAATCTCGAGAAGTAGCAAGAAGAAGTTATGGCGCCGTTGCCTGGGAGATCTACGCAAAAGTCATATACCAAGTACATATCACAAACCCTTATCCTTCACATTACATTATTTGCCTCTCGTTTTCTTCTCCCCCACTTCACCTTTGCTGTTTTATTCGCCCTCTTCCATTCGCCTTTCTGTTAGCTTGTGTTGCTATGTGCCCTCTATTAGCTTGCATCTTCGCTTGCTAAATTATGGATCCTCATCCACTTGCTAATCTTTTTAAGAGATCCAATTATGATGAACGAATTGCTAGTGAGCGGCATGCACTAGATTATCTTTATGAGGTTTTGCTTGAAATTCGTGAGTCCGAAAATTGTCATGAAGTGTTAAAAGAAAAAGATTATAAAGTGATCCGCGATAGCTCCTTGAATGAAAAGCATGATTGCAATGATGTTATTATAAATTCTATTAATGTCAATTGTGCTAATGATATGCAAAACCCTAAGCTTGGGGATGCTTATTTTGCTCTGCCCACTACTTGTTGCAATGATCATGATTGGGGTGATGCTTCTTATGATCTTGAAAACTTATTTAAGCCCTATGATATATATGAGATTGATAATAACGTTTGCAATAATATTGAAAGTGGGTTTGGAAGAGTGTCAACTTTAGATCCCACATATTTGGAGAATGTTCAATCTTATGAAATTTTTGATAGAAGTGGGTTTGGAGAGGTCTTAACTTTAGTTATTGTTAATCCCACTATTTTGGAAGAGTGTCAACTTCGCATGCATGTGGATTGTGTTGATAATATGTTATGTGATAGCTATACTATTGAATTTGCTTATGATCCTACATGCAATTATTATGAGTGAGGAAAATATGGTCGTAGAAATTTTCATGTTACTAAGTTACCTCTCGTTATGTTGAGATTGCTATTGTTTCTTTCTTCTTCCTTGCATATGCTAGATCTTGCTTGTCTTGCTAATTTGTTTTCCTATAAAATGCCTATGCATAGGAAGTATGTTAGAGTTAGATGTGATTTTCACATGCTATATGATGCTCTCTTTGTGCTTCAATTCTTATCTTTCATGTGAGCATCATTGAATTCTCAAGCCTATCTTAATGGCTATAACGATAGCGCTTGTTGGGAGGCAACCCAATTTTATTTTCTTTGCTTTTGCTTATGTTTAGGAATAAATATTGCATCTAGCTGTGGTTTTGTGTTTTAATTAGTGTTTGTGCCAAGTAGAACCTTTGGGAAGACTTGTGTGAAATTTATGTGATCTTGCTGTAAAAAACAAAAACTTTAGCGCTCAGGAGATTGCCTTTAATTCTTTACTGGAGAGTGCATTTTAGTTGATTCTTTTTGAAGATGATTAATAGACAAATTCCTCACGTTTACCAATTTATTTCAATTTTTTTAGAGTTATAGAAGTATTCGAAAGTTACAGCTTACTACATACTGTTCTATTTTTGACAGATTCTGTTTTTCGTGTGTTGTTTGCTTATTTTGATGAATCTATGAGTAGTATTGGGGGGTATGAATCATAGACAAGCTGGAATACAGTAGGTTTAGCACCAATATAAACAAAAAATGAGTTCATTAGAGTGCCTTTGAGTGGTGGTTTGTTTTCTTATACTAACGGAGCTCACGAGATTTTTTGCTAAGTTTTGTGTTGTGAAGTTTTCAAGTTTTGAGTAAGGCTTTGATGGACTATGGAACAAAGAGTGGCAAGAGCCTAAGCTTGGGGATGCCCAAGGCACCCCAAGGTAAAATTCAAGGACAACCAAAAGCCTATGCTTGAGGATGCCCCGGGAAGGCATCCCCTCTTTCGTCTTCATCTATCGGTAACTTTACTCGGGACTATATTTTTATTCACCAGATGATATGTGTTTTGCTTGGAGCCTCTTGTATGATTTGAGTCTTTGCTTGTTAGTTTGCCAGAATAATCCTGGCTGGACACACCTTTTTAGAGAGGTAAATATGGTTTAGAATTTATTAGAATACTCTATGTGCTTCACTTATATCTTTTGAGCTAGATAGTTTTGCTCTAGTGCTTCACTTATATCTTTTAGAGCACAGTGGTGGTTTTATTTTGTAGAAATTATTGATCTGTCATGCTTCACTTATATCTATTTGAGTGTCTTTTAGAATAGCATGGTAATGTGCTTGGGTTATAAAACTAGTCCTAATATGATAGGCATCCAAGATGAGTATAGTAAAAACTTTCATATAAAGTGCGTTGAATACTATGAGAAGTTTGATACTTGATGATTGTTTTGAGATATGAGGATGGTGATATTAGAGTCATGCTAGTAGAGTAGTTGTGAATTAGAGAAATACTTGTGTTAAGGTTTGCAAGTCCCGTAGCATGCACTTATGGTAACAGTTGTGTGACAAATTTGAAGCATGAAGTATTTCATTGAGTGTCATCCTTTGTGTGGAGGTCGGGATCGCGCGATGGTTAACCCCTACCAACCCTTCCCCTAGGAGCATGCGTGTAGTACTTTGTTTTGATGACTTGTAGATTTTTGCAATAAGTATGTGAGTTCTTTATAACTAATGTTGAGTCCATGGATTATACGCACTCTCACCCTTCCACCATTGCTAGCCTCTCTTGTGCCGCGCAACTCTCGCCAGTACCATACACCCACCTTATACCTTCTTCAAAACAGCCACTATACCTACCTATCATGGCATTTCCATAGCCATTCCAAGATATATTGCCATGGAACTTTCCACCGTTCCGTTTATTATGACACGCTTCATCATTATCATATTGCCATGCATGATCATGTAGTTGACATCGTATTTGTGGCTAGGCCACCATGCATAATTTTTCATACATGTCACTCTTGATTCATTGCACATCCCGGTACACCACCGGAGGCATTCATATAGATTCATACTTTGTTCTAG
The DNA here is from genome assembly GCA_902687465.1 of Secale cereale. NCBI lineage: Eukaryota > Viridiplantae > Streptophyta > Magnoliopsida > Poales > Poaceae > Secale > Secale cereale. The sequence goes on along the minus strand of LR738714.1, from coordinate 113,038,135 downwards.
TATCGAGTTGTAAATCAATAGAAGTGTGATGTTCATCATGATTAGAGCATTGTCCCAAAGAAAAAAAGAAGAAGAAAAAAGAAGGAAAGGCCAAAGAAAAAAGAAAGGCCCAAAAAAGGAAAAAAAAGAGAAAAAATAAAAAAAAGGAAAAAGAAAAGGGACTATGCTACTATCTTTTCCACACTTGTGCTTCAAAGTAGCACCATGATCTTCATGATAGAGAGTCTCTTGTTTTTTCACTTTCATATACTAGTGGGAATTTTTGTTATAGAACTTGGCTTGTATATTCCAACGATGGGATTTCTCAAATGCCCTAGGTCTTCGTGAGCAAGCAAGTTGGATGCACACCCACTTACTTTCTTTTGTTGAGCTTTCATACATTTATAGCTCTAGTGCATCCGTTGCATGGCAATCCCTACTCACTCACATTGATATCTATTGATGGGCATCTCCATAGCCCATTGATACACCTAGTTGATGTGAGACCATCTTCCTCTTTTTTCTTCTCCACAACCACCACTCTATTCCACATAGTGCTATGTCCATGGCTCACGCTCATGTATTGCGTGAAAGTTGAAAAAGTTTGAAAAAAATTAAAGTATGAAACAAGTGCTTGGCTGAAACCGGGGTTGTGCATGATTTGAGTATTTTGTGTGACGAAGATGGAGCATAGCCTAACTATATGATTTTGTAGGGACGAACTTTCTTTGGCCATGTTATTTTGAGAAGACATGATTGCTTTGTTAGTACGCTTGAAGTATTATTATTCTTATGTCAATATAGACTGTTGTCTTGAATCTTTCGGATCTGAACATTCATGCAACAATAAAAGAATTACATTTAGAATTATGTTGGTTAGCATTCCACACCAAAAATTCTGTTTTTATCATTTACCTACTCGAGGACGAGCATGAATTAAGCTTGGGGATGCTTGATAAGTCTCCAATGTATCTATAATTTTTTATTGTTCCATGCTATTATATATTCTGTTTTGGATGTTTAATGGGCTTTATTATACACTTTTATATTATTTTTGGACTAACCTACCAACCCAAGGCCCAGTGCAAATTGTTGTTTTTTTTGCATATTTCAGTGTTTCGAAGAAAAGGAATATCAAATGGAGTCCAAATGGAATGAAACCTTCGGGAGAGTTATTTTTGGAACCGTATCTACACAGAACACTTGGAGTACACGCGAGGGAACGAGAGAGGTGGCCACGAGGGGGAAGGGCGCGCCCAGGGGGGCAGGCGTGCCCCCCACCCTCGTGGGCCCCCTTTGGCTCCCCCGGTGCCCTCCTTCCTCCTATATATATCCACGTACCCTGAAAACATCGAGGCAACAGAAAAAACCCTAGTTCCACCGCCGCAACCTTCTGTTCCCGTGAGATCCCGTCTTGGGGCCTGTTCCGAAGCTCCGCCGGAGGGGGGATCGATCACGGAGTGCTTCTACATTAACAGCGTAGCCTCACCAATGAGTTGTGAGTAATTTACCACAGACCTTTGGGTCCATAATTATTAGCTAGATGGCTTCTTCTCTATTTTTGGATCTCAATACAAAGTTCTCCTCGATCTTCGAGGAGATCTATTAGATGTAATCTTTTTGCGGTGTGTTTGTCGAGATCCGATGAATTGTGGGTTTATGATCAAGATTATCTATGAACAATATTTGATTCTTTTCTAAAATCTTTTATGTATGATTATAATATCCTTGCAAGCCTCTTCGAATTATTGGTTTGGTTTGGCCTACTAGATCTATAGTTCTTGCAATGGGAGAAGTGCTTGGCTTTGGGTTCAATCTTGCAGCGTCCTTTCCCAGTGACAGTAGGGGCAGCAAGGCATGTATTGTATTGTTGCCATTGAGGATAAAAAGATGGGGTTTATATCATATCGCTTGAGTTTATCCCTCTACATCATGTCATCTTGCTTAAAGCTACTCTGTTCTTATGAACTTAATAGTCTAGATGCATGCTGGATAGCGGTCGATGTGTGGAGTAATAGTAGTAGATGCAGAACCGTTTTGGTCTACTTGTTATGGACGTGGTGCCTATATATAATGATCATTCCTAGATATTCTCATAACTACGCGCTTTTCTATTAATTGCTCGACAGTAATTTGTTCACCCATCGTAGAATTCTGCTATCATGAGAGAAGCCACTAGTGAAACCTATGCCCCCCGGGTCTATCTTTATCTTATTACTTTCCTTCAATTTATGTTGCCATTGCTTATTTACTTTCTTTACTTTCTGTTCTTATACCAAAATACCAAAAATATTATCCTATCCTATCTATCAGATCTCACTTTCGTAAGTGACCGTGAAGGGATTGATAACCCCTTATAGCGTTGAAAGTTCTTATTTGTTTGTGCAGGTGCGAGGGACTGCGCGTGGTCTTCTACTGTATTGATACCTTGGTTCTCAAAAACTAAGGGGAATACTTACACTGCTGTGCCGCATCACCCTTTCCTCTTTGAGGGAATACAACGCAAGCTCGAGAAGTAGCAATGCACACGGGGACAAACATTTGATATGTAAACCCATTTTTGTGCACTCGAGCATGTGCATGTAATTCAAATTCGAATTATGCACATAAAATACCTAGAAAACCAAGTTAATGTATAAAAATGTTCAAGCGAACCACAAAAAATCCCTAAAATTGACACAACACTCCTGTTGTTCCATGTTGACACTAGAAAAAAAAATTAAGCAAGAAGAGGCAATGGATATTGTTTCATCCCCAAAGGTGGCATGTTCTCTACCAAAACTATTAGGGTTGTTGTGAGAACCTATGGTTTGTGAGAATCTTATACCCAAACCTGCCCCAAATGGGACAAAAAAATTACCACAACATGTTCATGCCGCTCCATGGTAGCATGCCAAGTTTCGTGATCAGACGAGTTTTGGCTTTACTAGAATTTAATAATCATGTATCACAATGTTTGCGGCCGAGCGACGGTGGCAAGGTGTTGGACATTTCTTGTATGGGACGTAAGCATGCAACCAAGGACACACATTTGAATTTTAAACCAATTTATATGCACTGGAGCATGTGCATGTAGTTCAAATTTGAATTATGCACATAAATGCATAGAAAACGCGGTTAATGTATAAAAATATCCACGCGAACCCCGAATAATCCCAAATTTTTACACAACACTCACGTTGTTCTATGTTGACACTAGAAAAAATTTGAAATTAAGAAGACGCAATGGATATCTTTTCATCCCGAAAGGTGGCGCATTCCCTACCGAAACCATCAGGCTTGTTGTGAGAAGCTCTGGTTTGCGAGAACCTTATACCCAAACCTGCCCCAAATGGGACAATTTTTTTACCACAACACATTCATGCCGCTCCATGGTAGCATGCCAAGTTTCATGAATTTTAGACGAGTTTTGGCTTTACTAGAGTTTAGAAACCATGTATCTCAATGTTTGCGGCCGAGCGACAGTGGCAATTTGTTGGACATTCATTCCCATTTCTTGCATGGGACGTAAGCATGCAACCAAGGACACACATTCGAATTTTGAACCCGTTTATATGCACTGGAGCATGTGCATGTAGTTCAAATTTGAATTATGCACATAAAACTTAGCTAATGTATAAAAATGTCCAAGCAAACCCTGTAAAGTCCCAAATATTGACACAACACTCATGTTGTTCTATGTTGACACTAGAAAAATTTTGAAAGCAAGAAGAGGCAACGGATATCGTTTCGTCCCCAAGATGGCGCGTTCCCTAACGAAACCATCAGGCTTGTTGTGACCATCTCTGGTTTCTGAGAAGCTTATATATACCTAAACCTGCCCCAAATGGGACAGTATTTTTACCATGGCATGTTGATGCCCTTCCATGATATCATGTCTAGTTTCATGAATTTTAGACGTGTTTTCGATTTACTAAAATTTAAAAATCATGTATCTCAATGTTTGCGATCTAGCGACAGTGTCAAGGTGTTTGACATTCATTCTCATTTCTTGCATGTGACCTAAGCTTGGAACCAAGGACACACATTTGATTTTTTAACCAGTTTTTATGCACTATAGCATGTGCATGTAGTTCAAATTTGAGTTATGCACATAAATGCATAGAAAACTCGGTTAATGTATACCATGTGATCCAAGCGAACCCCGAAAAATCCCAAAAATTGACAGAATACTCATGTTGTTCTAAGTGGGCCCTAAAAAAATTGAAAGCAAGAAAAGGCAACGGGTATCGTTTCGTCCCCAAGGTGGCACATTCCCTACCGAAACTATCAGGCTTGTTGTGAGAAACTATGGTCTGTGAGAAGCTTATACCATAACCTGCCCAAATGGGACAATATTTTTTACCCCAACATCTTGATGCCATTCCATGATAGCATGCCAAGGTTCATGAATTTCAGACGAGTTTTGGATTTACTTGAATTACAAAAGCAAGTACCTCAACGTTTGACGGAGAGACACGGTGTCGTCGTGTTTGAAATTCATCACCATTTCTTGCATGGGACATAAGCATCAACCCATGGACACACATATATGATTTTACAACCCATTTTGGTGCACCGGAGCATGTGCATGTAGTTTAATTTTAAATTGTGCACCTAAAATGCCTAGAAAACCAAGTTGATGTATGAAAATATCCAAACAAACCCTGAATAATTGCAATTTTTTTGTCGACACACCAATAGTTGCATGTTCACTGCAAATAAAAGTTCTAGCAATTTAAACACCCTCATTTGCCGCTGTGACCCCATTATGTAATTCAAATCAAGACGAAAAATCAAGTCTCCATCCATTTTTGTATACAAGGCCACTAAGAAAAACACATTTTACATCTATACAAGGCCACCAACAGTAATCGAGGCAAATATTAATGACTCTCCTCGTACTAGTAACCCATGGCTTAATTACTAGCATGCATGTAGTGGATGATAATGACAAACTCACCTACTTTCTCTTTCACGGCCACTCAATTTCCTCTAATGTACATGCACCCTATTAATTAACTCGGTAAATGAGAAAACAAACTGGCTTGTAAAGCACACATTAATATTTAACTCGATACATGTAATTGGATTTTGTGGCCTTGTATATAAAAATATAGGGAGTAGATCGCACACGGTTTATTGCCACCAACTATATGAGATGCAACACAAAATATCATGGAGCACCGTCAGAGTATAGTACGCATATGGCTTACGTGGGAAGGTGCGTGAGCTACAGTCCACAGCCGGCGTGTCAAGTACACTAGCTCACTCACAAAATATCATTTCACTGTTTATTCGTCGCGAGTGAAAGATGGGGACATGGACCCACATCGTGAGGGCAACTTCGGCGGCCCACTCGAGCGAGAGAGCGGCTGCAGCCACCATGCGCGTGGTAATGATGTCTACTATGCAACTTTATTCTTGTAGACTCGTGTTGTGCCTTGCTACTTCTCGAGCTTGCGTTGTATTCCCTCGAAGAGGAAAGGGTGATGCAGCACAGTAGCATAAGTATTTGCCTCAGTTTTTGAGAACCAGGGTATCAATCTAGTAGGAGACCACGCGCGAGTCCCTTGCACCTGCACAAACAAATAAGAACTTCGCAGCCAACGCGATAAGGGGTTGTCAATCCCTTTACGGTCACTTACGAAAGTGAGATATGATAGATATGATAGTTTGATATTATTGGTATTTTTGGATATAAGAACATGAAGTAAAAACGGAAAAGTAAAGTAGATTGTAGATTGATATGTAGAGAATAGACCCTGTCGGTGTACTAAAGTAGGGGTACCTTAGTATCCCGAACTTGTGCACGGGCAGTCGCAGCGTCCCGTGGCAGGGCTTGCCGTGCGACCGCTGAGGCCCACTGTGGTTCCTTTGGGGCCATTCAAGAACAAAGTATCCAAGTTAAAGAAACAAGGCCCCGGCAAGAGGATCTTGCCGGGAAGTCCACTCAAGGCTCAAGACCACTTCTTTGACACAAGAGACTTGCCGCGACGCGCCACGCGTCCCGGCAAGGCCCGGAGAGCGACAAGCTTCCGGGCGCGACAAGGTAGCGGCCGCGGCAAGGCGCTCGCCGCGGCAAACTTCCACTAAGTGCCCGCGCTCCAGCTCATCCGCCCACGCGTCGCCCTGGGACCCTTCCAGGCACACGTGGCGGAAGGCTGTGCAGCCTGGGATACACGGTGCCAAGCTGCGATGATAAGGCCACCGTCGTGGCGAACGGTGGCGCCCCGACGGACGCTTTTTGCACTGTTTGGAGCGACGGCGACTGGCATTTAATGCCCTTGTCCCCTTCCATCTGAGTTAGGTATAGAGCACTATGCATACACTGTTCCAACTACCACCCATTTTACATTTTTACCCTCGACTGCGTTGCCACCTGTCGGTGACCCCTTTGACCTATAAAAGGAGGCCCATGCGCAACGTAGGGGGGCTCCAATGATCGATCACTCTCACGCTCGGTCCTAGCGATCAACACTGTAGCTATTCTCGCTCCCGAGCCAAGAACACAATACAAACCAAAGCTGGAGTAGGGTCTTACGCCCCCGTGCGGCCCGAACCTGGGTAAACTGCTCGCGTGTTTGCCTCGATCTGCTCTTTGTGCATCCTCCGCCACCCTTGCCGTACCGAAAAGGGGCTCCGGTCCCATAGGTGTTCGTGGGTGATCTGTTTCCCCGACATCTTTGGCGCGCCAGGTAGGGGGGTGCGTCGAGGTTGTGTGAACCTGATCCGGCGTTCACGCGAGCGAAATCTCCATCAGCTTCGTCAACTTCATCGACATGCTGCCGAAGAAGAAAGCTTCGGAGGTAGCAGGCCCGTCCGCGTCGATCCCACCGCCACCGGAGCCAACGACCGGTGGGGTAGACGCCGGCGGAAGGACGGACGTCGGCGAGGAAACTCACGGCGCCGCCAAGTCCAAGGACAAGACGGACGACCGAGCGCACTCCAAGACCTCGGCGTCCGTGCACGCACCGCGCCCCTCTCAGGAGGCGCGGGACCGGCAGCGACGTGGTACACAAGGTACCATACGCCTGCTGGGTCAAGGTCAAGCTGGCGGTTCGCGGGACGCTCAAGGCCAACACGCTGGCACGAGCAAGGCGCGGTCGCCGGGATGAGACGCTGCTCCTTCTAACGCAGTTATAAGTCTGAGCATATCTCGTTCCTCGCACCGCTCGCCACCGCTCCCCGCCACTCCAGCAGAAGCTCTAGCTCGAGCACAACTGCTCCTCGACTTCCCTCCAGCGGCAGACAAGGCCGACGACTGGAGGGCCACCATCCAGAGCCTCATCGCCTTTGCCAACAACGACACTCCGCAGCGGCCGACGACGTCGCGGCCGCGACAAGTTAGCCAGGCGCGGGCTGATGGCGACAAGACTGCCGGGGGTGCAACCACCGTGCACTCCCCGCCCCAAAGGCCAAAATTGCCGACTCGTCGGATCAACCTCGACGACGACTCCACCGCGTCATCAGATCCGCGAGCTCGCCGCGATCAGCGCCAAGTCCTTGACGACCGACGGCAAGAGGACGCTCGAACCCACATCGAGCGTCGAAGAGAAGCGCGGCGTCAATCTGACCAGCGCGCCGAGCCCGCTGTTGACATGCAAGCGCCAGGGGGGTCGGGCGACCTGCCGTACGCGGCAGGTTGCCCTGCGTTCACCCGTGAGCTGCGGCAAGTCTAGTGGCCCAGCATGAAGAACTTCAAGCCCGACGTACCCGAGAAGTACGACGGCAAGACTCATCCGTCAGAATTCCTCAGCATCTACACCATCGCGGTGCAGGCTGCCGGGGGACGAGACGAGAAGATACTTGCAAACTACTTCCCTCTAGTGCTCAAGCCAAACGTCAGATCTTGGCTCATGCACTTGCCGGAGAACTCCATCTCTTCTTGGGCCGACCTGTGCCATCAGTTTGTCGGCGCCTTCACGGGTGGCCACAAGCCCCATGGCCAGGAGAGTGACCTCCACATACTTGCCCAGAAAGAAGGAGAGTCCCTGCGAAAGTATATCCAAAGGTTCAGCCGCGTGCAGCACAACATCCCAGACGTCCACCCTACCGCGGTTATTAGCGCGTTCCACCAGAACGTGCGTAACCGCAGGATGAGGGAGGAAATGGCGATGTGCAAGATCTGAGACGTCAGTGAGCTTTATGCCCTGGCCGACAAGTGTGCTCGCGCTGAGGAGGGGAGGATACTCCCCGAAGAGGATACTGGAGCAGGGGGAACAGATAGCGAGGATGCCGCCCCGGCGAAGAAGAACCGGCGGCGGAACAACAGAAAGAAGAAGAACAAGGAAGTGCTGGTCGTGGAGCAGTCCAGCAAGGAGGCTGGCGCCAAGAAAGCCCCGGCAGGTGGCTCCGGCAAGGAAACTGCCGCGTGCACCAACTGTCAGACTGTGGCTGCCGCCGACAAGCAGGACGACTCCGACAAGCAGTACTGCAAGATCCACCGCACCAAGGGCCACGACCTCCAGAACTGCAAAAGGGTCGAGTACCTCGTCGAGCAGCAGAAAGCTGAGTACGAGCGACGCGACAAGGAGAAGGCCCAGGGAGGTGGTGGAGAGTCCGGCAAGAAGCGGCCGTTCAACGGCCGGGGAGGACGCCGCGGCAAGGCCAAGCAGCGGCAAGGAGACAAACCTCCCCGCGGCCGCGACAAGGGCGAAGACGAAGACGACGACGAAGACATGGATGACGGAGATAACAGCGAGCAGGAGTTCCAGAAGGCCACAGAAGTTCTGTGCGTTGACGGAGGTGCTTCTCTGCATACTTCCCACCGCCAACTGAAGCAATGGGTGCGGGAAGTTAATGCAGCAGAACCACCCATCGAGTCGCGCAAGCTTCTGAAGTGGTCCAGCACGCCTATCATCTTCGACATTGAGGACCACCCTGATCGCACCACTGCGGTCGGGTGTTTGCCAATGTTGGTTTCACCAACCATCCGCAACCTCAAGGTCACCTAGATGTTAGTTGACGGCGAGGCCGGCCTGAACCTGATCTCCTCCGCTGTGATCTGAAAACTCCAGATCCCCGACAGCGAGCTCGAGGAAACCGACACATTCCAAGGGATCAACCCGGGAAGGAGCAAGCCGAAGGGGAAGATCACACTTCCAGTGACATTTGGCGGGGAGCTGAACTTCAGAACCGAGAGGATCACCTTTGACGTTGCCGATATTCCTTTGCCTTACAATGGAATACTTGGCCATCCAGCGCTCGCCAAGTTCATGGCAGCCTCTCACTATGCCTACAACATGCTCAAGATACCAGGCCCAATAAGCGTCATCTCTGTCCCTGGCGACAAGAAGGACGCCCTTATCTGTGCCGACAAGATTTACCGAGACGCAGCAGCCGCAACAGATAGCAAGACACTTGTCGCTGAAGCTCCCGGGGGAAAAAACAAGACCAAGTCCGGCAAGAGCTCTGGGGCCCACTCCGGCAAACGCACCTCTTCGGAGTGCTGCGCTGCCGTCGAGGACGCACCATCGAGCTCCACCGGCAAGTGCAAGAAGGCGATGGCAGCTCCACCGGAGACAAAGAAGGTGTCCGCCAAGGAGGACGGCACTGGTGGTACTTTCACCATCAGTGCCACGCTTGATCCTAAATAGGAAAGCGCGCTCGTTGCTTTCCTGCGGGCGAATGTCGACGTGTTTGCATGGCAACCGTCAGACATCCCCGGTGTTCCCAGGAAAATGATTGAGCACAAGCTTGCCGTTTGTCCTCACGCGCGGCCCGTCAAGCAGAAAGTTAGAAAACAAGCGGTGGAGCACCAAGAGTTTATCGCTGAAGAAATCAAGAAGCTGGAAGCGGCAGGCCTTGTCAGAGGTGTACTCCATCCCACGTGGTTGGCCAATCCTGTCGTCGTGCGTAAAGCAAATGGGAAGTGGAGACTTTGTATAGACTTCACCGATGTGAATAAAGCTTGTCCCAAAGATCTGTTTCCCTTGCCGCGCATTGACCAGATTGTTGACTCCACAGCCGGATGTGAGTTGCTTTCATTTCTTGATGCATATTCAGGATACCACCAGATATTTATGGCTGAAGAAGATGAGGAGAAGACCACATTCATCACTCCATGTGGCACTTATTGCTTCATACGCATGCCCTTTGGATTGAAGAATGCTGGTTCAACTTTTGCAAGAGTAGTCCACACTGCTTTTGAGCCACAGATACACAGAAATGTAGAAGCTTACATGGATGATATAGTGGTCAAGAGCAAGGACAGGGCTACTCTGATTCAAGATCTAGATGAAACCTTTGCGAATCTGCGCAAGATCCAACTCAAGCTCAACCCCGAGAAGTGCATGTTTGGAGTCCCCTCCGGCAAGCTTCTCGGGTTCTTTGTATCCCAGAGAGGGATTGAAGCCAATCCCGATAAGATCAAAGCCATCGAGCAAATTGAAGCCCCGAAGCGCGTCAAGGATGTACGAAGACTTGCCGGCTGCGTGGCAGCTCTCAGCAGATTCATCTCTAAGTCAGCAGAACGCGCCCTGCCGTTTTTCAAAATTTTGAAAAAGGTAGGTCCGATGAAATGGACTCCGAAAGCGGAGGCAGCGCTGCAAGACTTGAAGAGGTACCTGTCCTCCCCTCCAATACTTGTCGCACCTAAGCCACAAGAGAAGTTGCTGCTATACTTAGCAGCAACCAATCAAGTGGTTAGTGCTGCGTTAGTAGCGGAAAGGGAGGCACATGATGAGCCAACAGCCCCGGCAAGCACATCCAGCGACAAGCAGGGGGCTTCCCCGACAAGCTTTGGTCCTGACAAGGATGGAACTGCGCAGATGCAACAGGAAGTTCGTAAGAAGATGGTGCAGCACCCAGTCTACTTCGTCAGCTCCCTTCTGCAGGGGGCTAGATCAAGGTACTCTGGAGTGCAGAAGCTGCTTTTCGGCCTTCTTATGGCCTCGAGAAAGCTGCGCCACTACTTCCAAGCACACGAGATAATAGTGGTCACTCGCTTTCCACTGAAGAGGATACTGCAAAATCCAGAAGCAACGGGCAGGATTGTCGAGTGGGCACTGGAGCTGTCAAGCTTTGGCCTCAAGTTTGAAAGCACTTCAACTATCCAGAGCAGAGCATTGGCAGAGTTCATAGCAGAATGGACGCCAACGCCAGACGAAGAGATTCCAGAGACGAGCATCCCCGTCAAAGAAGCAAGCAAAGAGTGGATCATTTACTTTGATGGTGCCTTCTCGCTGCAAGGCGCCGGTGCCGGCGTGCTACTTGTCGCACCCACCGGGGAGCACCTCAAGTACGTCGTCCAAATGCACTTTCCCAAGGAGCAAGCAACGAACAATACTTCAGAGTATGAAGGTTCGCTTGCCGGCCTCAGAATCGCGGCAGAGCTTGGGATCAAGAAGCTGATTGTGCGGGGTGACTCGCAGTTGGTCGTCCGCCAAGTGAACAAGAGCTACCAGAGTCCGTTGATGGAAGCATACATCGACGAAGTGAGAAAGCTTGAAGAGCACTTTGAAGGTTTACAGATGGAGCACGTTCCAAGAGCTCAGAACAACATCGCAGATGGCCTGTCAAAGTGTGCTGCACTAAAGCTACCTGTGGAACCGGGGATCTTTGTGCTCAAGCTAACTCAACCATCCGTAACACCATCGATTGGACAAAGTAAGAAGAGAAAGTTGGTTTCTGGTGACTACTTGCCGGCAGAACTTCCCGAAGCCGCCGCCAACAAAGTCCCCAAGATCAACGACAAGATTGCTGAGGAGCAATCTGCTCCCGCAAGCCCTAGGGTTTGTACAGTTGAAGCAAACGCTCCCGACAAGTTTTGCTCCGGCAAGCTTGCCGGGGAACGCCAAGCTCCGGCTGAACCGCAGGTTCTTGCCGTAGAAGCTGACGTTCCCGCAGCAGCACAAATGCCTTTAGTCCTTGTCGTCGAGCCGTAGGCTCCGGCATGGGCGCAGCAGATTGTCCGTTTCCTTCAAACAGGAGAACTTCCCGAAGAGCCAGAAGAAGCAGAAAGAATAACCCAGCAGTCAAGTATGTATCAGTTTGTCGGCAACGAACTGTACAGAAGAAGACTCAACGGTGTGAAATTGAAATGCATTTCCCAGGAAGATGGACAAAAGCTGTTGGCAGAGATACACGGAGGCATATGTGGCCACCACATTGGCGCCAGAGCACTTGCCGGAAAAGCATTCCGGCAAGGTTTCTTTTGGCCAGAAGCCCTCCAGGATGCAACTGCGCAAGTAACCAAGTGTGAAGCATGCCAGTTCCATTCCAAGCAGATACATCAACCAGCTCAAGCTCTCCAGACGATCCCTTTATCCTGGCCATTTTCTGTCTGGGGGCTCGACATCCTCGGCCCCTTTCCCCGCGCAGCCGGGGGATTCGAGTACTTGTACGTCGCCATCGACAAGTTCACAAAGTGGCCGGAAGTGGAACCAGTTAGAAAGATGACCGCACAGTCAGCAGTCTAGTTCTTCAGGTCGATTGTTTGCCGTTTCGGAATCCCTAACAGGATTATCACCGACAACGGCACACAATTCACAAGTCGCACCTTCATGCAGTACGTCCAAGACCTTGGCGCCAAGGTCTGCTTCGCTTCTGTTGCTCACCCGAGGAGCAACGGTCAAGTGGAGAGGGCAAACGCTGAAGTGCTGCGCGGACTCAAGACGAGAACTTTCGACAGGCTGCACAAGTGCGGAAGAAACTGGATCGAGGAGTTGCCAGCGGCTCTTTGGTCGATCAGGACGACGCCAAATCGAGCCACTGGACAGACACCCTTTGCTCTTGTTTATGGAGCAGAGGCAGTTCTCCCCACGGAACTCGTATACGGGTCGCCTCGAGTGCTCGCTTATGATGAGCTTGAGCAAGAGCAGCTGCGACAAGATGACGCGCTGCTCCTTGAGGAAGACTGTCTTCAGGCTGCTGTACGAGCTGCTCGATACCAGCAAGCTTTGCGCCGCTACCATAGCCGCAAAGTTAAGGCCAGAAGTCTCGAGGAAGGCGACCTTGTTCTTCGGCGCGTTCAGTCCGCCAAGTATTCCAACAAGTTGACGCCGAAGTGGGAAGGCCCTTATCGGGTAAAACAAGTCACAAGGCCCGGCGCTGTCCGCCTTGAGACCGAAGAAGGCTTACCGGTGAGCAACTCCTGGAACATTGAGCATCTTCGCAAATTTTACCCATAAGGCGTGGTTGCCGTGATCCGCTCCGGCAACCACCTTTTGTACAAGTCTTGCCGCTGTTGCATGTAATCCTTTGTACAAAGCCGGGCGCAGACCCCGTGCATCAGTAAAGCTTATGTGCATTGCACAACTTGTCATTTCGTGCCTTTTCATTTCCTTGCATGTACAATCTGACACCTTGTGCAGCACTTACCCCTGGTAAGCAATAACGAGCCCGAGAGCTCCATACCTATATTCTCTCTTCTACCTTCTTTCTCCAGCAGAGGAAGGTTTCCTCGCGCACAAGTTTGTCGGGGG
>LR738714.1:113002604-113017844 GCA_902687465.1 Secale cereale | reverse complement strand
CCACCAGGGCTCCAGGCGCCCTGGCGGCGCGCCCCCCCTGGGCCGCGCCGGGGGGGGCGCCTGGGCCCCCCGAAGCTTCCCCGATGCTCCCCTTTGGCATATATTTAAAGCGTCCTCCGAAACCCTCAGAACAGGAACATATTTCGCGATCCCATCTCTGTTCCGCCGCCGCCGCCGCTTCCAAGATCGGGAGCACCAGGAGAACTCTTCCCGGCACCCTGCCTGAGGGGAGGATCACCACCGGGAGCTTCTCCACCACCATGGACGCCTCCCGGATGACTCGTGAGTAGTCTCCCTTGGACCATGAGTCCATGACCAGTAGCTATGTGATGTTCTCCTCCCGTTCTTGTGCTTCACTAATTAGTCCTCGTGAGCTGCTCTACATGATCGAGGCACCTATGTAATCCTTATGTTGTTGCTATGTTGAGTTTGCTGGGATCCGATGGATTGTGAGATTATGTTCAGATTGATCTTGAGTAATATATTTGATCTACCTCTTTTATATTTATGTTCATAAGTAATTCTTGCATGTTCTCCGTTGTTATTTATTGCTTTGGCCAAGTAATACGTAGTGACTCCAAGAGGGAACGTTATGCTCGATTGTGGGTTCATGCCCCTCGATGACTAGCTTGAGTGACAGAAACATGAGTCTAGGGGATGTGCTGTTGCCACAAGGGAGAAAACAATGGTGCTTGTGCCCGCGAGTGCAAGGATTGTTTACTTTACGCAAAGTTCTTTTAATGCAGTTGTCTGTTGCATTGAGTTTACACTATGGGTGGGACTCGCAACTTAATACCAGCGAGATGTTCTGGATAGATATCTCAAGGTGGATGATTAGTAGTAGATATTGATGGATTTCGGTCTACTTATTTTGGCGTACCACCCATGCTTTGAACCTCAACCTTTCTGCAATGCAATCAACATTGGTTCGCGTTCGTGGTCCTGTCAATTGCCCAGGTGTAATTTGTTTACCTCAAATAGCTGTTTTATCGTCTTTTGGGAGAGAGACATCACTAGTGAACATCATGAGACTCCGGTCCATATTACCATCATTGATCACATCCGCTATTTACTTTTCGCTATTTACTTACTATTGCAAAACACTATCTATCACTACTATCATTTGCTTTTAACCCTTTGTGAACTACAAGGCCGGAGGGATTGACAACCTCTGTGTACTCGTTGGGAGCAAAGTTATTTGTATCTGTGTGCAGGTCCACGTTGATTGCTAATTTGCACCGTTAGCAGTTGACACCTACTTGTTGAACCTAGGAGTCTCTGGGGATTCGATCCTTGGCATCTTTGCTAAGGGAAAACACTTCTACATACTACATCTTACACCTTCCACTTGGGGTAACCAACGAGGGGTTCGAGGCCCATCAACAACTGCTCGGCGGCAAGCCGTTGCTGCTCCTCTGCTTCAGCCTTCTCAAGGATAAACGCCTGATGCGCCTCGGCGAGCTGCTCCCGCTCCTCCGCCAAGGATCGGAGAGCCGCCTGGTTGGCCGCCCGAAGCTCTTCTGTGTGCTTCTCCAAGTCAGCGCCCGCCTTGGCGGCCAGAGCCTCTCGGGACTCCAGCTTGGCCTGCCTGGCGCGGTACTGAGATAGAAGCCTCCGCAGAAGCCGCTCCTCCTCGGGCTCGCTGCTGCTGCTTGGCGCATCGACAAACTTCAGCCCGGCGGAGGCAAGGACCTCCCCGTCGAAGACTTCTCCCTCTACGGGCGCCCTGGATGTGGACGCCCACGGGAGCTGGATGAAGACTCCGTTGCCGGCCTCCAGATAGGTGCCTGGTTCGGCCGCGGCAGCGGAGGGATCGGCGGCCGGCGCAGCGTCTGACGCTCCTGCGGCCTCAGGGCCGTCAGTGCGACCACCGGATCCCTCCTCAGCCGCCGCGTCAGCAGCCTTGGCGGCCTCGTCGGTGGCGGGCTCGTCAGCACAAGCCGCCTCTTCGGTAGCGGCGGCGCCAGTGTTGCCGCGCGCGTCCTCCTCGACGGCGACCTCCATCTCCATCGGCTCTGCGGCGGACGGATCTGAAGACAAGAAAAAGAAGAAAGAAGAACTGTCAAGCAAATGTCCAAAAAGAGAAATTCAGAAAAAGAAAAGTCCAAGGGCTTACCTGCGCGGACCGGCTCCTTGGTGCGGTTCCTCGCCGGAGAGTTCTCCCTCGGCGGCGTCGTGGCAGTTCCCGCTGGCGGAGGGCCGCCGGCGCCATCCCTTGGCGGGGTGCTCGCCCTTGGCGGGGTGCTCGCCCTTGGCGGAGTACTCGCCCTTGGCGGAGTGCCCTCCCTTGTCGGGGAGCTCCCCCTTGGCGGTACGGTCGAGACGTGCGGCGCGTCGGGGGCGGCCTCCAGGCGCTCCTGATGTTGCTGCTCTGCTTCTGCAGAAGTCAACAAACAAACAAAACATCAACAAGGATAGAAGGCCCACGCGCGCCCGACGAGTGGAGAGTGGACAGAAGACTTACGCTGGGGGCTGCGCTAGGGGCTGCTCCGGAGAACAGCTGCCGGGTCCGGCAAGCTGGTCGCAGGTGCACCCCCTGCTGCGGCGGCGGGCTCGTCCTCAATGACGATTACTGGTACTTTGGCCCTCTTCGCCGCCCTCTGGGCCAGAGTCCTGGAAGAGAGACAGGATCAGAATCAGGCAAAAAAGATACAAGGCAAGAATCAACAGAAAACCAGAGAGAAACAAGAATCGTGAAGACTTACTCTTCTTCCTCCTCGTCGTCGGAGCTGAGCGCCGAGAAGTCAAAATCCGGCTCGCGCGCCCCGGCACGAGGAGCTGGGGGAGTGGGCTCCCTTGGCCGCTTGGCGGGGGCCGAGACTATGGTCTGAGAAGACCCCGCTCCGGTTGCCGCCGAAGAGCGAGGGGCGGCGGGCACAGGGGCGCCAATCCGGGAAGATCCCCCTCCTGTTGCCGCTGAGGCACGGGGCGCTCCCTTGGCGGCCTTGCCCGTTGTGGTGGCGCGTGTCGGGCGGCGCTGCGGCTGCTGGCTCGCCTGCCGCCCCGTCGCGTCTGCGGCCTTGCGAAGGCGCCTTTTCGGCGCAGCTGGAGGACTTGCTGGTGGCGGTGAGCTACCCGAGGACGAAGAAGAGGAGTCGAGGCCCAGCGAGCCGCCCGAGTCCTCGGCAGGGTCGCTTGACCCGACGCCCTGCTCGGCGGGCCCGCTTGACTCGGCGCCTTGCTCGGTGGGCTCGCTTGTCTCGGCGAGTCGCCCGGCAAGCATTCCCGCCTTGCGAAGCTCTTCCTCCTCGGCGAGGCTTGTCGCCTCCGCTGCCTCCGCTTCCTCCACAGTATACCCGAACTCACCCGCGGCCCTGGCTGCAGCGGCCTCCTCCAGCCTGGTGGCAATATATGCCATCTCCTAGTCGGTGGTGTCGCGGGTGAGTCCCCTCTTCTCGTCGGCGTTGAATGGCGACTCCACCAGGTTGTCAAAGGACGTCTGCACGGTTTCTTCGGAAGGTTCCCGCCAAGTGGGGTTGATCCCGTGGGAATCACACAATGGCATCGCCGCGCGGATGGCACTGAGCGCAGAGCTATTGCACAATGGAACTACGCCCGGCGGCAACGCGAACCACTCAGGATGGGCAGAGTCGTACTTAAATAGCGCTTGGAGCATTGCATTGAGCTCCAGGACAGTGAAGTTGTAGTTAAGGCCCGGGCGCAATCTCATGTTGTCTGCTGCGTTCTTGAACTCCCAAGCAGCCCTCTTCCTCTCCTGCAAGGGAGCGATGCGGCGGCGGAGAAAGTCTGCCCCGACGGCACCTACAGTGAGCCTGGCTTGCCGGAGACGAAGGATCCGAGTGGTGGCTATCTTCAGCTTGTCGTCCTCAGGGGCCAGGTCACTCCAGTCGTTGCCGTGTACCGCTGCTATCTGACGCCGGGAAGTGAACGGCTGCGGGTCATCCTCTATAATCCAACATCAGTTGTCCCTCCACTCATCCCACTTGCCGCGGAGCTCCCCCGTCAAGTAAGCCTCTTTCTTATGGAGCCTAAAAATCCAAGAGATTCCGCCAGACAGAGGTGACCCTGACTCGACTCGAGGTATGAAATAATGGCGGAAGAGAGCTACATTGGGGTAAACCCCGACGAAATTTTCGCACAGATGTGCGAAAATGGCCATGGTCAAGATGGCGTTTGGGGTGAAGTCGAGGAGATGAAACCCGTAGGTATTCATGACGTCGTAGAAGAACTCCGAAAAGGGCGGGAAGAGCCCGCAGTAGAAGAACAGAGCGAAGAAGGCATAGTCATTCAGGTACATCTCGCAGGCCACGGCGGGGAGTACCTTGGTGCGCGGGTGTGCCTTCATCTCCCTCGACCAGAAGAGGTAGAAGGCGTCTTTCAGCTCATCCGCACTGAGCCTCGGCAGGAAGACCGCCATCTTCTTCCGCATTGCTACTAGCCCCAGCGCCTTGGCAGACTTCACGGCCTTCGCCTTCTCGCCCTTCGGGGCCATGGCGGGGACGATGGGGGAAGTCGACGACGCTGGTGATGCTGGCGGCGGCGAAGGGGGGGGGCGGAGCGCTGCTCTCTTTTGACCTTCGGGGAGGAGGGGAGCGGCGGGGGTTTCTGGAGGTTGAAGAAGCAACGGGCGAATGGAAGGGGCTGCCCCTGTTTCCCCTGCTTTTAAGGGGGAGGGGGGACGTTCCGCATTTCCCCATTAAAGAAACATGCCACGATCTCTTCCACGACGCCGCGATTGACGCGTGCCGTTAGGGAGAGGCGCGGTGGATACGGAGTGGGATACGGCGTGCCGCGGGCCGCGCGTGCCCGTGCGCTGTTTTGGGCCTGGCCCAACAGCGCCCGACACCGTGTATGGCCCAGGCCCGGGGACTCCTCTCGGTGTACTAAAGTAGGGGTACCTTAGTATCCCGAACTTGTGCACGGGCAGTCGCAGCGTCCCGTGGCAGGGCCTGCCGTGCGACCGCTGAGGCCCACTGTGGTTCCTTTGGGGCCATTCAAGAACAAAGTATCCAAGTTAAAGAAACAAGGCCCCGGCAAGAGGAGCTTGCCGGGAAGTCCACTCAAGGCTCAAGACCACTTCTTTGACACAAGACCCTGACAAGAAGAACTTGCCAGGAAGGCCAAACATGGCATTTCAAGAGACTTGCCGCGACGCGCCACGCGTCCCGGCAAGGCCCGGAGAGCGACAAGCTTCCGGGCGCGACAAGGTAGCGGCCGCGGCAAGGCGCTCGCCGCGGCAAACTCCCACTAAGTGCCCGCGCTCCAGCTCATCCGCCCACGCGTCGCCCTGGGACCCTTCCAGGCACACGTGGCGGAAGGCTATGCAGCCTGGGATACACGGTGGCAAGCTGCGATGACAAGGCCACCATCGTGGCGAACGGTGGCGCCCTGACGGACGCTTTTTGCACTGTTTGGAGCGACGGCGACGGGCATTTAATGCCCTTGTCCCTTGCCGTCAGAGTTAGGTATAGAGCACTATGCATACACTGTTCCAACTACCACCCATTTTACATTTTTACCCTCGACTGCGTTGCCACCTGCCGGTGACCCCTTTGACCTATAAAAGGAGGCCCATGCGCAACGTAGGGGGGGTTCCGATGATCGGTCACTCTCATGCTCGGTCCTAGCGATCAGCACTGTAGCTCTTCTCGCTCCCGAGCCAAGAACGCAATACAAACCAAAGCAGGAGTAGGGTTTTACGCCCCCATGCGGCCCGAACCTGGGTAAACTGCTCGCGTGTTTGCCTCGATCTGCTCTTTGTGCATCCTCCGCCCCCCTTGCCGTACCGAAAAGGGGCTCCGGTCCCATAGGTGTTCGTGGGCGATCAGTTTCCCCGACAGACCCGGGGGCCATAGGTTTCGCTAGTGGCTTCTCTCATGATAGCAGAATTCTACGGCGGGTGAACGAATTGCTGTCGAGCAATTGATAGAAAAGCGAATAATTATGAGAATATCTAGGCATGATCATTATATATAGGCATCACGTCCGTGACAAGTAGACCGAAACGATTCTGCATCTACTACTATTACTCCACACATGGACCACTATCCAGCATGAATATAGAGTATTAAGTTCATAAGAATAGAGTAACGCCTTAAGCAAGATGACATGATGTAGAGGGATAAACTCAAGCAATATGATATAAACCCCATCTTTTTATCCTCGATGGCAACAATACAATAGGTGCCTTGCTTCCCCTATTGTCATTGGGAAAGGACACCGCAAGATTGAACCCAAAGCCAAGCACTTCTCCCATTGCAAGAACTATAGATCTAGTAGGCCAAACCAAACCAATAATTCAAAGAGACTTGCAAGGATATTATAATCATACATAAAAGAATTCAAATGAACCAAATATTTCTCATAGATAATCTTGATCATAAACCCACAATTCATTGGATCTCGACAAACACACCGCAAAAAGAGATTACATCGAATAGATCTCCTCAAAGACCGAGGAGAACTTGGTATTGAGATCCAAAGAGAGAGAAGAAGACATCTAGGTACTAACTATTGACCCGAAGGTCTGTGGTAAACTACTCACAACTCATGGTGAGGCGATGATGATGATGTAGAAGCACTTCGTGGTAGATCCCCCCTCCGGCGGAGCTCCGGAACAGGCCCCAAGATGGTATCTCACGGGAACAGAAGGTTGCGGCGGTGGAATTAAGGTTTTCTCTCCTCTTCTGATGTTTTCGGGGTACATAGGTATATATAGGAGGAAGGAGGGCATCGGGGACAAACGTGGGGCTCACGAGGCAGGGGGCGCGCCCTGTAGGGGGGGGGGGCGCCCCCACCCTCGTGGACGCCACATGTGCCCTATTCCGTGGTTCTCAAGTCTCTCGTGAAGATTTTGCTCCAAAAATATCTCTCCCGAAGGTTTCATTCCGTTTGGACTCCGTTTGATATTGCTTTTCTGTAAAACCCTGAAATAGGCAAAAAAACAGCAATCTGGACTGGGCCTTTGGGTTAATAGGTTAGTCCCAAAAATAATATAAAAGTGTATAACAAAGCCCATTAAACATCCAAAACATCATAAATAATAGCATGGAACAATCAAAAATTATAGATACGCTGGAGACGTATCAGGCCTCCAAGCGCAAAGTTTTGTAGGACAGTAGCAATTTTCCCTCAAGTGGATGACCTAAGGTTTATTAATCCGTGGGAGGTGTAGGATTAATATGGTCTCTCTCAAACAGCCCCGCAACCAAATAACAAAGAGTCTCTTGTGTCCCCAACACACCAAATACAATGGTAAATTGTATAGGTGCACTAGTTCGGCGAAGAGATGGTGATACAAGTGTAATATGGATAGTAGATATTGATTTTTGTAATAGGAACAACAAAAACAGCAAGGTACGTAGCAAGTGACAAAGGTGAGCACAAACGGTATTGCAATGCTTGAAAATGAGGCCCAGGGTCCATACTTTCCCTAGTGCAATCTCTCAACAATGCTAATATAACTGGATCACATAACCATCCCTCAACATGTGATGAAGAATCACTCCAAAGTTCCTATCTTGTGGATAACATAAGAAGAAATTGTTTGTAGGGTACGAAACCACCTCAAAGTTATTCTTTCTGATCGATCTATCAAGAGTTAGAACTAACATAACATCAAGTTATCCTTTACGACCGATCTATCAAGAGTTCGTACTAAAATAACACCATATGATACACATCAACCAACTCTAATGTCACCTAGATGCTCCAATGTCACCGCGAGTATCCATGAGTTAATTCTATGATATGCATCAAACAATTTCAGATTCATAATACTCAATCCAACACAAAGAACCTCAAAGAGTGCCCCAAGATTTCTACCGGAGAAACAAAGACAAGAGCATGCATCAACCCCTATGCATAGATTACCCCAATATCACTTCGGGAATCTGCAAGTTGAGTGACAAAATACATATCAAGTGAATCAATATGACACCCCATTGTTACCACGGGAATTCATAGCAAGACATGCATCAAGTGTTCTCAAATCCATAAAAGTATTCAATCCAAAGAAATCTCAAAGAGAAAACTCAATTCATCACAACAAGATAGAGAGGGGAAAACACCATATGATCCGACTATATTAACAAAGCCCGTGATACATCAAGATTGTGCATCTCAAGAACACGAGAGAGAGAGAGAGAGAGAGAGAGAGAGAGATTAAACACATAGCTACTGGTACAAACCCTCAGCCCCGAGGGTGTACTACTCCCTCCTCATCATGGTGGCTGCCGGGATGATGAAGATGGCCACCGGTGATGATTTCCCAATCCGACGGAGTGCCGGAAAGGGGTCTAGATTGGATAGTGAATATAGAGGCCTGCAGCGGATGAAACAAAATTTCGTCGACTCCCCTAGGGTTTTTGAAATATTTGGCCATTTATAGAGAGAAGAGGCGGTGCGGGAGGCCACCGAGGTGGGCACAACCCACCTGGGCGCTCCTGGGGGCCCATGCGTGCCCTGGTGGATTCCCCCCCCCCTCGGATCACTCTCCTGAGGTGCTTCTCTGGCACACTGGATGCCTTCTGGCAAAAGAATCTCCAAAAAATTTCGCTGCATTTGGACTCCGTTTGATATTGATTTTCTGCGATGTAAAAAACAAGCAAAAAACAACAACTGGCACTGGGCACTATATCAATAGGTTAGTACCAAAACATCATATAAAGTTGCTATAAAATGATTGTAAAACATCCAAGAATGATAATATAACAGCATGGAATAATAGAAAATTATAGATACATTGGAGACGATCAGCATCCCCAAGCTTAATTCCTCCTCGTCCTCGAGTTGGTAAATGATAAAAACAAAATTTTTGATGTGGAATGTTGCCTATCATGTTCATCACATATTATTTTCTTTATAGCGTGGACAATTGGGCCTTTATATGGTTCGAAGAAATAGTCTAGTTTGGACATGACGACTTTAATACTCAAGCATATCAACAAATAACCATGTATTTCAAAATATCAATACTAAAGCAAGTTATCCCAAGCCCATCATGCTCAATCATTGATCCATTCATGCAACACATCCAAATATAAACTACATCCAATGCTCAACTGTGGTAATAGTGTTCCGTAGTTGGTGCTTTACAAGAGAAGGTGAAGACTCAAAAAATTACATATAGTAAAAGAGAGGCCCTTCGTAGAGGGAAGTATGGATTTGTAGAGGTGCGAGAGCCCAAAGCTTAAATTGAGAGATAAAAATAATTTTGGGAGGCATACTTTTCCCGTCAACGAAAACGACTTAGAGTGCCCAATACTTTCCATGCTAGATATATCACAGGCAGTTCCTAAATAGAAATTAAAGTTTATTCCTTTTCCACCATTCTTTCACAATCCATGGCTAACCGTATCTACTGGTTCCCTCCATACCAACACTTTCCAAGAAATTTATTGTTTGACAACATAAAGTAAATTTCCTTTTTCATTTGGGACTCGGAATCCCTATTACCGCCATACTCTCGTGCAATGACAAGTGAATAAACACTCATCTTGAGAATAACACATCTAGCATGAAATATATTGGCCACCCCTCGCCGCTTTATGAGCCGTACAAGCACACAAAAGAGAAATTTATTTTGAATTTTAGAGTAGGCACATACAAATTTGCTTAGAACGGCTAGGAAATACCGCATATAGGTAGGTATGATGGACTCATTTGGCATAACTTGGGTTTTATGATTTGGATGCACAAGTAGTATTTCTACTTAGTACACGGTGGGGGCTAGCAAGAGATTGAGAAGCAACGAACCAAGGAACGCAAACCATCATAAGAGAATATTAAGCATAACTAACACCGAATAATGCAACACAAGTAGGATGTAATTTCGTTGCATGACTATTGACTTTTGTGCTTGCATAGGGAATCACAAACCTTAACATCAATATTCTTACTAAAAAATAATTACTCATTAACATGGCTCACATATCACTATCATCGTATCTCAAAACTATTACAAAGAATCAAGTTTATTTTGTCCAATGTTCTTCACGAAAGTTTTTATTATATCCCTTTGGATATCTATCACTTTGGGACTAGTTTCATATGTTGCTTTTGATAAGCTCAAACAAATTGAAGTGAAGAACATGAACATTATATTTTCTTCTCTCAAAATAATCTAAGTGAAGCAAGAGATAATTTCTACAAAGATAACAAAGCACACCGTGCTAAAAAACATATAAGTGAAGCACTAGAGCGAATGACAAACTACTCCAAAAAGATATAAGTGAAGATCAAGCGATTAGTTATGTAAATAGGTAACTATGTGAAAACTCTCTTTCATTTAAAAAAACTTTTTGATCTAAGTATTTTATTCAAACAACAAGCAAAACAAAACAAACTGATATTTCAGGAATAGCACAACTCATGTGAAGAAGAAAAAACTTAGGCTCAACCGATACTAACCGATAATTGTTGATGTAGAAAGATGGGATGCCTACCAGGGCATCCCCAAGCTTAGATGCTTGAGACTTCTTGAAATAATATCTTGGGATGACTTGGGCATCTCCAAGCTTGAGCTTTTGTGTCTCCTTAATTCCTCTCATATCACGGTTTCCTAAATCTCAAAAACTTAGTCCAGACAAAACTCAACAAGCACTACAGGAATCAGCTACTTTGTCGTCCGCCAAGGCAGACGGCAAAGGCATGGATGGTGGATGGCAAAGGCCTTTGCCGTCTGCTGCGGACGACAAAAGGCGCCAGCAAAGATAAGATCAGTAAAGACCTTCTTTGTCGTCTGCTTTCTGCAGCGCACGGAAAATGGGGCCTTTTCCATCAGCGGCTGACAGCAAAGAAAGTCGACGATAATAAATTTGTTGTTAGTCCGTTAGGTGGCTAACGGCAGTCTTTGCCGTCCGCGGCTGACGGCAAAGAGTATCATGCCTTTGTTGTCGGCCAAATGACGTCAGTTGGACGTCACTGCCCACCAAGGCTTTGTCGTCCGCCGCTGTAGGCAAATGCGGTGATCCCTTGCCGTCTGCCACTGTAGGCAAACTAACCAAATGGGTCAGCTTCAAAGGAAACACAGGTGCTTCCACGTGGCTTCTTTGCCGTCTGCGGCGGACGGCAAAGAGCCTGTTGCCGTCGGTGGCAGGCGGCAAAGAGTCTGCATTGCCTCTTTTTTTGTTTTTTTAATCCAACAATTTTCAAAGCAAATATATATGACATATATATATATATATGTATATATATATATATATATATATATATATATATATATATATATATATATATATATATATATTTCACAGGGCTATTTCACAGCAAACATATGACATATCCAGCACATAAGTTTCATCGTACATAGCATGTTCATACATATATAGTTCCATCCATTCATACATAGCAAGTTGCACATACACATTGTTCCATCAATACATATTACCATGCAAAGTTTCATCAAGATAGCAAGTTCCATCATAGCAAGCTAGAAGAATACTTGAAGAGAATGAAAGAAAAAACAAGCACTCCATCATAGCAAGCTAGCTTCCGTGAAGTGAATGAAATCTGCAAAATGGCAAATAAGAAAGGTAGAAAAAGGTGACTAGCAGAAGAAGTATATGTCATTTATGAGCTAACTTAGGCGAAATGGATCTTTTATGAGCTAACTTAGTTGAAATGGATCGTCTATGAGCTAACTAAGGTGAAATGGATCATTTATGAGCTAACTTAGTTGAAATGGATCGTTTATGAGCTAACTAAGGTGAAATGGATCGTTTATGAGCTAACTTATGTGAAATGGATCGTTTATGAGCTAACTTAGGTGAAATGGATCGTTTATGAGCTAACCTAGGTGAAATGGATCGTTTGTGAGCTAACTTAGGTGAAATGGATCGTTTATGAGGTAACCTAGGTGAAATGGATCGTTTATGAGCTAACTTAGGTAAAATAGATTGTTTATGAGCTAACCTAGATGAAATGGATCGTTTATGAGCTAACTTAGGTAAAATGCATCATTTTAGAGCTAACCTAGGTAAGATGGGTCATTTTGGAGGTAACCTAGGTAAAATGGGTCATTTTAGAGCTAACCTCGGTAAAATGGATCATTTTAGAGCTAAACTAGGTAAAATGGGTCATTTTAGAGCTAACTTGGGTAAAATGGATCATTTATGAGCTAACTAAGTTAAAATGGGTCATTTTAGAGCTAACTTAGGTAAAAAATGGATCGTTTATGAGCTAACTAAGGTAAAATGGATCATTTTAGAGCTAGCTTAGGTAAAATGGATTGTTTATGAGCTAACTAAGCTAATTATGCCATTTTTGACATAAGTAAGCTAAGTACATGTCATTATTGAGCAAACCTAGTTAACTAAGCATATTAGAGCTAACTTTGGTCACTTTGGAGGAAACAAAGCTAACTATAGATCATTTTAGAGCTAACTTAGGTAAAATGGATGGTTTTGGAGGTCAGTAAGCCTATTAAGTCATTTTGGAGGAAATAAAGCTAAGTCTAGGTCTTTATGCATTTATTAAGCAAAACACTAGAGAAACTTACCATGATCATGGAGGTGTGGGAGCGGGCTGGCTCGTGACGGTAGCTGGAGAAGGATCATGTGATGCTTGTCTGGAGTTACGCAGCACCAAAGATCATTTCCAATGTCTCGTTAGCATGATGACACTCAAATGTTAAGACTAGCAAGTAATGTCCATTCAAATTAAACTCACTGTGGTCCCAGGATCAATCTCTGGCATCGGCGGAGCGGTCTGACTGGACTTCTCGCACACAGACTGCACATTTGGTTTTGATGACTCAGTCATACTAGTTAGTAATGAGACAAACACTACATGAATGTTTTGGCTAATGAGCAGAAGAAACTTACCACAATGAGCTCGTACATGGCCCTTGCCTGCATGTCATTCCGTGCCCTCTCTTCCTCCAACATCTTTGTCGTCCTCTCCTCCAACTCCCGCTGCCTCTCCGCCGCCTCCGCCAGAAGTTTCTCCGTTCTATCTCTCTCACTCTATACAGTAGCCTGCAACACCACTCCTCGTTAGCATTTGTAATCATTGATGGAAGCACACACAATGTAATGGACAAAGATAGCTGAGTACATATAACTAACCTTGAAGGCAAGTTGGACTGGCCGTTCACGAGGCCTTATCTCAGGAGCGGATCTTGACTGGCGCGCCTTGATCTCCGGGAGAGTGCTAGGACAACGGATAAGTCCATCTCCAATGGCTATCGAGCCATGCAACCTCTTGCCACCAGCTATCATCACCAGCTCTGGAATAATGGGACCCTGGCTCGAGTTAAAGTTCTCCCCTTTCCTCGCCTTCCCGTGATCTCTATATTTCACGAGCTTGTCGTGGGAGGAGATGTTGGTGAAGTTGTTTGCATCATCGAGGTCAGACGGAGAGAATGCCTTGACTTTCTTGTAAGAGGCAGTATGGGCCATGTCATAGAGGTCGTACACCTCTGGCACCTTATCGGCCTTATTGTAGCGTGCCTGAAAGAGAGAAACAAAGTAAATTACTAATTAAAGGGCTCAAGCTAGCATGATGAATGAATTGCATGAATCATGCAACAAGTCACATACCCAGTTCCGCCCGAACTGATATAAGTTGGAGCTGCCTTGATGGTGTGGCACACCTTCCATTTGGGCACGTTTGTCCTTGGCCGCGTTGTGGACGGCTAGCCATTCTTTTGAGCACCACTCATTGACCAACACCTCCCAACAATCCATCCGATCCACACACCATCTCGGAGGCGCCTAAGTTAGCAAATAGAAACTTGAGCACTACAACTATGAATTACTAAATGAAGGAAGTAAGTACAAGGCCTTAAGAATTACCTTCATGTACTGCTCCTTACTCAGGAACTTCTCACGACACGCCGGCTTGGGCTTCTTGATACCAGGCAAGGCGTAGTAGTCTCAAACAGCCTGCACCCGAGCCTCGTGCCGTAAGTTATGTAGTAGGCGCGGGCAGACGTTATCGGTAACCTTTGTCGCGGAATCCTCGTATCCCTCCTCACACGTGTAGAATGTCTGCAATGAAATGAGACAATATTGATTAGTACAATTAATAACTATCTAGTTGAAGATTTTTAATTGTGTAAAGGAGAAATTACCCAAAACTTTCTGATCACCACGTGTGCCCTCGTGTCGCACAAGACACCGTCGATAATCTCACCCGGCAGGGCCGGGGTAGCCAAGTAGTGCTCCCAGCTCAATCCAAGCTATGGAAGCCGACCCTCACCAGGCAACGTGACAAACCCCGGGAAGTTTTGCCGGCAAAGCACTCCAAGGACGGAGTTGGGCCGGCGGACCTTCTCATGGTGGTCCCAACCCCTGCAGCATGACAAGGCCAACGCATTAGATATTTGAAGAAACGTGAATGCAGAAGGTACAAAAAGATTAAATGCACCTACGTCTCCCCATCAGGAAAAATCAACCACCTCTGCTCGCGGGTCGCCGGCACGGACGAGAGCCGTGTACAACCATACTGGTAGATGGTGCTCCCCTCCTCCTCAATATCAGTCGGCTCCCCGCCATCATTAGCATGGCCACTCGGCCCCTCAAGCTGATCCACCCAGGTACCCGATCCAGACATGTGCTCGTCCGGGGTCTCATGGGCCGAAGGCCCGTGGACCCGAGGCTCATGGACCAGAGTCCGTGTAGCCTCCTCCTCGGACGAGTCCAAACTAGCAGTCACGTGCTCGGGTGAAACAGCTGGGGGTGATGGCGAGGAAGGCACCCTAGCAGTCACGTGCTCGGGTGAAACAGCTGGGGTGGTGGCGAGGAAGGCACCCTAGTAGACACCCTACCTCCTCTCCCGCGACCATGTGCTCCAACTCCTCTCTTCTTCCCTCCCTTACCTCGTCCCCTGCTGGGCACTGCGGTCGACGAAGAAGGGCCCGACGGTGTCGCCATACTGTCCAGCAATGCTCGGCGGATTTGTGCGGGTGGAATGGAAGACCTCCCACCACGCGCCGACGAAGAAGGGGCCTCGGAGCGCTCCGGACCAGCGCCCACCATCTTTCAACACCTACCATGACAAAGAGTAAACGAAGTTACTACAACATAAAAAAATACCGACATGAATAATAATATATGATGTCTTTCATAACAAAATTGAAAAATATATATGATGTTTAAATCTACCCGATGAACACAATTATATATGATGTTTTTCATAACAAAATCGAAAAATATATGACCTAACTCATAATTCAAAAATATATGACCCCGTCGGCCTTTGGTGTCGTGGGTGTCGTGTCGGGGTCGAGGTGCCGTGTCGGGGTCAGGGTGTTGTTTCGGGGTCGGGGTGTCGGGG
>LR738714.1:112930490-113001268 GCA_902687465.1 Secale cereale | reverse complement strand
TGGGGGCGATGGCGGGCGGCAGGGGCGGCGGTGGTGGCTGTGTTCGTCGGGGAGGAGAGAGGGAGAGAAACAGAGAGATGGAGGGGCGGGGTGGGGATCGGCCGTTAGTTAGGTTAGTTTTTTGCCGTCCGCCCCACCTTTGTCGACCGCTTTTTTTGTCTTTGCCATCCGCTAGCAGACGGCAAAGAGGGGGGCATTAAGTTCCTTTTAATCAGCTCGTTAGTGGGGGCCATCTCTATCTTTGCCGTCCGCCAGCTGACAGCAAATATTCTTTGCCGTCCGCTCGCGGACGACAAAGCATTGGCTGATGGCAAATACCTTCTTTGCCATCAGCCAGTTCTTTGCCATCCGTTTTCTGTAAGCTGACGGCAAAGACCTTCTTTGCCATCAGCCAGCA
The DNA here is from genome assembly GCA_902687465.1 of Secale cereale. Taxonomy (NCBI): domain Eukaryota; kingdom Viridiplantae; phylum Streptophyta; class Magnoliopsida; order Poales; family Poaceae; genus Secale; species Secale cereale. The sequence continues at coordinate 113,000,871 of LR738714.1, read as the reverse complement.
GACGACAAAGAATTGGCTGACGGCAAATAAGCTAATTCCAGTAGTGAAGAACTCGTGAGAGAAGTTAGTATAAATTAATGCAAAATCTTCATTCTCTACTGTAGAAAATCACTAAAATTATAATTTAACATTGTATACTAAATGCCTCTGCATATTTAATAGTCCTATCCTTAAATAGAATCATAAAACACGCAAACATATGCAAACAATGCCAACATAACAGGAATATGTCTAAACATGACAATATGTAAAGAATGTAGTTTTCCTCATACTTCCCTAGCTCAAAAAATTCTGAAAAATTACCACGTTAAGAGAACTTATTAATGCTCACTACAAAAAAATCTCAAGATTTTATCACGTTCTGACTATCAAGAATAATTCAGACAATGATAGAAAACTTTCTGTTTTCAAACAACAATATATAGTCTTGCAAAATAAGCATGGTAAAGACTATACTTGACACTTTTATTGAAATACAAGACACAAAACATTATTCTAAATACCAGCAAGATAATCAAAACAAAATAAAATGACGCTCCAAGCAAAACTCATATCATGTGATGAATAAAAATATAGTCTCAAGTAAAATACCGATGGTAGTTAGAAAAAAGAGGGGATGCCACTCGTGGTATCCCCAAGCTTAGTTGCTTGATACGTCTTGAATATTATCTTGGGGTTGAGGGAGTCCTGGATTTGGGGGTCCTCGTATGTCCGGACTACTTGTTGTGGTCTAGACTGATGGGCCATGAAGATAAAGTAGAAGACCATCCCCCGTGTCCGGGTAGGACTCCTGTATATGTAGAAAGGCAAATTAGATATCCGGGTGTAATGTTTCCTTCCTCCGCAAGTCAACTCTGTACAACCCTAGGCTCCCTCCAGTGTGTATATAAACTGGAGGGTTTAGTCCGTAGAGGCTAACAGAACAATCATATACTAGACAACTAGGGTTTAGCCATTACGATCTCGAGATAGATCAACTCTTGTAACCTCTATATCCATCAAGATCAACGCAGTAGGAAGTAGGGTATTAGCTCCATGAAGAGGTCCCGAACCTGGGTAAACATCGTGTCCTAGTGTCTCTTGTAACCATCAATCCTTAGACTCACAGCTTGGGCCCCCCTACTCGGGATCAGTCGGTTTTGACACCGACAATGGTGCTTTCATTGAGAGCTTCGATCTGTAGTCATGAAAAGCGATATGTGGCTTAACTCGCCATCAACGACGATATTACTTTTGTAAAGAGCCTGACCTTGGGTCTTCCTCCAGTTCGGCGGATTCACAATATGTGCCTGCATGGCCGTTAAGACAACGACATCCCCTGCGAGCGCCAATCATCACTCCTACATCGGCCTCGAACACTCCAAAAAACAGATCCGGCGGATACCTCGTGCTTAAACGAGCTGCTAGATTGCATCGCCACCCTAGGGCTTTCTGTGGCCAATGATCGGATCGGGCTTAAACTCGACCAGGGCAGAGACAATTCCCCGCCAATCACTCATCTGGTGGCGGCCATCGAAGAACGGGCCGAAGACACTCTTCTCGAATCAGAGACCAGCTGTGTTCGGGTCTGCAAACCTTTTGAGCCGGATACCCTTCCCTCGGGCGGGACTCCACATCTTACGAGCTCAGGGTCGGACACAGAGCCCGGGGAGCGCTTAGATCCTCCTAGGCCCAAATTGACAACACCGGAGACTTTGCGACCTCCGAATGCTATGTTTGGTCGGGAATCAAATTTTTCCACACCCACCCACCACAATCAATACTCTCCAAGTAACTCTGGCACACCAGACATATATGACTTGATGTATGTGTGGCACCAACCTCAGGAGACATTCCATCACTTTTGGGCAAGGTTCCTACTTGCTAAAAACAAGATTAAAGATTCATGCAACGACGACGCGGTCCTGGTTTTTCATCACAACTGCACTAACGAGGGAATTTTGAACGCCCTCAACAGTCATCGCATACAGAGTTTCGCAGAATTGTCGCACTTAGTACGGAAGTACCGCGTGATGTAAAGCACATGGAAGGCCCAAAACACCCATCTGGAACAGCCCGTCTTCGGGCAATACGGCGCTAAAGCAAAGTGGACGAACCCTAACGGGGCATCCGATCATCAGCCCATCGGCAAGAAAAATAAACCCTTTACGGGATACAGGTCCGTGCTTGATGAACTCCTGGACAAACCCTGCCAAATACTTGCGATTTCTAGCACGACCCCAACTCACAGCCTTCGAGCGTGTTGGGTACTCCAGCAGGTAGCTAAAAGTGGCGAAGCCATCCTCGCCACCGCAACTCCAGAGAAACACCCTCCGGAGGAGGATGATTTAAAATCCTGACGGTCTTCGAGGCCTTTTCTTCAAATAATCGGCACAATAGGGCACTTCACGAACTCGCCGAGCTCCACCAAATAACCGCGGTAAGCCCATGGAACGACGCAACAATTACCTTCACCGCTGATGATGAACCAAGGGCCCGATCAGTCCGAGCACCAGGCGCTCTTGTGCTAAACAAAATAGTCGACGACTTTTGTCTTACCAAAGTGCTCATGGACAGCGACAGTGGACTTAACCTCATATACAAGGACATGCTCGAGAAAACGCAGGTCGATAACGCCAGCATTTAGCAAAGTAATACAATCTTTCAAGGAATTATCCCCAGCCGGGAGGCCAAATGTTCAGGAAGTATCAAACTCGATGTATTTGGCACACCTGAAAACTAACATGTCAGAAGGTCTCCTCTTTCACAGTTTTTCCTTCAACAACGGATACCACTCCCTTATAGGGCGATATGCTTTCTCACGCTTTCAAGCCATACCCCATTATGGGTACATGAAGCTTAAAATTCCAGGGCCCAATGGAATAATCGCAGTCACAAGTGATCCGGACAGAGCACTCCGTGCCGAAAACGAAACCGCATCCCTGGCTCTTGAGGCATTTTCCGAAGCCTTTGCGGCCGAAGAACTAACCATCTTGTGATCCACGGTGGACAAGGACAATGTGGTCCTCGATGAGAGGTCCAAATCCACCTCTTTCAAGCCAGCATATGAAATTGTTAAATTTCAGGTGCATCCGACGGACCCTAACAAAACAACATCCATTGGAGCACAGCTGGACACGACAGTAGATACCGCTTTACGCGCATTCCTGCACGAAAATTGGGATATATTCGCCTGGAACCCTTCAGACATGCCTGGGATCCCGCGCAGACTGGCCGAACACAGCCTCAATATCATCAAAGGATTCATATCGGTCAAGCAACCACTGCGACGATTTTCCAAACCCAAAAGAAAAGCCATGTGGGAGGAGCTAGCCAAATTACTTGAAGTCAGGTTCATCGGAGAAATTAAACACCCTGATTGTCTAGCCAACCTGGTCATGGTGTCGAAGAAGGATAAATCATGGCGCCTCTATGTAGATTTTAAAGACCTAAACAAGGCTTTCCCTAAGGACCCTTTTCCATTGCTCCGCATTGATCAGATCATTGATGCAACAACAAGACATGATTCACTCTGATTCCTCGATGCTTACTCCGAATATCGTCAGATAAAAATAAAGGAATCCGACTAGGCCACAACGGCGTTTATCACCCCGTACGGGCCTTTCTGTTTCAACACTATGCCTTTTGGGCTCAAAAACGCTGGAGCCACCTATCAATGCATGATTTAAACTGTAGCGACCAGACCTCAAACAGTCTGATCTCTGTGCATCAGTGTCATCCCTGGATCAGTAATGCTGACGCACACAATACTTGAAGGATTTATAACAGAGTGGCAATCACACACCTATTACATCGAAAGTTCCAAAGATGAACTTATTACAATAGAAATGGCTTAAGGCCATCTAACAATGATAATAGCGGAAGGCTTGGAAGATAAGTGAGTCCATCAACTCCAACGGCATCACTGAGTATAGAAGCACGACCTAAAGGCACCTGACTCGTCGTCTGAAAAGTCTGCAACATAAACGTTGCAGCCCGAAAACGGGTCAGCACATGGAATATGCTGGCAAAGTAACACATAAAGAGTAACAAAAGTAAGGCTATAGTATATGCAAATATGGCTGGTGGAAAGCTCTATGGTTATAGTCTTGTGTAAAGCCAATTTTTCCCTACTGCAAAAGAATAGATTTTAATTAACTATCATGGTTGAATCATCACTGAGAAGGTTCACCCAACTCAATCCCAATTAAAGTATATGCAAATATGGCTGGTGGAAAGCTCTATGGTTATAGTATATGCAAATATGGCTGGTGGAAAGCTCTATGGTTGAATCATCATTGAGAAGGTTCACCCAACTCAATCCCAATTAAAGTAAACATTAACCCAACAAATTAACTTTTAGAGTGCTGAGATACACATGATAATCCAAGTACCAGATACTCAAGACGTCCATAACCGGGGACACGGCTAATCATAATTAGTTTGTACACTCTGCAGAGGTTTGTGCACTTTTCCCCACAAGACTCAATCTCCTCCATTGGGGTTCTCGCACTACATGATGTTTGAGAAACGGATGACCGAGACATAGTCTTTCAGAAGCGCTAGCACCTTACGATCGGGTAGACAGTACCAACCTACATCCCCTACATCTGCTAGTCTACCACTGTAAGAGTTCGGACAACTTAGTCAACTATGCTAGAGCCCATAATAGCTTGTGGCTGCACACGGAAGTTTCTAGTATGAAATACATCATGATCCCTTTGAGCCTGGGTGGCGGTCCATAAAGAAAACAGGCAATCGCTGGAATACCCAGGTGCCTCAATCCACCAAGATGTGTGTTTAAGTTGCCACCTTAAATAAACCATTAATTTAACAATCTCACATCTGTCATGGATACACTCACCCAATCCACGTCTACTAGCATAGCATGGCATAATAAGCAAACGTAGAAGTAACTCACAGGGGTTTGAAAATAATGCAGGTAATAGGTTCTACCTCAATCTACTTCCCAGTCCCACAAGTTAAAGATCTTACTCATGCAAGTGTTTGAGGATAATACTAATGCAATGAAAACTGGGTATTGGAAGGTATGATCAAAGTGTTACTTGCCTTGCTGATGATCCGCGAAACCTAGAGATTCAATGTAGCAAGCAGCGCACTCCGGGTACTCTATCGCAAACAAACAAGTATACAATAAGTACTCATCTAATGCACAGATAAAACTCAAATAAGAGATCTAACCAGAAAGTTCAACTTAAGAACTCCGGTTTGCAAAAAGAAACAAACAAAACGAAACAACGAAAGTCAAACGACGAAAAGAACAGACTACGCTACCCATCTGGACCTAAGTCCAAATTTTTCAGAAGCAAAATCTTGGTTGACTAGGTTAAACGGAAAGAGGGTTTCGAGACGAAACTCCAGGCGCTTGAATCGCCTGATTCCGATAAACGACTGAAAAGATAAACTAGAACGAAGATCGGATCAGAAATCGCGATCAGAAAATAACCGCCAAAATCCGAGAAAAAGAAAAGCTAACGAACAGCTTAATGAATGGACGTTCATTAACTGGAACTAAACGACGAAAACGTTTGTTAAAACGAACGAACGGGTGAACGCTCGCTAAATAGCTAAACCGAAAAAACCGTTCTAATCTATAAAAACGAACTGGGTTTAAAAAACGGATCGGTTTTCTTCCGAAAACCGGCGGGCGGCGGGGCTACCTCGTCGGACTCCGGCGGGGCTCCGGCAGCTGCGGCGTGGGGTGGCGGGGTGGCGGGCTGCGACGGAAGGCGACGGCGGCAGACGGTTGGCGAGGCGCAAGCGGCGGCGGCGGCTGCTGCTGCTGGCGCGGCGGCGGCGCACGGCGTTGGCTGCGGGAGGCGAGGCAGGGCGAGGGCGAGGTTGCGGGGTGAGGGCGGGGCGGCGGCGGTATTTATGGAGGGGCTGCGGCTTGGAGGAGGGGGCAAGGCAGCGGCGGCGGCGACGGTGTTCGGCTCGAACACGAGTCCGGCGCGGCGAAGGAAGGCGGCGGCGGCCTGGCTCGGCTGGGCCTTCGGCCCAGTCGGGCACGAGAACTTTCTTTCTTTTTTTAACGCCGAATCTACGAAAAAAATCTAGAAAATAAAATAAAATTCTAAAAATGCCAAAACAAATTTTCACAGTCTAAATAAAATATTTAGAACAAGATGAACATTTTTCTTGGCCCTATATGCATTTTTTAAAACGTGCAATTTTTCCTAAATTCAAATAAAATTGCGAAAACTCCAAAATAAAACTTATTTGATTTTTTATTAAATCCTCAGTATTTCTTTATTTTAGGAGAGTCATTTTACTCCCTCTCTCATATTTTCATTTTAGAAATACTTGAAGATAAAATAAATAAAATCAATGATCCTATTTTCAAAATTTGAGAAACCTTAAATATGAAAATAACGAAATCCCCAACTCTCTCCGAGGGTCCTTGAGTTGCGTAGAATTTCTAGGATCCACCAAAAGCAAGAAAATATGATGTGCATTGATGATCTAGTGTATAACATTCCAAACTGAAAATTTGGGATGTTACAAACCTACCCCCCTTAGGATGAATCTCGCCCTCGAGATTCGGGTTGGCTAGAAAATAGGTGAGGGTGGTCCTTCTGTAGGTCTTCCTCTCGCTCCCAGGTTGCTTCATCCTCGGTGTGGTGGCTCCACTGAACTTTGCAAAACTTGATAACCTTGCTGTGGGTGACTCGGCTGGCATACTCAAGAATCTTGACTGGTTTGTCCTCATAGGTCAAATCACTGTCCAGCTGAATTGCTTCCAACGGCACTGTATCCCTCAGCGGTATCTCAGCCATCTCAGCGTGGTACTTCTTCAACTGGGAAACGTGGAATACATCGTGAACTCCTGACAATCCTTCAGGAAATTCCAACATGTAGGCTACTTCTCCCATACGTTCCAAAACTTTGTATGGTCCTACAAAACGGGGCGCTAACTTTCCTTTAACTCCAAAGCGCTTAACTCCTCGAAGCGGAGATACTCGAAGATAAACTCGGTCTCCGACTTCGTAAACTATCTCTTTGCATTTTGAATCCGCGTAGCTCTTCTGCCTGGACTGGGCTACCTTGAGTCTATCGCGAATCAATTTTACCTTCTGTTCGGACTCCTTAATTAAATCTGGTCCAAACAACTGGCGGTCTCCAACTTCATCCCAAGACAATGGGGTCCTGCACCTCCTTCCGTACAAAGCTTCGAAAGGGGCCATCTTCAGACTGGATTGATAACTGTTGTTGTAAGAGAACTCTGCATAGGAAAAATTGTCATCCCAACTGGATCCATAGTCTAACGCACAAGCTCTCAGCATATCCTTCAGAATTTGGTTGACTCTCTTGGTCTGTCCATCTGTCTGTGGATGAAAAGTTGTACTGAACTCTAGCCTGGTTCCCAAAGTTTCGTGTAACTGATTCCAGAACTTTGAGGTAAACTGGGTTCCTCTATCTGATACGATGCTCCTCGGAACTCCATGCAGGCATACGATCCTGGTCATGTATATCTTTGCTAACTTGGCACTGGTGTAAGTAGTCTTCACTAGGATGAAATGAGCTACCTTCGTCAAAAGATCGACTACAACCCAAATCGAGTCATAGCCTGAACGAGTTCTGGGTAATCCCATAATAAAATCCATGCCTAGCTTATCCCACTTCCATTCGCGTATTGGCAATGGTTGTAACAATCCTGCCGGCTTCTGATGCTCTGCCTTCACTCTCTGACATACATCACAAACTGCTACATACTCCGCAATATCCTTCTTCATACCGGTCCACCAGAAAGTATCCTTCAAGTCCGAGTACATCTTGGTATTTCCTGGGTGAATCGAGTATGGTGAATCATGGGCCTCTTGCAGAATCAACTTCCAGATCCCTGGGTCGTTAGGCACATATACACGATCTTCAAACCATAGGGTGTCGTGCTCATCCTCACGAAATCCTTTAACCTTTCCTTTGCTCATATTATCCTTTATAGAGGCAACCTCCTCATTAGTCTTTTGAGCTTCTCTGATATTATCCATCAAGGTAGACTGAATCCCCAGTGTTGCTACATAGCCTCTCAGAACTATCTCCAAACATAGCTCACGAAGGTCCTAGGCTAACTCTTTCGGTAAATCCTCCGTCATTAGTGTGTTGACATGGCTCTTACGGCTTAGCGCATCGGCTACCACGTTAGCCTTTCCGGGATGATAATGCAATCTCATGTCATAATCCTTGATGAGTTCCAACCATCTCCTTTGCCTGAGATTTAGCTCCTTCTGAGTGAATATATACTTCAAACTCTTGTGATCCGTATATACTTCACAATGGTTTCCAATGAGGAAATGTCTCCAAGTCTTCAATGCATGTACTGCGACTGCTAATTCCAAATCATGAGTGGCATAGTTCAACTCATGAGGTTTCAGTTGTCGTGAAGCATACGAAACAACCCTTCCTTCCTGCATAAGAATTGCTCCAAGTCCTCGACATGAAGCGTCGCAATACACCTCATAGTCCGTATGTTGATCTGGCAGAATCAACACAGGTGATGAGACCAAATGTTTCTTTAATTCCTGGAAAGTGGCCTCACATTCTTCAGTCCATTTGAACTTGGTATCCTTCTTCAACAATTCCGTCATAGGCTTTGCAATTTTTTAGAAATTCTCGATGAATCTCCGGTAGTATCCTGCAAGTCCAAGAAAACTCCGGATCTCTCCAACTGTTATCGGTGCTTCCCAATTTGTCACAGTGTCAACCTTGGCGGGATCTACTGCTATTCCTTCTCTGGATATAACGTGTCCGAGGAATCCAACTCCCTTCAACTAAAACTCACATTTGCTGAACTTGGCGTATAACTGATGTTCTCTGAGCTTCTCAAGTACCAAACGCAAATGCTCCTTATGTTCCTCTTCATCCTTTGAGAAGATCAATATATCATCTATGAACACCACGACGAACTTATCCAAGAACTCCATAAACACATTGTTCATCAAGTTCATAAAGTATGCCGGTGCGTTATTCAGACCAAAAGACATAACGGTATACTCGTAAAACCCATACCTGGTGGTAAAGGCCGTCTTAGGTATATCCTGCTCTTGAATCTTCAACTGATGGTATCCTGATCGCAGGTCGATTTTGGAAAATACCTTAGCTCCTTGCAATCTATCGAACACATCATTGATCATCGGCAGTGGGTACTTGTTCTTGATTGTTACTTCATTCAATCCTCGATAATCAACAACCATTCTTAACGATCCGTCCTTCTTGTCCACTAGAAGTACTGGCGATCCCCAAGGCGAAGAACTTGGGCAAATGTAACCTTTATCCAGTAACTCCTTAATCTGTTTCTTAATCTCCTCCAAATCCTTTGCAGGCATCATGTATGGTCTCTTAGATATTGGCCCTGTGCCTGGCAAAAGTTCGATCAAAAACTCAATATATCTATGTGGTGGCATGCCTGGCAACTCCTCTGGAAATACGTCAGGGAAATCTTTCACCACTGGAACTTCCTCTTGAACAACTCCTGATACGGAATTTACTCTGTTCCTCGTCGGCACATGCCGGGATACATACTTGATCCTTCTTCCTTCTGGCATAGTAAGCAAAATGGACTTACTAGCGCATTCAATGTTCCCTCTGTACTTAGATAACCAATCCATGCCTAATATCACATCCAATCCTTGAGATTCCAATACTATTAGGTTCGAAGGGAATATGTAGTTACTAATCCTTAATGGCAACTGATCACACCATAATCTGGCCATATACTCTGCTCCAGGCGAGGTTACTAACATGGGTGACCTAAGGGCTTGGGTTGGCAGCTTATACTTATCCACAAATCCCCTCGAAATGTATGAATGTGATGCACCAGTATAAAAAAGAACGAGTGCAGTAAAGGACTTAACTAAAAACTTACTTATTACTGCATCTGGCTGAGCTTCAACCTCCTCCACGCTAACGTGGTTCACTTGTCCCCTATTAAAAGTGTTCGGCTTCTTCCCAGAGCTTACATTGCCATTTCCATTCTGGGCTTCTGGACATTCATTGGCGTAATGTCCCGTCTTCTAGCACTTATAGCAAGTGACTTGGCTCAGGTCTCGCTTGGCTGGTGTTGATGGGTTGGTACGGTTATATCCATTGCTTCCCCCATTCGCATTACCATTCTTGGGGCCACTATGATTGTGCGAGCTACCACCTCCATGGGTATGTTGAAATTGTCCTACCGGTTTATGGGTAAAACGTGGCTTCTATTGAGCTCCAGAATTGTACTTTCCTTGTCCATACTTCCTCTTGCGGTTTTCAATCTGTTGGTGCTTCCCTTCATTCATTAGAGCTCAACCAATTCCTGGTAGTTGTTGAAGCTTGCTACCATCAACTGTACGCTCATCTCATCATTCAGCCCTTCCATAAATATTTCCTGCTTAGCGGCATCTGTGGCCACATCATTTGGGGCATAACGAGATAGAGTACTAAACTCATCTACGTATTGAGCCACAGTACGATTTCCTTGGCGCAAGTTGCGAAACTCTCGCTTCTTCATGCTCATAGCTCCAGTTGAGACATGGGCAGTACGGAAAGCTTGCTGAAACTGATCCCAAGTAACATTGGCTATGGGGAAAGTGGCTGTGTAGTTCTCCCACCATGCTGCGGCTGGTCCAGACAACTGATGTGCGGCAAATCACACCTTCTCAGCATCCGAGCAATTAGCGGTGGCCAAATCCCTTCCAATCTTGCGCAGCCAGTCATCAGCGACTATTAGTTCAATGCTGCTAGCAAACACCGGTGGTTGTAACCTTAGGAAACGGGTCAGGTTATCCACGGGTGGTGGTGGTGGAGGGTTGTTGTTGTTCTGGTTGTTCTGAGTGTTCTGGACAAGAAGTTGCATCAAAGTGTTCTGCTGCTGGATCAACTGAGTGAGCTTAGGGGGAAACTGGAATTCTGGATCACGTCTTGGAGGCATCTGATGGGTGTAGAGGGAAGAGATTAGAATAGAAATGAGGTCTAAGGGAAAATCACTACCCAAACGCACATGAGATGAACACAAACATATCACACCAAGATCAATTTCAAAACAAGGGCTTACACAGATCTAACGTTACAAAAGTGCTCTAAGTCTACTATATGGGAAAAAATACTAGTCATTGGGTGGTCATCTAGAAATTTTGATCGGCAGAAGATTCCATAATGTCTGCTCCAGCTTCATCTTCATAGTCTTCATCATCACTATCATTGGGGTCTGAGTCCGTGTCGTCGAGGATGATGTAGTCTTCAGGACAAATCTCCTTGGGTTCCTCTTCCTCTTCTTCCCCTCCTGGTGCTGGATCTCCCATGAATACTCCTAGCTTCCGTGCCAAATCAGCATTCTTCTCCACAAGTATTAACATCTCCTCCTCGCATCCGTTGCGTGTTGACTTGAGTTCCTCCTCTAACTCCAAGTTTCGGGTTAGTGCTTTCTTCAAGTCTATCATCCCTGCACACATCTGGTGCTCCTGGCGATGAATGTGCTGGTTTAACTCTTGAATGAACACGGCAATGGACCTGTCCTTCCGGGTGTTGATCATGTCCCACTGCTCATCTCGGCGTCCACAAATCTGGTAGATAGTGTCCTTCAGCTCCTGCTTGTAGACTTCTCCCATCCTTCCCATAGTGATGTGGGCTGCCATACTCCTGCCTAGGCTCCAGGTGGGCGGATCAAAGGAAAACTCTATGGGTGCGGTGACGGGCATGAACGTCCTTCCTGGAACTTGAACCTGAATCAACCAGCGCTCCTCTTCAGGTAAAGTGGCGTTGTAGGTTCCGGTGAAGCTTGGTACTCCAATGTTTAGATATCTAGTGACTTCCTTCAAATGACGTCCAAACGGTGTATCTTCATCAGGTTGCGTGAACTTGTTCCTTGCATCCGCCATCCTAAAAGAGTAGAAAATATGAGGAGTCAGAAATGAGAAGAGTGAATAGTGTTCTAGAGTTTTAGCTTAGTGGTCGTGTCCTACAGTCAGCCTGTGCTCTGATACCATCTTGTAGCGAGCAGACCTCAAACAGTCTGATATCTGTGCATCCGTGTCATCCCTGGATCAGTAATGCTGACACGCACAGTCCTTGAAGGATTTATTACAAAGTGGCAATCACACACCTATTACATCGAAAGTTCCAAAGATGAACTTATTACAATAGAAATGGCTTAAGGCCATCCAACAACGATAACAACGGAAGGCTTGGAAGATAAGTGAGTCCATCAACTCCAACGGCATCACTGAGTATAGAACCACGACCTAAAGGCACCTTACTCATCGTCTTAAAAGTCTGCAACATGAACGTTGCAGCCCGAAAACGGGTCAGCACATGGAATATGCAGGCAAAGTAAAACATAAAGAGTAACAAAAGTAAGGCTATACTATATGCAAATATGGCTGGTGGAAAGCTCTATGGTTATAGTCTTGTGTAAAGCCAATTTTTCCCTACTGCAAAGGAATAGATTTTAATTAACTATCATGGTAGTTGAAACATCATTGAGAAGGTTCACCCAACTCAATCCCAATTAAAGTAAACATTAACCCAACAAATTAACTTTTAGAGTGTTGAGATACACATGATAATCCAAGTACTAGATACTCAAGACGTCCATAACCGGGGACACAGCTAATCATGATTAGTTTGTACACTCTGCAGAGGTTTGTGCACTTTTCCCCACAAGACTCAATCTCCTCCGTTGGGGTTCTCGCACTACATGATGTTTGAGAAACGGATGACCGAGACATAGTCTTTCAGAAGCGCTAGCACCTTATGATCGGGTAGACAGTACCAACCTACATCCCCTACATCTGCTAGTCTACCACTGTAAGAGTTCGGACAACTTAGTCAACTATGCTAGAGCCCATAATAGCTTGTGGCTGCACACGGAAGTTTCTAGTATGAAATACCTCACGATCCCTTTGAGCCTGGGTGGCGGTCCATAAAGAAAACAGGCAATCGCTGGAATACCCAGGTGCCTCAATCCACCCAGATGTGTGTTTAGGTTGCCACCTTAAATAAACCATTAATTTAACAATCTCACATATGTCATGGATACACTCACCCAATCCACGTCTACTAGCATAGCATGGCATAACAAGCAAACGTAGAAGTAACTCACAAGGGTTTGAAAATAATGCAGGTAATAGGTTCTACCTCAATCTACTTCCCAGTCCCACAAGTTAAAGATCCTACTCATGCAAGTGTTTGAGGATAATACTAATGCAATGAAAACTGGGTATTGGAAGGTATGATCAAAGTGTTACTTGCCTTGCTGATGATCCGCGAAACCTAGAGATTCAAAGTAGCAAGCGGCGCACTCCGGGTACTCTATCGCAAACAAACAAGCATACAATAAGTACTCATCTAATGCACGGGTAAAACTCAAATAAGAGATCTAACCAGAAAGTTCAACTTAAGAACTCCGGTTTGCAAAAAGAAACAAACCAAACGAAACAACAAAAGTCAAACGACGAAAAGAACCGACTACGCTACCAATCTGGACCTAAGTCCAAATTTTTCAGAAGCAAAAGCTTGGTTGACTAGGTTAAACGGAAAGAGGGTTTCGAGGCGAAACTCCAGGCGCTTGAATCGCCTGATTCCGATAAACGACTGAAAAGATAAACTAGAACGAAGATCGGATCAGAAATCGCGATCAGAAAATAACCGCGAAAATCCGAGAAAAAGAAAAACTGACGAACAGCTTAACAGACGGACGTTCGTTAACTGGAACTAAACGACGAAAACGTTCGTTAAAACGAACGAACGGGTGAACGCTCGCTAAATAGCTAAACCAAAAAAAACCTTCTAATCTAAAAAACGAACTAGGGTTTAAAAAACGGGTCGGTTTTCTTCCGAAAACCGGCGGGCGGCGGGGCTACCTCGTCGGACTCCGGCGGCTGCTGCGTGGGGTGGCGGGCTGCGGCGGAAGGCGGCGGCTGCTGCTGGCGCGACGGCGGCGCACGGCGTCGGCTGCGGGAGGCGAGGCGGGGTGAGGGCGAGGTCGCGGGGTGAGGGCGGGGCGGCGGCGGTATTTATGAAGGGGGGGCTGCGGCGGCGACGGTGCCCGGCTCGGACACGAGTCCGACGCGGCGAAGGAAGGCGGCGGCGGCCTGGCTCGACTGGGCCTTCGGCCTAGTCGGGCACGGGAACTTTTTTTAACGCCGAATCTACGAAAAAAAATCTAGAAAATAAAATAAAATTCTAAAAGTGCCAAAACAAATTTTCACCGTCTAAATAAAACATTTAGAACAAGATGAACATTTTTCTTGGCCCTAAATGCATTTTTGAAAACATGCAATTTTTCCTAAATTCAAATAAAATAGCAAAAACTCCAAAATAAAACTTATTTGATTTTTTTATTGAATCCTCGGTATTTCTTTATTTTGGGAGATTCATTTTACCCCCTCTCTCATATTTTCATTTTAGAAATACTTGAAGATAAAATAAATAAAATCAATGATCCTATTTTCAAAATTTGAGAAACCTCAAATATGAAAATAACGAATTCCCCGACTCTCTCTGAGGGTCCTTGAGTTGCGTAGAATTTCTAGGATCCACCAAAAGCAAGAAAATATGATGTGCATTGATGATCTAGTGTATAACATTCCAAATTGAAAATTTGGGATGTTACACAAACATGCTTAGAGAAACAAATTGGCCAAATAGTGCAGGCATACGTGGACGATGTAGTCATTAGGACTAAACACGTCGAATCACTGGTGGACGATCTCTGCCTCACACTGAACATCCTTTGAACATATGACATACGGCTCAATCTAGAAAAATGCATCTTTCGCGTTCGAGCCGGAATGCTACTGGGGTTCATTGTTTCCCATAGAGGAATTGAAGCAAACCCGGCCAAAAGCCGAGCTTTGTCACAACTGGCCACACCAACCGACCTAAAACAGGTTCAAAAGCTAGCAGGGTATGTAGTGGCCTTTAGCCGCTTCATCTCCAGATTAGGAGAAAAAGCACTACCACTTTATAGATTTGTCAAGCGCACGGGCAACTTTGAATGGACAGAGACGGCTACAGCCGAATTGGAAGAAATAAAAACCCTATTAGCGGGCAACCCAATCCTAGCCGCCCAAGTGTTGGTGAGCCAATGTTGCTGTATATACCAGCAACTCACCAGGTTGTCAGGGTTGTGCTCGTTGTTGAACAAGAGGAAGAGGGACATAAATTCCCCATCCAGAAACCAGTCTACTACGTATCGGAGGTTCTCACACCGTGAAATCACGATAGCCCCATTATCAAAAGATTGCTTATGCGATGTTTATGGCATCACGGAAGCTACGACACTACTTTCAAGAGTGTTCGATCACAGTGGCATCCGAGGTACCACTTAATGATATTGTAAACAATAAGGATGCCACTGGCCTCATAGAAAAATGGGCCATTGAGCTCTTACCATTCGAAATAACATACAGGCCACATTGCGCTATTAAATCCTAGGTGTTGTCCGACTTTGTTGCAGAGTGGACGGAAGCCGAACTCCCTAAAGAGTACAGTTCATACTCCAACTAGACCATGTATTTCGATGGTTAAAAGATGCTAGCCGGACTAGGGGTTGGCGTCATCTTGACATCCCCCACAGGGGACACGGTCCGCTATGTATTACAAATCATGTATACGGACTAAAACAATGCTATCGAACATGAGGCATTACTACATGGTCTCTGCATGGTTGTATCCATGGGCATACAACGCCTAGAGGTGCGCGGAGACTCAAACCTCGCAATATCTTAGGTAAACATAGAATTTGATGCGAAAGATCCAAAAATGGTGGGTTATCGAAACGCCATATTAAAAATATCGGCTCGGTTTGAGAGGCTTGAATTTCATCACATCGCTCGAGACATTAATCAGGCAGCAGACATACTTGCTCGCATGGGCACCAAGCGTGACCCAGTCCCACCTACCACCTTTGTGGAAAGGATGTTCAAGCCATCTCTAGTATGGCAGGACGAGAGCAAAGACGCTAGTTCAGACCCGAGCACACCACTGGTAGCCGAACATAATGCAGGTATTATCGAGGATCCGGATGCAGAAATAACACCTTCGGCTTCCCTCTGCGAAGGGCCTATCTAATGTTCTTGCCTTATACCTTATACAAGAGTCATGGTGATCTTCACCTTTTTTTACATTTTATCCTTTGGCGAGCACATTGTGTTGGAAAGATCCTGACATATATACCCAATTGGATGTAAGCTATCGTGAACTATTATTGTTGACATTACCCTTGAGGTAAAAGGTTGGGAGGCAACACTATAAGCCCCTATCTTTCTCTGTGTCCGATTAAAACTCCATACCCATAAGTATTGCGTGAGTGTTAGCAATTGTGAAAGACTAAATGATAGTTGGGTCTGTGGACTTGCAGAAAAGCTCTTATATTAACTCTTTCTGATGTTATGATAAATTGCAATTGCTTCAATGGACGAGATCATAGTTTGTTAGTTTTCAATGAAGTTTCTGATTCATACTTCACATTGTGAATAGATTGTTACTTTAGCCTAGAGGTGTGTGTGTGTGTGTGTGTGTGTGTGTTGCTGTTATAAGAATGATCATGATGCCCTCATGTCTATATTCTATTTTATCGACACCTCTATCTCTAAACATGTGGACATATTTTTCGATATCGACTTCCACTTGAGGACAAACGAGGTCTAAGCTTGGGGGAGTTGATACGTCTATTTTGCATCATGCTTTTATATTGATGTTTATTGCGTTATGGGTTTTATTACACATTATGTCACAATACTTATGCCTTTTCTCTCTTATTTTACAAGCTTTACATGAAGAGGGAGAATGCCGGCAGCTGGAATTCTGGGCTGGAAAAGGAGGAAATATTGGAGACCTATTCTGCACAACTCAAAAAGTCCTGAAACTCCACGAAAGTCAGTTTTGAAAATATAAAAAATATAGGGCGAAGAAAGCACCAGAGGGGGGGCACCCAACGTCCACGAGGGTTGGGGGCGCGCCCTACCCCCTGGGCGCGCCCCCTGTCTTGTGGGCCACCTGGCAGCTCCGCGATGCCCATCTTCGGGTATAAGGTGTCTTCTGCCCTAGAAAAATTCATAAGGAGGCTTTGGGGATGAAGCGCCACTGTCTCGAGGCCGAACCTTGGCGAAACCAATACAGGGCTCCGGGGGAGCTGTTCTGCCAGGGAAACATCCCTCCGACAAGGGGAAATCGTCACCATCGTCATCAGCATCGATCCTCTCATAGGGAGGGGGTCAATCTTCATCAACATCTTCACCAGCACCATCTCCTCTCAGACCCTAGTTCATCTCTTGTATCCAATCTTTGTATCAAAACCTCAGATTGGTACCTGTGGGTTGCTAGTAGTGTTGATTACTCCTTGTAGTTGATGCTAGTTGGTTTACTCGGTGGAAGATCACATGTTCAGATCCATTATGCATGTTAATATCCCTCTGATTAGGAACATGAATATGATTTGTGAGTAGTTACATTTGTTCCTGAGGACATGGGAGAAGTCTTGCAATAAGTAGTCATGTGAATTTGGTATTTGTTCGATATTTTGATGAGATGTATGTTGTCTTTCCTCTAGTGGTGTTATGTGATCGTCGATTACATGACACTTCACCATTGTTTGGTCCTAGAGGAAGGCATTAGGAAGTAACAAGTAGATGATGGGTTGCTAGAGTGACAGAAGCTTAAACCCTAGTTTATGCGTTGCTTCGTAAGGGGCTGATTTTGACCCATATGCTTCATGCTATGGTTAGGTTTACCTTAATACTTCTTTTGTAGTTGCGGATGCTTGCAATAGAGGTTAATCATAAGTGGGATGCTTGTCCAAGTAGGGGAAGTACCCAAGCATCGGTCCACCCACATACCAAATTATCAAAGTAACAAACGCGAATCATATGAGCGTGAAGAAAACTAGCTTGACGATAATTCCCATGTGTCCTCGGGAGCGCTTTCCTTTATATAAGAGTTTGTCCAAGCTTGTCCTTTGCTAAAAAAAGGATTGGTACATATTGCTGAACCTTATTTACTTTTATTACTTGTTACTGTTACCAATTACCTTATCACAAAACTATCTGTTACCGATAATTTCAGTGCTTGCAGAGAATACCTTACTGAAAACTGTCTATCATTTCCTTCTGCTCCTCGTTGGGTTCAACACTCTTACTTATCAAAAGGACTATGATAGATCCCCTACACTTGTGGTTCATCATGACTATTTTCTGGCGCCGTTGCCGGGGAGTGAAGCGCCTTTGGTAAGTGGAATTTGGTAAGGAAAAATTTATATAGTGTGCTGAAGTTTACTGTCACTTGTTACTATGGAACATAATTCTTTCAGGGGCTTGTTTGGGGTATCTTCACCCCGACCAGTAGAGAAAAGAGTTGCTCCTCAACCTACTGAACCTACTAAAAATGTTTACTTTGAAATTCCTTCGGGTATGATAGAGAAACTACTAGCTAATCCCTTTACAGGAGATGGAACATTGCATCCCGACTTGCACCTAATCTATGTGGATGAAGGTTGTGGATTATTTAAGCTTGCAGGTATGCCAGAAGATGTTATCAAGAAGAAGTTCTTCCCTTTATCTTTGAAGGGAAAGACATTGACATGGTTTAGGCTATGCGATGATATTGGATCCTGGAACTACAACCGATTGAAATTGGAATTTTATCAGAAGTTTTATCCTATGCATTAGGTTCATCGTGATCATAATTATATATATAATTTTTGGCCTCGCGAAGGAGAAAGTATTGCTTAAGCTTTGGGGAGGCTTAAGTCAATGCTATATTCATGCCCCAATCATGAGCTCTCAAGAGAAATTATTTTTCAAATTTTTTATGCTCGGCTTTCTCTCGATAATCGCTCCATGCTCGATACTTCTTGCACTGGTTCTTTTATGATGAAGACTATTGAATTTAAATGGGATTTATTGGAAAAAATTAAATGCAACTCTGAACATTGGGATCTCGACGAAGGTAAGGAGTCAGGTATAACACCTAAGTTTGATTGTGTTAAATCTTTTATGGGTACCGATGTTTTCCGTGAATTTAGCACTAAATATGGACTTGACTCTGAGATAGTAGCTTCTTTCTGTGAATCATTTGCTACTCATGTTGACCTCCCTAAGAAGAAGTGGTTTTAATACCATCCTCCCATTGAAGTAAAAGTAGTTGAACCTGTTAAAGTTGAAGAAAAGACTATCACTTATAATGTTGATTCTATTGTTCCTACCGCTTATATTGAGAAACCACCCTTCCCTGCTAGAATAAAGGATCATGCTAAAGCTTCAACTATGGTTCGTAAGAGTAATTCTAGAACACCTAAACCCTCTGAGCAAATTAAAGTTGAACCTTGTGTTGCTATGGTTAAGGATCTCTTGGTTGATGATATTGATGGGCATGTTATTTACTTATGTGATGAAGCTGCTAGAATTGCTAGACCCGATACTAAAAATAAACATACACCTGTTGTAGGCATGCCTGTTATTTCTGTTAAAACAGGAGATCAATGCTATCATGGTTTATGTGACATGGGTGCTAGTGCTAGTGCAATACCTCATTCCTTATACGAAGAAATTATGCACGATATTGCACCTGCTGAGACACTATTTCACCAGTTGGGATTGTTAGAGATGTTGAAGTCTTGTGTGGGAAAGTTAAATACCCTACTGATTTTCTTATTCTTGGTTCCCCACAAGATGATTTTTGCCCCATTATATTTGGTAGACCCTTCTTGAATACTGTTAATGCTAAGATAGACTGCGAAAAGGATGTTGTTACTATTGGTTTAGGGGATATGTCTCATGATTTTAACTTTGCTAAATTTCATAGACAACCCCATGATAAAGAATTGCCTAGTAAGGATGAAATTATTGGTCTTTCTTCTGTTGCTGTGCCTCCTAACGATCCTTTAGGACAATATCTTCTAGACCATGAAAATGATATGTATATGAATGTCGGGGGAAACTGTCCACCACGAGCACCTATGGGACCGGAGCCCCTTGTTCGTGCGGTAAGGGAGCGGAGGGAGTACAAAGAGCAGATCGTAGAACACATGCGGGCAGTTTACCCAGGTTCGGGCCGCGATGGACGCGTAAAACCCTACTCCTGCTTAGATTGTATTGAATGTTGGAGCTCGGGAGCTTGAAGAACTAGCTACACCGAGTGAATGAGCGATCTAGGTTCCGAACCCCTTCTACGTTGTGCATGGGCCTCCTTTTATAGCTCAAGGGGTCACCGACAGGTGTCAACGTAGGAGAAAGGGGTAAAAATGTAATTGTGGTGGTAGTTGTAACAGTGCGGGAACAGTGGACAAACAGTGGATGAACAGTGGTCATCACCCACTTTGACAGTGGGGGACAAGAGCATTAAATGCCCATCGCCGTCGACCCCAAAAGCGCTCGCCCTTGCGTCTCCGTTCGCCACGGCGATAGCCTCGTCACCGTGAAGTGCCACCGTGTCCCCCAGGCTGCACAGCCATCCGCCACGCGTCCCTGGAAGGGCCCCAGGGCGACGCATGGGTCGATGAGCTGGAGCGCGGGCACACAGTGTGAGTTCCCCCGGCAAGCACCTTGTCGGGGTCCTGATCTTGTCGGGCCGGGAAGCTTGTCGCTCCCCGGGTCTTGCCGGGGCGCAGGGTGCGCCGAGGCGTGTCTTCTGGTCTTCCTGGCAAACTCCTCTTGCCAGGGCCTTGAGTTAAATGAGGTAATCTTGAGCCTGGGACGGCCTTCCCGGCAAGCTCCACTTGCCGGGGCCTTGATCTTCTGTCTTGTATACTTTGTTTTTGAATGGCTTAATAAGGACCAGAGAGGTTTCCGGCAAGCACGTGGTAGACCCTACCGCGGGAAGCTGCTACTGCCCGTGCACAAGTTGGGGTACTAAGGTACCCCTATCTTAGTACACCGACAGGAGCCCCCGGGCCTGGGCCACACATGGTGCCGAGCGCTGTTGGGCCAGGCCCAAAACAGTGCACGGGCACGCGCGGCCCACGCGAGCCGTAATTCCCCTTCCGCATCCGCCGCGTCCCTCCCTAACGGCACGCGTCGATTGCGGCGTCGTGGGAGGGAACGTGGCCACGTTCTTTAATGGGAAATGCGGAGCGTCCCCCACTTCCCCCTTAAAAGCAGAAGAAGCAGGGGCCGTTACCTTACTTCGTCTTCATTGCTTCTTCCACCTCCAGAAACCCCCCTCTGCGCTCCGCCTCCTCACCTCCTCCGCCGTCTCTCGCATCTGCGGCGCCGCCGGACTCCTCGTCCCCTTCCCTCGCCGCCTCCGCCATGGCCCCGAAGACCGAGAAGGCGAAGGCGGAGAAGGCCAAGAAAGAGAAATCCGAGCAGGCGGCGAAGCTTGCTCTCCTGCGGAAGAGGAATGTCGTCTTCGCGCCAAGGCTCAGCGCGCGGGAGCTCTGGAACAAGTACTATCTGTTCTGGGCCAAGAAGACCAAGGCGCATCCCCGCACCCGAGTCTACCCGGCCGCCGCCAGAGATCTGTACCCCAGCGGATATTTCTTCTTTGCTGCCTTCTTCCACTGCGGCCTTTGTCCTCCATTCTCTGAATTTTTCTGCGACATTATGAACACCTACAACCTCCATCTTTTAGACTTCACCCCTAACGCCATCCTCACGATGGCGGTTTTCGCACATCTGTGCGAAAACTACATAGGGATCTATCCAAACGTAGCACTCTTTAGGCACTTCTTTATGCCTAGAGTAGAGGCCGGCGCCCCCCTCTCCGGGGGGATCTCTTGGATCTTCCGCTTAAACAAGAAGGAATCTTATCTGAAAGGGGAGCTCCACGGCAAGTGGGAGGAGTGGCGCGCGGATTGGTGCTGGATAGTGGAGGACGAGCCGCAGCCTTTCACTGCGCCGCGCACAACTGCTATAGTGCGCGGCAGGGACTGGAGTGATTTGGCCGCCGATGACATCAAGCTCAACGTTGCCCTTGTCAGGATTCTTCGTCTCCGGGTAGCCAAGTTGACCATCGGAGAGGTAGGAGCAGACTTTCTCCGCCGCCGCATTGCTCCTTTACAGGAAAGGAAAAGGCCAGCATGGGAGTTTGGCAATGCGGCGGACGTAATGAGGTTGCGCCCGGGGCTGAATTACAACTTCACGGCGCTGGAACTGAAGGGAATGCTTCGGGAGCTTTTCAAGCACGACCCAGCTCACCCAGAATGGTTTAGATCTCCCCGGGGAGTAGTACCTTTATGCAACAGCACCGCCCGGGACGCCTTGCGAGCGATGATGCCCGCATGTGACTCACACGGCGTCGACCCAACATGGATTGTACCCACGCCGGACGCCATTATGAGCTTCTTCGATAACTTGGTTGAGGTGCCGAAGAACACCGATGAGATCAAGGGTCTTACCCGGGCCACCACGGATCGGGAGATAGCTTATATCGCTACCCGGGTAGAAGAGGCCGCCGCAGCCGCAGCGGTAGGAGAATTCGGGTTCACCGTCGACGAGGCAGAGGCTGAGGACGCGTCGTGCCAGGCCGAGGAGGCAGAGATCCGGAGACTTCTCAATCTACCGGCCGACGAGCTCGCCGGGGTCCCCTCTCTGAGGCATGCCGGGATCCCCGGAGTTGTGAGAGAGGCCGCGGCAAGAGGCAAGGTTGCCGGAGGAAGCAGAGGTGCCGGAGGGGGCGGAGCTGCCGGAAGGAGCAAGGCTGCGGGGCAGGGTGCTGGGCCCAGCGAGCCCACCGAGGAGGAGGAGGAGGAGGACGCCGGAGCCGACGAGGATACCGGCGGATCTCTGGGGCTCGACGATGACATCTCCTCGTCCTCGGAGAGCTCCCCGCCCCGGGCAAGTCCCAAGCGAACACCGCCGAAGCGCCTCCGCAAGGCGGCTACGACGACGAGGACGCAGGCGCCTCGACAGCAGCCCGCTCGCCAGGCGACGCGCGCCACCAGAGCGAGCCAGACCGCGACGGAGGCGCCCCGCGCACCAGCGCCAAGCGGAGGAGGAGCCTCCCAAAGCGGAGCGGCTGCTCCGCCTGCTCCCCGGGCCTCGACGCCAACAGAGGCTGGGGCTTCGCAGCCCCCAGCCCCGGGGACCGCCAAGCGCCCGAGGGAGCCTTCTCCTCCCGCTCCTCGCGCAGACGCGCCTCAGGTGGAGTTCGACTTCTCCGCCCTGAGCGACAACGACGACGAGGAACAAGAGTAAGGACTTGTATTCTGTAGCTTCTTCAATTCGGTCTTGATTCTTTCGCTGAAGATTCTGATCTTGCTTCTTGCTTTGATTTCAGGACCCTGGCCCAGCGAGCGGCGAAGAAGGCCAAGGTTCCCGTAGTCGAGGTCGAGGACGACTCGCCCGTCGCGGCGACAGGGGACGCGCCGGCGACGAGCTTGACGGACCCAAGCGCTGCTCCGAGGAGCAGCCCCCAGCGCAGCCCCCAGCGTAAGTCTGGTCTTGAACTCTCCGCTCGCCGGGCGCGCCTGGAGTTTTTGCCTTGTACTAACATCTTGTTGCTTTGTTCGTCTTGCTTGTCTTGTGCAGAAACGGAGCCGCGGCCGCAGGAGCGCCCGGAGACCACTCCCGAGGAGCCGCAGGCCCCGCCGTCCCCGCCAAGGACGAACTCTCCGGCAAGGGAGAGCGCTCCGCCAAGGGCGGGTACTCCGCCAAGGGCGAGTACCCCGCCAAGGGCGAGCAGCCCAGCGAGGGCGGCTACCCCGCCAAGGGAGAGCTCCCCGGCGAGGGAGCCTGTCGTCGACGAAGTCCGTGAAGGTAAGCCTTGCAACCTCGTCTTCTTTGACTCGTCTTTTTTTGGATATTTGCTTGAACTTTTCCTTTTCTTCTTTTCTTCTAGACCCTCCCGCGCCGGACCGGATGGAGACCGAGGTCGTCGGCGAGGAGGGCGCGCAGGGCGACGGCGGCAACGCCCCTGTCGTCGAAGACGTGGCAGGAGCCGACGAGCCTGCGGCCGAGGAGACTGCTCCGGCTGCGGACGCAACGGCCGGGGAGGGGGACGGCGGCCACACTGCCGGCCCGGAGGCGGCAGGAGCGTCCAGCGCTGCGCCGGCCGCCGATCCCTCCACCGAGAAGGAGAAGTCCGCCTTCTACCTTGAGGCTCCCAACGGCGTCTTCATACAGGTGCCGTGGGGATCCTCGTCGCGAGCCCCCGAGGAGGGAAAGACCTTCGATGGGGAGGTCCTCGCCTCCGCGGGGCTGAAGATCGTCGAGGCGCCTGGCGGGAACGACGAGCCCGAGGAGGAGAAACTGCTTCACCGGCTCCTGGCCCTTTACCGGGCCAGGCAGGCGAAACTTGAGTCTCGGGAAGCCCTCACCGCCAAGGCCGCAGCAGATATGGAGAAACGCGCCGCGGAGCTCCGCGCCGCCAACCAGGAGGCCCTCCGCAACTTGGCGGAGGAGCGCGAGAGGCTTGCTGGAGAATACCAAGAGTGGCTCCTGGAGAAGGCCGAGGCCGAGGAGCAGCAGCGACTCGCCGGAGAAGCGATGTCCTAGCGAGAAGGAGCGCTCAACCAGCGGAAGGTCGACCTCGATTCTCACGAGGACGACCTTGCCGCCCGGGAGCTGGCCCTTGGCGGAGAGCTGAAGGAAGCAAAGGCCGCCGCCGCCACCGCGGAGACCGCCAAGAAGGACCTCGAGGCTAAGGTGATGCAGCTGGAGGAGTACCTAAAGGCGAGCACGGAGAGGGTCACCGCGCTCAACACAGAGCGCGAGAAGGACGCCCACACCAATTCTGAACTCCAGGTACGCCTCTCCAAGCAAGGCGACGAGCTGAAGGCCGCCAAGGACTCGATTGCAGATCTGGAGTTGAAAGTCTCTATGCTGAAGGATTCGCTCGACGCCGTCCGGGACCGTGAAACCAAGCTGAAGGACGAGCTCCGCAAGGAGCGAGGCCTGGTGGAGAGCGCCGCCACTTCAGCTGAGAACTTCCGCCGGACCGTCGAAGTATGGACCGAAGATCTGGTGGCTTCTGCAGCTAGCATCGACAAGGAGCTGATGGCGCTGAGGGTTGCGCATCTCATATACTCTCCGGATCCAAATCTCCCCCACAGCGCCAAGCTCAGTCTCTTCTTCAGAGGAGTCGCGCCGGCACTCGCAAATCTACAGAAGAAGCTCCCCGCGCAGCTGGCCGAGGAGTCGCGCCAACTCTGCGCGGGAACCCTGGAGCGCGTCTTGACCAAGATTGTTTACCGCAATCCTGGTATTAATCTCGTCAACGTCCTCCGCAGCTTGCCGGCCGACGCGGATCAGGAGGCACTGAAGGCGCAGGTCGCCCACATCATCGCCAAGGTGAACAAGATCTCCAGGCGCGAGGGCGACCGCGTGGACTAGGCCTCTTCCCTTTTATTTCTTTTGCTGCTGCAAAGTGTGTCATGAACATGGATTAATTAGTGATTGCGACAAGTTATCCCTTGTAATATATTATCTTATTTTAAGCAATCGATGCAGTGTTATCTCCCTTGCTTTGGTCCTTTACTTTGTATGCTTTTAACCCTACGCTTCTAGGGGACTTGCCGGCAAGGGGCCTTTGCCGCGAGCGCTGAGTACTGGACTCTGAGCAGCCTGCTGG
The DNA here is from genome assembly GCA_902687465.1 of Secale cereale. NCBI lineage: Eukaryota > Viridiplantae > Streptophyta > Magnoliopsida > Poales > Poaceae > Secale > Secale cereale. Next base: position 112,975,389 of record LR738714.1, on the reverse strand, counting down.
CCAATGTCTTACCGGCAAGTAACCTTGCCTCAGCTAGTCGCGACGCACTTAGCTTGCTGAGTGAACTCGGAAACGAAGCAAGGGCGCGACACTTGTCGCAGCTCACTTAAGTCGTTGAGCATACTCGAAAATAAGATAAGGGTGCGGCTAGCCACGGGTAGGTTCCTCCGCGCACAGGTTTTCCATACAAAGTGTGGTTGTTCAAGGAAGATAACTAAAACTTAAAAATTTGAACTGCTCAAATTCTGGTAACTTAGCTTTCATAGTCTATTTGTTCTCCGGTAAGCTTCTCTTTCTTGAACAGCACTTGGTTTCCTCCACCTCCTTCCCCCCCGGCAAACTTGTGCGCGAGGAATGGTTCTTCTGCTTAAGGGAGAAAGAAAAAAGGAGAAGAGGAAACAAGCATAGGGTTTCCCGGCATGGTAATGCTTACCGGACATGTGCGTTGCACAAAATGCCAAATAATGCATGCAAATAACAAAGAAAAGCACGAGAATGGCAAATAGTGCGAAAACACAAAGCTTTACTGATGCACGGGATCTGCGCCCGGCTTTGTACAAAGGATTACATGCGACAGCGGCAAGACTTGTACAAAAGGTGGTTGCCGGAGCGGATCACGGCAACCGCGCCTTATGGGTGAAACTTTCGAAGATGCTCTATGTTCCAGGAGTTGCTCACCGGTAAGCCATCTTCGGTCTCAAGGCGGACAGCGCCGGGCCTTGTGACTTGTCTCACCCGATAAGGGCCTTCCCACTTCGGCGTCAACTTGTTGGAATTCTTGGCGGACTGAACACGCCGAAGAACAAGGTCGCCTTCCTCGAGACTCCTGGCCTTAACCTTGCGGCTATGATAGCGACGCAAGGCTTGCTGGTATCGAGCAGCTCGTACAGCAGCCTGGAGACGTTCCTCCTCGAGGAGCAATGCATCATCTTGTCGCAGTTGCTCTTGCTCGAGCTCATCATAAGCGAGCACCCGAGGAGATCCGTATACGAGTTCCGTGGGGAGAACTGCCTCTGCTCCATAGACAAGAGCAAAGGGTGTCTGCCCGGTGGCTCGACTTGGTGTCGTCCTGATTGACCAAAGAGCCGCCGGTAGCTCCTCTATCCAGTTTCTTCCGCACTTGCGCAGCCTGTCGAAGGTCCTCGTTTTGAGCTCGCGCAGCACTTCAGCATTTGCCCTCTCCGCTTGACTGTTGCTCCTCGGGTGAGCAACAGAAGCGAAGCAGACCTTGGCGCCGAGGTCTTGGACGTACTACATGAAGGTGCGACTAGTGAACTGCGTACCGTTGTCGGTGATTATCCTGTTAGGGATTCCGAAACGGCAAACAATTGCTCTGAAGAACCTGACCGCTGACTGTGCTGTCACCTTTCTCACCGGTTCCACTTCTGGCCACTTTGTGAACTTGTCGATTGCTACGTACAAGTACTCAAAGCCCCCGACAACACGGGGGAAGGGGCCGAGGATATCGAGCCCCCAGACCGAGAAGGGCCAGGACAAAGGGATCGTCTGAGAGCTTGAGTTGGCTGATGAATTTGTTTGGCATGGAACTGGCACGCTTCACACTTGGTTACTTCTGCAGTTGCATCTTGGAGGGCTTCTTGCCAAAAGAACCCTTGCCGGAATGCCTTTCCGGCAAGTGCCCTTGCGCCAATGTGGTGGCCACATATGCCTCCATGTATTTCTTCCAACAGCTTCTGTCCATCTTCTCTGGAAATGCACTTCAACCTGACACCATTGAGCCTTCTTCTGTACAGTTCATTGTCCACGAACTGGTACATACTTGACTGCCTGGTTATTTTCTCTATCTCTGCTGGGTCGTCGGGAAGTTCTCCAGTTTGCAAAAAACGGACAATCTGCTGTGCCCATGCCGGAGCCCGAGGCTCAACGGCAAGGACTAAAGGCATGAGGGCCGCTGCGGGAACCTCAGCTTCCACGGCAAGAACCCCTGGTTCTGCCGGAGCTGATGGTCCCCCGGCAAGCTCGCCGGGGCAAGGCTTGTCGGGAACGATTGCTTCAACTGTACAGACCCTTGGGTCCGCAGGAGCAAACTGTTCCTCAGCGTTCTGGTCGTTGATCTTGGGGACCTTGGCGGCGGCCTCGGGGAGATCCGCCGGCAAGTAGTCGCCGGAGACCAACTTTCTCTTCTTGGGCTGCCCAATTGATGGTGTGACGGATGGCTGAGTCAGCTTGAGCAGGAAGGTCCCTGGTTCCACAGGTAACTTCATCGCTGCGCACTTTGAAAGGCCATCTGCTATATCATTCTGAGCTCTTGGGACGTGCTCCATTTGCAGACCTTCAAAGTGCTCTTCAAGCTTTCTCACTTCATCTACATAAGCTTCCATCAAAGGGCTTTGGTAACTCTTGTTGACTTGTCGGACCACCAACTGAGAATCTCCCCGCACAATCAGCTTCTTAATCCCAAGTTCAGCTGCAATTCTGAGGCCGGCAAGCAGGCCCTCATACTCTGCAGTGTTGTTTGTCGCTTGTTCCCTGGGAAAGTGCATCTGGATAACATACTTGAGGTGCCCTCCGGTGGGCGCGATGAGTACCACGCCGGCACCGGCGCCTTGCAGCGAGAAGGCTCCATCAAAGTACATTATCCATTCACTTGTCGCTTCTTGTACGGGTACACTTGCCTCTGGAACTTCTTCATCGGGCGTTGGGGTCCATTCAGCTATGAATTCTGCCAAAGCTCGGCTCTGTATAGTTGAAGTACTCTCAAACTTGAGACCAAAGCTTGACAGCTCCAGTGCCCACTCGACGATCCTACCTGTTGCTTCTGGATTCTGCAATATCCTCTTCAACGGAAAGCGAGTGACCACTGTTATCTCGTGGGCTTGGAAGTAATGGCGCAGCTTTCTCGAGGCCATGAGGAGACCGAAAAGCAACTTTTGCACCCCGGAGTATCTTGATCTAGCTCCCTGCAAGAGGGAACTCACAAAATACACCGGGCGCTGCACCATCTTCTTCCGCACCTCTCCTTGCTCCTGCACAGAGTTGTCCTTGTCGGGGCCAGAGCTTGTCGGAGCAGCCCCCTGCTTGTCGCTGGATTCGCTTGCCGGTGGTGTAGACTCCTCATCGGCCTCCCTCTCGGCTACTAACGCAGCACTAACCACTTGATTGGTTGCTGCTAGGTATAGCAGCAACTTCTCTTGTGGCCTAGGTGCGACAAGTATTGGAGTGGAGGATAGGTATCCTTTCAAGTCCTGCGGCGCTGCCTCCGCTTCCGGAGTCCATTTCATAGGACCTGCCTTCTTCAAAATTTTGAAGAAAGGCAGGGCGCGTTCTGCAGACTTTGAAATGAACCTACTGAGAGCAGCCACACAACCTGCAAGTCTCCTTACGTCCTTGACGCGCTCCGGGGCTTCAATCTGCTCGATGGCTTTGATCTTGTCGGGATTAGCTTCGATCCCCCTCTGAGACATGAAGAACCCGAGAAGCTTGCCGGAAGGGACTCCAAAGACGCACTTCTCGGGGTTCAACTTGAGTTGAATCTTGCGCAGATTTGCAAAAGTTTCTTCCAAATCTTGGATCAGGGTATCCTTGCTCTTGCTCTTCACCACTATGTCATCCATGTAAGCTTCTACATTTCTGTGGATCTGTGGCTCAAAAGCAGTGTGCACCACCCTTGCAAATGTTGAGCCTGCATTCTTCAATCCGAAAGGCATGCGAATGAAGCAATATGTGCCACATGGAGTAATGAATGCAGTCTTCTCTTCATCTTCCTTGGCCATAAAAATCTGGTGGTAGCCTGAATATGCATCAAGAAAGGAGAGCAGCTCACATCCAGCAGTGGAGTCAACGATCTGGTCAATGCGCGGCAAGGGAAATGGATCCTTGGGACATGCTTTATTCACATCGGTGAAGTCTATACACAGTCTCCACTTCCCGTTAGCCTTACGCACGACAACTGGGTTTGCTAACCACGTCGGATGGATCACGCCTCTAACCAGGCCCGCTGCTTCTAACTTCTTGATTTCTTCGGCAATGAATTCTTGGCGCTCCACGGCTTGCTTCCTGACCTTCTGCTTGATGGGCCGCGCATGAGGGCAAACAGCAAGCTTGTGCTCAATTACCTTCCTGGGAACACCGGGGATGTCAGATGGTTGCCAGGAAAACACATCGACATTCGCCCACAGGAAGGCAACGAGCGCGCTTTCCTATTTGCTATCAAGTGTAGCACTGATGGTGAAGGTACCACCAGTGCCGTCCTCCTTGGCGGGCACCTTCTTAGTTGCCGGTGGAGCGGCCATTCCTTTCTTGTTCTTGCCGGTGGAGCTCGATGGAACGTCCTCGACGGCAGCGCAGCACTCCGAAGAGGTGCGTTTGCTGGAGTGGGCCCCAGAGCACTTGCCGGACTTGGTCTTGGTCTTCTTCCCCCCGGGAGCTTCAGCGGCAAGTGTGTTGCTCTCCGCTGCGGCTCCTGCATCCTGGTAGATCTTGTCGGCGCAGATAAGCGCGTCCTTCTTGTCGCCATGGACAGAGATGACGCTTATCGGCCCCGGCATCTTGAGCACGTTGTAGGCATAGTGGGAAGCCGCCATGAACTTGGCGAGGGCAGGACGTCCAAGTATCCCATTGTATGGCAATGGGATATCGGCAACATCGAAGGTTATCCTCTCCGTCCTGAAGTTCAGCTCCCCGCCAAAGGTCACTGGCAGAGTTATCTTCCCCTTGGGCTTGCTCCTCCCCGGGTTTATTCCTTGGAACGAACCGGTCTCTTCGAGCTCGCCATCTGGGATTTGGAGTTTCTTGATCACAGCAGAGGAGATCAAGTTTAGGCCGGCCCCGCCGTCAACCAACATTTTGGTGACCTTGAGGTTGCGGATGGTGGGTGAGACCAACATCGGCAAGCACCCGACCACAGTGGTGCAGTCAGGGTGATCCTCAAGATCGAAAATGATGGGCGTGCTGGACCATTTGAGGAGCCTGCGCGACTCCACGGGCGGCTCTGCTGCATTTACTTCCCACACCCACTGCTTGAGTTGGCGGTGGGAAGTATGCAGAGAGGCGCCGCCGTCGACGCACAGGACTTCCGTGGCCTTCTGGAACTCCTGCTCGCTGTTATCATCTTCCTCCATGTCATCGTCGTCGTCCTCTTCATCCTTGTCGCGGCCCCGGGGAGGTCGGTCACCTTGCCGCTGCTTGGCCTTGCCGCGGCGTCCTCCCCGGCCATTAAATGGCCGCTTCTTGCTGGGCTCTCCTCCGCCACCTTGGGCCTTCTCCTTGTCGCGCCGCTCGTACTCAGCTTTCTGCTGCTCGACGAGGTACTCGACGCGCTTGCAGTTGTTGAGGTCGTGACCCTTAGTGCGGTGGATCTTGCAATATTGCTTGTCGGAGCCGTCCTGCTTGTCGGCTGCCGCTACAGGGGCAGGCTCCTTGCCGGAGCCGCCAGCCTGTGTTTGCTTGGCGGGAGCCTCCTTGCCGGACTTCTCGACGGCAAGCACTTCCTTGCTCTTCTTCTTCCTATTGTTCCGCCGCCGGCTCTTCTTTGCCAGGGCGGCATCCTCGCTGTCGCTTCCTCCTGCGCCAGCATCCTCTCCGGGGAGTCTCCTCCCCTCTTCGGCGCGCGCGCACTTGTCAGCCAGAGCATAGAGCTCGCTGACATCCCGTATCTTGGTCATGGCCATCTCCTCATGCATGCGGCGGTTACGCACGTTCTGGTGGAACGCGCTGATAACCGCGGCAGGGTGGACGTCAGGGATATTGTGCTGCACGCGACTGAAGCGCTGGATGTACTTGCGCAGAGGTTCTCCTTCCTTCTGGGCCAAGATGTGGAGATCACTCTCCTGGCCGTGGGGTTTGTGGCCGCCCGTGAAGGCGCCAACAAACTGGTGGCAAAGATCTGCCCAAGAAGAAATGGAGCCTTCCGGCAAGTGCATAAGCCAAGAACGAACGTTCGGCTTAAGCACCAGCGGGAAGTAGTTCGCCAGTATCTTCTCGTCGCGCCCCCCGGCAGCCTGCACCGCGATGGTGTAAATGCTGAGGAATTCCGAGGGGTGCGTCTTGCCGTCGTACTTCTCCTGTACGTCGGGCTTGAAGTTCTTCATGTTGGGCCACTGGACACGCCGCAGCTCACAGGTAAACGCAGGGCAACCTGCCGCGTACGGCAAGTCGCCTGGCTCACCGGGCACGTGTGTGTCAACAGCGGTCCCAGCTCGCTGATCTGATTGTCGCTGGGCTTCTCGGCGGCGCTCGATCGTTGTCCGAGCGTCTTCTTGTCGCCGATCGTCCAGGACCTGGCGCTGGTCCCGACGAGCCCGCGGATCCGACGACGCCGTGGAGTCGTCGTCGACATTAATCCGGCGGGGAGGTGTCTTCTGCTTCCGCGGCGGGGAGTGCATCGTAGTTGCACCCCCGGCGGTCTTGTCGCCGTCGACCTTCGTCTTCTCGACTTGCCGCGGCCGCGAGGTCGCCGGCTGCTGTGGAGAGTCGTTGTTGGCGAAGGCGATCAGGCTCTGGATGGTTGCCCTCCAGTCATCGGCTTTATCTGCCGCCGGAGGGAAATCGAGGAGCAGTTGCGCTCTTGCGAGCGCTTCTGCTGGAGAGGAGGGGAGCGGGGGCGAGCGGTGCGAAGAGCGGGATATGCTCGGACTCCTAACATGGTTAGAAGGAGCAGGGTCCCGCCCCGGCGACCGCGCCTTGCTTGTGCCAGGGCGATGGCCCGGAGCGTCCCGCGAACCTCCAGTTTGACCTTGTCCCAGCAAGCGGATGGTACCTCCTGTACCACGGCGCTGCTGGGTTGTCGTTTGCTGCGATGGACGTGGCGCATCTACGGACACCGAGGCTCGGTCGTCCGTCTTGTCCTTGGATTTGGTGGCGCCGCGAGTTTCCTCGCCGGCGACCACCCTTCCGCCGGCGTCTCCTCCACCCACCGTTGGTTCTGGTGGCGGTGGAACAGACGCAGACGGGCCTGCGACCTCCGAAGCCTTCTTCTTCGGGGCCATGCTGCTGTTGCTGATGAAGACGGAGAGGTTGATGAAGAATGTGCCCGCGTGAACGCCGGATCAGGTTCGCACAACCTCGACGCCCCCTACCTGGCACGCCAAAGATGTCGGGGGAAATTGTCGACCACGAGCACCTATGGGACCGGAGCCCCTTGTTCGTGCGGTAAGGGAGCGGAGGGAGTACAAAGAGCAGATCGTAGAGCACACGCGGGCAGTTTACCCAGGTTCGGGCCGCGATGGACGCGTAAAACCCTACTCCTACTTAGATTGTATTGAATGTTGGAGCTCGGGAGCTTGAAGAACTAGCTACACCGAGTGAATGAGCGATCTAGGTTCCGAACCCCTTCTACGTTGTGCATGGGCCTCCTTTTATAGCTCAAGGGGTCACCGACAGGTGTCAACATAGGAGAAAGGGGTAAAAATGTAATTGTGGTGGTAGTTGTAACAGTGCGGGAACAGTGGACGAACAGTGGATGAACAGTGGTCATCACCCACTTTGACAGTGGGGGACAAGAGCATTAAATGCCCATCGCCGTCGACCCCAAAAGCGCTCGCCCTTGCGTCTCCGTTCGCCACGGCGATAGCCTCGTCACCGTGAAGTGCCACCGTGTCCCCCAGGCTGCACAGCCATCCGCCACGCGTCCCTGGAAGGGCCCCAGGGCGACGCGTGGGTCGATGAGCTGGAGCGCGGGCACACAGTGTGAGTTCCCCCGGCAAGCACCTTGCTGGGGTCCTGATCTTGTCGGGCCGGGAAGCTTGTCGTTCCCCGGGTCTTGCCGGGGCGCAGGGTGCGCCGAGGCGTGTCTTCTGGTCTTCCTGGCAAACTCCTCTTGCCAGGGCCTTGAGTTAAATGAGGTAATCTTGAGCCTGGGACGGCCTTCCAGGCAAGCTCCACTTGCCGGGGCCTTGATCTTCTGTCTTGTATACTTTGTTTTTGAATGGCTTAATAAGGACCAGAGAGGTTTCCGGCAAGCACGTGGTAGACCCTGCCGCGGGAAGCTGCTACTGCCCGTGCACAAGTTGGGGTACTAAGGTACCCCTATCTTAGTACACCGACAATGAATGAGAGAAGGGAAATAGATGGAATATTCTTTAAATAGGGACCTTTATTGAAACACAAGTTGCCTGTTGAAATTCTAGGGGATCCTCCTCCACCCAAGGGTGATCCCATGTTTGAACTCAAACCATTACCTGATACTCTTAAGTATGCTTATCTTGATGAAAAGAAGATATGTCCTCTTATTATCAGTGCTAACCTTTCAGAGCAAGAAGAAGAGAAATTATTGAAAACTCTCTAGAAGGACCGTGCTTCTATTGGATATACTCTTGATGATCTTAAGGGCATTAGTCCCACTCTATGCCAACACAAAATAAAATTGGAGAAAGACGCTAAACTAGCTGTTGATCACCAATGACCGTTAAATCCTAGGATGAAAGAAGTGGTAAGGAAAGAAATACTAAAGCTTCTAGAGGCAGGTATAATTTATCCAGTTGCTGATAGTTAATGGGTAAGTCATGTCCATTGTGTTCCTAAGAAGGGAGGTATTACTGTTGTTCCTAATGATAAAGATGAATTGATCCCACAAAGAATTGTTACAGGTTATAGAATGGTAATTGATTTCCGTAAATTAAAAAAAGCTACTAAGAAGGATCATTACCCTCTACCTTCTATTGATCAAATGCTAGAAAGATTATCCAAACATACTCATTTTTGCTTTCTAGATGGCTATTCTGGTTTCTCTCAAATACCTGTGTCAAAAGAGGATCAATAAAAGACCACTTTTACTTGCCCTTTTGGTACCTTTCCTTATAAATGCATGCCTTTTGGTTTATGTAATGCACCTGCTACCTTTCAAATATGCATGATGGCTATATTCTCTGATTTTTGCGAAAAAATTGTTGAAGTTTTCGTGGATGATTTTTCTGTTTATGGAAGTTCTTTTGATGATTGCTTGAGCAACCTTGATCGAGTTTTGTAGAGATGTGAAGAAACTAATCTTGTCTTGAATTGGGAAAAGTTCCACTTTATGGCTAATGAAGGCATTGTCTTAGGGAATAAAATTTCTGAAAGAGGTATTTAAGTTCATAAAGCTAAAGTTGATGCTATTGAAAAGATGTCGTGTCCCAAGGACATCAAAGGTATAAGAAGTTTCCTTGGTCATGCTGGGTTTTATAGGAGGTTCATTAAGGAATTTTCAAAAATCTCTAGGCCTAGGACTAAGCTCTTACAAAAAGATGTCCCATTTGTTTTTGATGATGATTGTGTAGAAGCATTTGAAATACTTAAGAAAGCATTGATTTCAGCACCTATTGTCCAGCCTCCTGACTGGAATTTACCATTTGAAAGCCTCATGACTGGAATTTACCATTTGAAATTATGTGTGATGCTAGTGATTATGCTGTAGGTGCTGTTCTAGGATAAAGAGTTGATAAGAAATTAAATGTTGTCCAATATGCTAGTAAAACTCTAGACAGTGCCCAGAGAAATTATGCTACTAATGAAAACGAATTTTCAGCAGTTGTATTTGCTTGTGATAAGTTCAGACCTTATATTTTTGATTCTAAGGTAACTGTTCACACTGATCATGCTGCTATTAAATATCTTATGGAAACTAAAGATGCTAAAGCTAGACTTATTAGATGGGTTCTCTTGCTACAAGAATTTGATTTGCATATTACTGATAGAAAAGGAGCTGAGAACCCCGTTGCAGACAACTTGTCTTGGTTAGAGAATATTCTTGATGACCCACTCCCTATTGATGATAGCTTTCCTGATGAACAATTAGCTGTCATAAATGCTTCTCAAACTGCTCCATGGTATGCTGATTATGCTAATTACATTGTTGCTAAATTTATACCACCTAGTTTCACATACCAGCAAAAGAAAAAGTTTTTCTATGATTTAAGACATTACTTCTGGGATGACCCGCACCTTTATAAAGAAGGAGTAGATGGTATTATTCGATGTTGTGTACCTGAGCATGAACAGGAACAGATCCTACGCGTGTCACTCCAAGGCTTATGGAGGACACCATGCTGGAGATAGAACTGCGCACAAGGTACTCCAATCTGGTTTTTATTGGCCTACTCTCTTCAAGGATGCCCATAAGTTTGTCTTGTCTTGTGATGAATGTCAAAGAATTGGTAATATTAGTAGACGTCAAGAAATGCCTATGAATTATTCACTTGTTATTGAACCATTTGATGTTTGGGGCTTTGATTATATGGGACCATTTCCTTCCTCTAATGGGTATACACATATTTTAGTTGCTGTTACGTTACTAAGTGGGTAGAAGCTATTCCAACTAGTACTGCTGATCACAACACCTCTATTAAGATGCTTAGAGAAGTTATTTTTCTGAGGTTTGGAGTCCCTAGATACTTAATGACTGATGGTGATTCAAATTTTATTCATGGTGCCTTCCGCAAAATGCTTGCTAAGTATGATGTTAATCATAGAATTGCATCCCCTTACCACCCACGGTCTAGTGGTCAAGTATAACTAAATAACAGAGAGCTGAAATTAATTCTGCAAATGACTGTTAATAGATCTAGAAAGAATTGGTCCAAGAAACTTGATGATGCATTATGGGCTTATAGAACTACATATAAAAATCCTATGGGCATGTCTCTGTATAAAATGGTTTATGGAAAAGCTTGTCACTTACCTCTCGAACTAGAACATAAGGCATATTGGGCCATTAAAGAGCTCAATTATGATTTCAAACTTGCCGGTGAGAAGAGGTTATTTGACATTAGCTCACTTGATGAATGGAGAACCCAGGCCTATGAAAATGCCAAACTGTTTAAAGAAAAAGTTAAAAGATGGCATGACGAAAGGATACAAAAGCGTGAGTTTAACGTAGGTGATTATGTCTTTCTATGCAACTCTTGTTTAAGATTTTTTGCAGGAAAACTTCTCTCTAAATGGGAAGGTCCTTTCGTTATCGAGGAGGTCTATCGATCCGGTGCCAGAAAAATCAACAACTTCGAAGGCACAAATCCAAAGGTGGTGAATGGCCAAAGAATCAAACATTATATCTCAGGTAATCCCATAAATGTTGAAACCAATGTTATTGAAACCGTAACCCCGGAGGAATACATAAGGGACACTTTCTAGAAATATTCAGACTCCGAAAAGGAAGAGGTATGTGGAACGGTAAGTAAACCGACTCCAAAATAGTTCTAATGGCAATTATTCTCCGTTTTGGAATATTTAAGAAAATAGGAAAAATAAGAAGTAGTCCGAACGGGACACGGGGCGTCCACGAGGGTGGAGGGCGCGCCCTACCCCCTGGGCGCGCCCCCCTACCTCGTGGGCACCTCGTGTGCTGTCCGGACTCCGTTTTCTTGCACGATACTTCTTTTGGTCGATAAAATTTCATTATATAATCTCCCGAAGGTTTTGACCATGATACCATGACAAAATCCTTTGTTTTTGTTTCGATTTGTTTTCTGTCAGAGTTGACAGGGCCAGGCATCATGTCGTCCCCCTCCTCCAACAATAAGGGCAATGCTGCTTGTCTAATGAAGATAGAGCTGAAGAGAAAAGAACCCAGGGAGATCAACACGGATGATAGGATCAAGAAGGCCATGGAGGATCAAGATCTGACAGCGGAAGAAGAAGACATCCTCCAACTTCACTAATATCTTCTTACCCCAACTGAGATTGAAGCTTTCAAGATGATTGAATTAGTTCGCATACAAAACAAGTATCTCACACATGAAAATATTTTGTTGAAGGAGCATATCACCGCACTCAAGGGTATTATCCGCAAATTGGAGGATCTCCTACGCTCGATGTATGACACTCCATCATCACCACCTCCGAAAAAGAGACATAAACACATGGGTACGGGCACTCCCCTTGGCAACTGCCAAGCTTGGGGGAGGTGCCCCGGTATCGTATCACCATCACACTCTATCTTTACCGTTTTTCTTAGTTCGATCCTTTTGGTAATATCTTGATCTAGTAGAATAAAGTTTAGAATGATCTAGTTGTGAGCTTTGATTTATGATCTTTAGCTATGTAATCGATTCCGTGTGCTATATATAATAAAGATTAGTTTTGAGTCAAGGGCTTGATTATCTCACCATGATCATGAGAGAATAAAAGAAAGAATAAAAAGAATCAAAGAGATCATATTGATCTTATGGAAAGTAATGACTTCACTTATAAAGAGTATGATGAATAAAAATTGTTGAGAGTTGACAAGCATAGTTTTGGTCATCGTTGCAATTAATAGAAAGTAATATAGAAAGAGAGGTTTTCACATATAAATATACTATCTTGGACATCTTTTATGATTGTGAGCACTCATTAGAATATGACATGCTAAAGGGTTGATGATGGACAAGGAAGACAATGTAATGGGTTATGTTTTCTTATGTCTGAAATAAAGTATATCGTCATGGATCATCCAACATGTTGAGCTTGAACTCCTTGCACCAAATAGAGATACTACTTGTGCTCCCAGACATCCTTAAAACCCAGTTTGGCCATGCGAGTCCACCATATCTACCTATGGATTGAGTAAGATCCTTGAAGTCAGTTGTCATTGTTGCAACTCTCTAAATATGTATGATCTATTAGTGTGGAGAAAATAAACTTTATACGATCTTGTGATACGGAAGCAATAAAAGCGACGGACTGCATAATAAAGGTCCATATCACAAGTGGCAATATGAAGTGACGTTCTTTTGCGCTAAGAGTTTGTACATCCAACCATAAAAGCACATGACAACCTATGCTTCCCTCTGCGAAGGGCCTATCTATTGTTCTTTCCTTATACCTTATACAAGAGTCACCTTTCCTTTTTTACATTTTATCCTTTGGCAAGCACATTGTGTTGGAAAGATCCTGACATATATACCCAATTGGATGTAAGCTATCATGAAATATTATTGTTGACATTACCCTTGAGGTGAAAGGTTGGGAGGCAACACTATAAGCCCCTATCTTTCTCTGTGTCCGATTAAAACTCCATACCCATAAGTATTGCGTGAGTGTTAGCAATTGTGAAAGACTAAATCATAGTTGAATATGTGGACTTGCTGAAAAGCTCTTATATTGACTCTTTCTGATGTTATGATATTGCTTCAATGACCGAGATCATAGTTTGTTAGTTTTCAATGAAGTTTCTGATTCATACTTGACATTGTGAATAGATTGTTACTTTAGCATAAGAAATCATATGACAATATATATATATATATATATATATGTTGTTGTTATAAGAATGATCATGATGCCCTCATGTCTGTATTCTATTTTATTGACACCTCTATCTCTAAACATGTGGGCATATTTTTCGATATCGGCTTCCGCTTGAGGACAAGCGAGGTTTAATCTTGGGGGAGTTGATACGTCCATTTTGCATCATGCTTTTATATTGATGTTTATTGCATTATGGGCTGTTATTACACATTATGTCACAATACTTATGCCTTTTCTCTCTTATTTTACAAGGTTTACATGAAGAGGGAGAATGCCGACAGCTGGAATTCTGGGCTGGAAAAGGAGCAAATATTGGAGACCTATTATGCACAACTCAAAAAGTCCTGAAACTCCACGAAAGTCAGTTTTGGAAAATATAAAAAATATCGGGTGAAGAAAGCACCAGAGGGGGGCTACTCACCGTCCACGAGGGTGGGGGGCGCGCCCTACCCCCTGGGCGCGCCCCCTGTCTCGTGGGCCACCTGACAGCCCCCCAATGCCCATCTTCTGGTATAAGGTGTCTTCTGCCCTAGAAAAAAAATCATAAGGAGACTTTGGGGACGAAGCACCGCCGTCTCGAGGCGGAACCTTGGCGGAACCAATCTAGGGCTCCGGCGGAGCTGTTCTGCCGGGGAAACATCCCTCTGGGAGGGGGAAATAGTCACCATCATCATAACCATCGATCCTCTCATTGGTAGGGGGTCAATCTTCATCAACATATTCACCAACACCATCTCCTCTCAAACCCTAGTTCATCTCTTGTATCCAATGTTTGTACCAAAACCTCAGATTGGCACCTGCGGGTTGCTAGTAGTGTTGATTACTCCTTGTAGTTGATGCTAGTTGGTTTACTCGGTGGAAGATCATATGTTCAGATCCATTTTGCATATTAATATCCCTCTGATTATGAACATGAATATGATTTGTGAGTAGTTACGTTTGTTCCTGAGGACATGGGAGAAGTCTTGCTATAAGTAGTCATGTGAATTTGGTATTCGTTCGATATTTTGATGAGATGTATGTTGTCTTTCCTCTAGTGGTGTTATGTGAACATCGACTACATGACACTTCACCATTTTTTGGGCCTATAGGAAGGCATTGGGAAGTAATAAGTAGATGATGGGTTGCTAGAGTAACAGAAGCTTAAACCCTAGTTTATGCGTTGCTTCATAAGGGGCTGATTTGGATCCATATGCTTCATGCTATGGTTAGGTTTACCTGAATACTTCTTTTGTAGTTGCGGATGCTTGCAATAGAGGTTAATCATAAGTGGGATGCTTGTCCAAGTAAGGGCAGTACCCAAGCACTGGTCCACCCACATACCAAATTATCAAAGTAACGAACGCGAATCATATGAGCGTGATGAAAACTAGCTTGACGATAATTCCCGTGTGTCCTCGGGAGCGCTTTCCTTTATATAAGAGTTTGTCCAGGCTTGTCCTTTGCTACAAAAAGGATTGGGCCATATTGCTGCACCTTATTTACTTTTATTACTTGTTACTTGTTACCAATTACTTTATCACAAACGATGTGTTACCGATAATTTCAGTGCTTGCAGAGAATACCTTACTGAAAACTGCCTATCATTTCATTCTACTCCTCATTGTGTTCGACACTCTTACTTATCGAAAGAACTACAATAGATCCTCTACACTTGTGGGTCATCAACCACCCTCAAACAAACGGTCGGGTCGAAAGGGCAATGGCCTAATAATGAGCAGCATTAAACCCCGACTAGTGCACTCCCTACGGGAGTCAGATAAACACTGGGTTGAGGAGCTGGACTCCGAGCTCTGGGGGCTGCGGACCACACCTAACCGGACAACCGGATACACACCTTTCTTCATGGTGTATGGCGCAGAGGTTGTTCTGCCCTGCGACATTATTCATGACTCACCTCGAGTGCATATGTATGAAGAGCGAGAAGCCGAGCTTGATCGACATGATGATCTAGACGGCCTTGAAGAGGATCGCGATATCGCACAAGCTCACTCCGCATTCTATCAACAACAGGCCAGGCGATACCAGAGCAGAGAAGTACGGGCCAAAACATACAATGTTGGCGAACTCGTTTTTCTTCTCCCAGAGAAGAAAAAGGACAAGCTCAAATCAAGATGGGAGGGTCCATTAATCATAGATGAAGTTCTCACTGGAGGAGCCTATTGCCTTCAAAATGCATCAGATAATCGCCTTGAGTCGAACCCATGGAACGCTGCTAGGCTCCGATGATTCTATGGATAGTCCGGTTGCACCTTTTATTTTTATTTTTGACTAGGTTTCCTTATTTCTCCTCTCATTTTTTGATTTCACTTTTAAATTCCCAGGATGTGTTCGGATACACTGCACTGGTAGGGGTACACATCTTTAAATGTATATACCCCAAGATGACTGGGGTCTTCTTTGACAAATCTTACTAATAAAAGCTTATTGCTTAAATTTATTCATGTCATTTGTTCCTCTTTTCGCCATTATATGCACCTTTATGACTTAAGTTTTTGCCAAGATGGGTTGCCTCGCTCATGTGTTTATACCCTATGTTCCCGATTGTTCGGGTAGGGTGTAAATGGAGCACCTCTACGATTGTTACAACCAGGTAATTCGGATCTGTACCTCAGACGGGTGAAGTCGAAAGTTAGCGTTCTTAAGGGAATGATTGGTCGGCGGCGAACGATATACAATTTACATTTACATACTTCTACGAGATAGGCTGTCCGTAATTCCATCTTTGGGATAAAAAGCCTATGCATGTATAATTAGACATGCTGATCCAGGGAAAGGAACCCTTAACGAAACTATTCTCCCTCGAAGATGTTTATTACGTTAAATTATAATATAACATAACCCCTGAACAAATTCCGTATGTTCGAGCAAAATGACCGGATTGCCTGGTTTCCGAACGTATTGAGTGTTTACTACATTCGAACATAGTATCTGGAAACACTCCAACCCTTGGGTTTAGGAGGTTGAAGCTGAAGGCATGCGATGAAATTGTTTTTACAAGTTCGGTCGGAGATAAGTTTGATGATAAAGTACATTATTACATCGAATCAAATGACTATTCTTTATCTATGCCGTCTAGGAGACTGTCTAGGCTACAGTCTTCTTGTGAATACTTCACGGCTAGCATAACTTGGTCATATACCAAATTTACAGGAATCTCTTTCTCATCCGGTCCCTAAGGTCCAACTCGGGCCATATGATTTGGATCAAGCCCGGTGTAGCGCGTTTTCACCATCACGCATTCTTCTCGAGCGCCTTCCCGGCATGCTAATGCTTTCCATAGCTCAAAACGGCGCCAAACTCCTTTGAATAGGTTTGCCAAATCATCCATAATTTCTGGAGAAGAATCGGCTGGCCATAAGGCTTTAGCCGTATTCTTCATGGCTTTTCGGGCCCGCTCATGCACTCCTGGACTTCTTCCTTTCTTCTAGCTGGGTGGTGACAACATTTAGTTTTGTTCGGCTTATTTCAAGCTCCCGAGACAACATGTTGTTCTTCTCTTTGAGAACCTGCGGACATAACGATCCTTAAATCGGTTGGATTAACTACTTCAAGTCTCGGTGGCTACTGGCATATACTTATTAAAATTACCGAAACTTTTACCTGCATATCCTTCGAGAATAGGTGAGTGATTCCCGCAAGTCCATCTCAGGCAGCTCGAATATATGCATCCACGGAGCTGAGGGCATTGAACTCCTGCTCAGTAAAAGTTGGAGCATGCATGGCCTCTTTTCGGCATCGATGATTCATCGCGCTCTCCACTTCAGAATTTGTGACAGATGCATCATCTGAATCCTCTTGTAATGGAAAATTTGGCGCCGCATCTGTATTGACTCTTGTACTTGTTGACGAGTCCGGTGCAGGATTGGCGGGTGATTGGCCGATAGGGTCCTCAGACGCGGTCCGACGTACGCTCCTTCTGAAATGACACGGAAGGGGAGATGTGACAATCCGGTCTTGTACCAAAGCACGTATTAAAATACTATACCTCTTTGATGATGGAGGGGGCTCGACGGTGCTCCCTGTTTCTTTTCGCTTTGGAGGCTCGCCCTGTGTAGGCACTGACTTCTTGGAAGCTGCCCTCAATGTAGTATGGCGAGCCGAGCGTCGACCCTTTTGAGCACGAGTCGGTGCAGTGGGTGAGGCGCAAGGGGAAGGCTCCCTTTGTGAGGGTGGTTGTTGGGTACTTACATTGGAGGAAGGTAGAAGACCGGGATAAGCGGCTATAATCGCCACTTCCGAGCCATCAGGGCTCATCTGGTGGAAAACTCCATCAATAAGCTCTATGAATATGTCTGGATCTTCTTCAAATCTGGGATGTTTGCTGCGAATATGGTCCTTTGGTTGTGGGGCGGGACAATAAATCCCTTCGACCACCTTCCTCCACGTCTGTTTTGTAAGAATCAAAATAGTTTGATCAGCACATCTCAGTAAAGAGGTTGGATAATGCTGATAATCAAAAAACTTACCCGGTCGATGGGGTTATACATGGAAAAACCTTCCCGACAATTTAAACGATCAATGTCTTCTTTATCCCCCTTATAAAGATCTACCAAAATGGTGGACAGGGCGGTTTAGGTACCCTCGCGCTTATAGCGAGATGCGTCATCCATCCCATTGTAATGCCACATAGGGAACCCCCTATATTGAAGGGGCTCGACGCATCGCTTCACTGTGATAGCCATAATTTCAATTATTGTGAGTTTGGAATGGGCTAGTACCCTGATTTTGTTAACTAATCTCTTGACTTCTTCGCTATATTCTTGCTTAAAGTTCTAGGCATGCCAATTGACGTGTTTCTTCAAAGGAGCTCTGGAGAATTCCGGGAGTCTGCGCCGAACTGGGTCCGGAAGGGGAACATCTTCAACATAAAACCTCTCCGAAGTCCACTCTTCGGGTTCCTTTTTGGGAGTGCCGGACAGGTAACCTATTCTGGCTATGTACCATACTTCGGCACCGCCCACCTCGAATATAGAGCCCCCTTGGGAACGAGGGACGAGGCAAAATAACTTTCTCCATAGCTCGAAATGGGCCTCACAACCTAAGAATAGCTCGCAAAGAGCAACAAAGCTAGAAAATGTAGAATAGAGCCGGGTGTGAGGTTGTGCAGTTGGAGCCCGTAAAATCCCAGCAGGGCCCTGAGAAAGGGATGGATTGGAAAGCCTAAACCCCTCGGGAGAACGGAACGAAACACACCCTCTCTTCATTGCTGGGGTTGGGGAAGTTTTCTGTTAACGCCTCATTGTCGATTGAAGCTAATCCAGCCCGTACGGAGACTAGATCCGCGTGGGGGAGATATCCCTTCGTCTAAAGTCTATTCAGCTAGAGGTGGGATACCGAGCAGCTTCTCCAATCACCTTCTTGAGGGCCGTAGGGGCACGAGGAAGAGCCGGGAGCGCTCAAAATGTTTTGAGGATTTTTATGGTTTGCTCTAGAGGATCTCTGCGCGGTGTGGAATGGCATCTGAGATCTGATCTCCTTAAATAGACGCCATCCTTGCATGGTTAAGAGTTTATTTGTAACAAAATGTGTGGATTGTTCGCATTCTCCTCATGCCTGGAAGTCGAGGCGACAACGAGAAGGAATCATCAAGACAGGGGTATAAAAGTCAGAACCAGACTGTCATTGTTTCGAAGTATAAAGAACCTGCCTTGCAAGGCCGAAGACATGAAGCTAGATACTACATAGTCATTCAAGGCAAGTTTGGGGGCTACTGAGGGAGTCCTGGATTTGGGGGTCCTCGTGTGTCTGGACTACTTGTTGTGGGCCGGACTGGTGGGCCGTGAAGATAAAGCAGAAGACCATCCCCCGTATCCTGGTAGGACTCCTGTATATGTAGAAAGGCAAATTAGATGTCCGGGTGTAATGTTTCCTTCGTTCGCAAGTCAACTCTGCACAACCCAAGGCCCCCTCCGGTGTGTATAAAAACCGAAGGGTTTAGTCTATAGAGGCTAACAGAACAATCATAGGCTATACAACTAGGGTTTAGCCATTACGATCTAGGTAGATCAACTCTTGTAACCTCTATATCCATGAAGATCAATCAAGCAGGATGTAGGGTATTACCTACATTAAGAGGGCCCGAACCTGGGTAAACATAGTTTCCTAGCATCTGTTGTTACCATCGATCCTTAGACTCACATCTTGGGGCCCCCCTACCCGAGTGTAGTGCCCAGTATGCAGCTATGTCCCCCACGTGTCGAGGCACGACTTAAGGAAATAAACGCATACTAGAATGATCTCAAGTATGGTATCTTTGCACAACTCATGTAAAATCAAGGATGAAAGTCTAAAATGATAGTTGGCTTACACTCGCCACGTCACACAATGAAATACATTAACATACATCATCCAAATAACATCAGAGTCCGACTACGGACGAAATCCAAACGAAAAGATACCATAAATAACACGAGCCCAGATCATCCTAGTAAGAGCCACTACTGATCGTCGGGATAAGACACATAGTAAAGTCCACGCTCTTCATCGAACTCCCAATATAGCTCTGAACCACCTCCTGTATAGTTCTCAACGGTACCTGCATCTGGTGTGTGTTGAATCTGTGAGTCACAGAGGGCTTAGCAATCCCGTTCTCGGGTAGCAAAACTATCAAAGCCTTAGGTGTGGAGAGGCTGTAATCAAAAGGTTGCAGCAAGCACTAAGCACTAGCTTACGAGTTTAGAGCAAGAAGAGAACATGTGCCAACGATCGCCAAGTTGACCAAGAAGTGATCCTAACTACTCACGATCAAACATAACCCCACCATGTTCACTTCCCGAAGCCATTCGGAAAGAGACTGTCACGGTTACTCATGCAGGTAGTGTATTCAAGAACATAGTGTCAAGTTATCTACAACCGGATATTAACAAATTCCCACCTGCCACATAACCGCGGGCACAGCTTTCGAAAGATCAAACCCTGCAGGGGTGTCCCAACTTATCCCATCACAAGCTCACGATCTACGGAGTCACAACTCCAAGGTGGGAAGACCCGAGTATTCTCGGAATCCCGTGCTCAAGATATTTCGACAAAGGTAAAACTAATCCAGCAAGACCTCCCGGTGTGCCGACACCCTGATAGTAGCCGCGCGTATCTTGTCTCAGGCCACAACCGGATGGGACAAGCTACGGGTGTATACCAGCCCTTGAGTTTCCCCGAGGTGGCCCCGCAGGTTGCCCAGTTTGGACCAACACTCATGAGGAACACTGGCCCGGGTTGTTAATTAAGAACTCGGGTTTGGAACGCCCTATGCAAGTTTTAGTTATTAGGCAAATGTAAAACCAAAGTTGGGCCTTGCTGGAAAAGCTTTAGCACTGAGCGAATTATCAAGGGGGGGCCCATAAACCCCAACCGTGTTAGGTACGCAAAATCAAGGAACATAACACCGGTTTATCGGTTCCTACGGTGGGATGAGTGGAACAAAACACCAAGCAAGAGGCTTAGCCTTCCACCCATTACCAATATATAGGTGATTTAGTTTAACAGATTATATATTGTGATATCCCAACAATAACGAAGTCACGGGGCAAGAATCTTCAAATCTTCACCTGCAACTAACAACGCTATAAGAGGGGATGAGCGACGCGTACTTAGCCAAACAATGGTTTGCTAGGAGGGTGGTTAGAGAGTTTCATGGCAACAATAGGAGGGCTGACAAACAGGAATAGGCATCGAGGCAATATCTAAAGAGAGAGAGACATCTAGCATAGGCAAAGATAGTAGTGTTACATGGGAATGGTCATCTTGCAAAAATAAGTAAAGAAAGGAAGAAAAGAAGGTAAGAGAAGAGGTGAAGAAGAAGGAGGGGTTCTAGGGTTTTGGCAAGGGCGTGGCTTTGCTCCAACATCACACAACATCAACAAGGTGGCCTCACATCACAACCACAACAGGTAAGAAACTAAGATAACTAAGATGCCATGCTGATGAAGCAATGCATGGACGCAAAAATAAAATGAAATGACAATGCAAATAATAAAACAAAATAAGCTCAAAAGACAAAAAACCCCAAGGATAAGGACAAGGATCAAAATGAGAATTGATTTACTTCCATAATTGGAAAGTATCACATATGGGGTGTTACAAACTCTCCTACACAACAAAAAGATCTCGTCCCGAGATCTAGGACTGAAAGAAGGAAGGATACTCGGAACGAAGGTGATCTTGTCGTTCCCACGTAGCTTCCCGGTCGATATGGTGTGACCACTTCACTTTCAAGAATTTGATGGACTTGTTGCGGGTTTTGCGCTTAGTTTCTTCAAGAATAGGAACGGGGTGCTCACGATAAGACAAGTTTTGTTGAAGATCAATCTCTTCGAATAGAATGGTGCGTTCCGGTGGCTTGAAGCACTTGCGTAGTTGAGACACGTGAAACACATCATGAACATTTGCAAAGTTAGAGGGAAGCTCAAGTTGGTAGGCTAGATCGCCTCTCTTGCCAAGAAACTTGAAAGGGCCCACGTATGTTGGAGCAAGCTTGCCCTTGATACCGAACCTCTGAGTGCCCTTCATGGGGGAAACACGAAGATAGGCATGGTCTCCAATGTCGAAAACCAAGTCACGATGCTTGCCGTAATAGTAGCTCTTTTGGCGTGATTGAGCGGCTTTGAGATTCTCACGTATGACTTGCACATTTCTTTGGCTTCTGAGATCAAATCATTTCCAAGAAGTTGACGTTCACCAGTCTCGGACCAGTTGAGAGGGGTACGACACTTTCTGCCATAGAGGATTTCAAAAGGAGCTTTGCTGGCACTTGCTTGGAAGCTGTTGTTGTAGGGGAATTCGGAAAACGGGAGGCAATCTTCCCATTTAATACCGAAAGAGATGACACAAGCTCTTAGCATATCTTCTAGGATCTGGTTCACTCTTTCGACTTGACCACTAGTCTGAGGGTGAAACGCAGTGCTGAAGCAAATCTTTGTGCCCATGGCTGACTGGAAAGAATCCTAGAACTTGGAGGTGAACAAACATCCACGGTCTGAGGAGATCGCTTGAGGAATGCCATGCAAACAAACAATTCTGGAGGTGTATAGCTCAGCCAGCTGAGCTACGATGATGTATTCTTTGATGGGAAGAAAATGAGTTACTTTAGTTAGCTTGTCAATCACCAAAAAGATAGCATCATTTCACTTCTTGGACATAGGAAACCCAGTGACGAAATCTATTTCAATGTGATCGAATTTCCACTCGGGAATAGGTAGAGGTTGAAGGAGACCGGCTGGACGTTGATTCTCCGCCTTCACTCTTCTGCAGACATCACATTCATTCACGAATTGGGCAATCTCCCTTTTCATGCGAGTCCACCAATATGATTGCTTGAGATCTTGGTACATCTTGGAACTTCCGGGATGAATCTAGAGGAGGGATTCATGTGCTTCGTTCATTATGAGCTTTCTGAGATCACCCTTTGGAACCACAATCCTGTCCTCAAAGAACAAGGTGTCTTTCTCATCAACGCGATAGCACTTGTACTTGGGAGTACCCTTAGCAATACCATGTTTCACTTTATGTACCATAGCATCACTGAGTTGGGCCTCAATGATTTGATCTTCCAAGGTAGGAGCAACTTTAAGGTTTGCAAGAAAGCCTTGCGGAACAACTTGGAGGTTGAGCTTCCTGAATGATTCACAAAGTTCAGGCTGGAACGGTTTGAGAAGAAGACTGTTGCAATACGCCTTTCTTCTCAAGGCATCTGCAATGACATTGGCCTTGCCAGGTGTGTACTCAATGCTTGGATCATACTCTTGAATCATGTCAACTCAACGAGTCTGGCGAAGGTTAAGGTTTGGCTGTGTGAAGATGTACTTCAAGCTCTTCTGATCGGTGAATATGTCCACTTTTCTGCCCAACAGAAGGTGTCTCCATGCACTACTAGGAAAAGGCATGCTAGTGGCGCACCACTTTTGCTTACTAATGGTGCACTAGTGGTGTGGCACTAGCACCACGCCATTAGAATTAATTACTAATGGCGCACCCCTGGTGCGCCATTAGTATCTAGTGTTCTAATGGCGCACCACGCAGTGCGCCATTAGTATAGCCCACCGTGGGCCATTAGTATGCCTCCCAGGGGGGCATATGTACCCATGTGCTTTGGCATACTAATGGCACACTAGTGGGTGATGCGCCATTAGTTTCATTTGAATAGTGCGCCGTAAGTGTCTTGAGTGGTGCACCACTAGTATGAATATTAGGGATTTTTTTTCTTTTCTGATATTTTCACAGGATACAAAATATATTATTGGACAGAATTTAGACAACACCACACAACAACACCAGATTCATCGAATACAATAGAAGGTTAGTCTCCGAATACAATTCATCATATTAGTCTCCGAATACAATTCATCATATTAGTGTCCGAATTCAAAAGACCGAACAAAGATAGAACATTACAAGTCTCGAGACCGCGAGTAGCGAGTTTGTCTTCACATTACAAGTCGATATCGATCATCTAAAGTACCATCACATAGAAGAGAGTTGCGGTCATCACGATGAGCATCATCGCGATGAAACTCGTCTTCATCCGGTTCCTCCAACGCTCCCTCCTCTCTCCCGCTAGATAGCGCGCGTATCTAGATTCCACCTCCACCCTAGTGGTGTACCCTTTGTAACTGTTACCGCTAAAACGGTGAACCTATCTCCGACACTCCTCCCAGTCGTCGTAGACTCCAGGGACCTTACCCTTGTACACGACATACAACGGCATCGCTATGCACTAGCCAAACGAAACGTTAGTACCAATTCACAGAAAATACATAAGCAATATATAAGTATGCAACAAAAGGATCGGAAGAGAAAAGCAAGACATTAATAGCATCGATTACATCTAAGTTGAACGACTGTCCAAACCAAAGAGTCATACAAGTTCATTAAAGTTTAATTACAACATGAGCCAATCGATGTTTCAGAACTAGACATAGCATCACTACTTTCGACTTGACTCAAGGGACCGGAGCGTGGATGAAGCCGCCGTCTATCATGGGAGTCATGAAATCGCGGGTGTTGTCAGCCTGCATTTGTAGCATTGTGTCTATGTCACTGTTGGACGGTTGATTTCTGAGGTTGAACTGCCCCGAGGTACGAAG
Organism: Secale cereale; assembly: GCA_902687465.1. NCBI lineage: Eukaryota > Viridiplantae > Streptophyta > Magnoliopsida > Poales > Poaceae > Secale > Secale cereale. The sequence continues at coordinate 112,951,144 of LR738714.1, read as the reverse complement.
GACATCTTGATGGATGATTTCCGCAAACTCCGACTAGATGCGAAAGAATTCTTGTCTGATGTCCGTGTCATGGATTGCCGACAAGCTCGCGGCCCAATCTTTGAGTTTATCTGGTAGCAGAAGGTGATTATGGTCCCGTACGATCGCCCGCATGTGATGGATGGGGTAGTAGGCACCCTTATGACCGCCAGGCGGCTGCTTGACGCAGCAGAACGTCGTATTGTGGGTGAACACGTGCTTGCCGTACTTACAAACTGGCCTGGTGAAGGTGCCTCCAGATTTGGCGTAGCCGGGGAGAACATCATCAAGAACTTTCTTGTCATTTGTGTAGTCTATCTTCGGCTGATGGTCCAAGTCAAAATACGTGGCCATGGAATATTTCGAGCTTAAGAGGATGAGTGTGCAATGTGTGTCACTGCACAAAACACGGAATGTTAAAAAAACAATCGAAATCTAAGAAATCATATGTTACGGGGCGGTTGAGGGGACGACTTACTCGGGAAAGTAAGGCACGAGGAAGTTATCCTTATCTCGATTTGCCAGGATGACGCCTTAGAGGTAAGAACTCGCTACTTGTCGGTCCCCAGCACTGCCCAAGACTTGGCCCGCATGTAGAAGGGGTCGACTATCACGATGTCCGGCGTCTTTTCTCTAATGATTCGCATCTCCATACTCAGCGAAAATAGCCGAAGGAAGGTGTAGTGCAGCGGATGAAGGTTAAACATAGCGAAGATGTCATCAAACAGCAGGACGATCGTACCCCCGATGGATTTATCCACAAAGCCCTTGCCCTCTGGCAAGTTGGCCATGAAAACCGGGTATGCCACATTGTAGTGCCCCAGATGTAACACTTTCCAATTATGGCACTATATGAAACTTTGACTTCATCAATTCCATTCTGGGCTCTTCTTTCATTTCGGGTTTCTTCGTTTTGTGGTGTGCGTGTGTGCATTTCATCCATGTCATGTTGTCATGTGCATTGCATTGCATTCGTGTTGTCACTTGCACCCGGTCCCACTCGCTTCTTCCCGTTGTCCGTTTCGAGTTCCGACACTCACACACGTGCCCGTGGCAACCCCGAGTACTTCTTTCGTGTGAGGCCGTGTAACGTTCCCGGGGCGAGGTGAGACTCGTCGTGCATTGTTGTTTTGGTACGTGTAGGCCGCCTGTCAAGTTTCGTCGCATTTGGAGTTCGTTTGGTACTACAATGGTTACCCTAGTGGGTTAGAAGTACCTCTTCCTTTTGGCCCAAGACCCCTCCACAACAGCCCACTAACCAAGCACAACCCCTCCCATCATCTCGGTCGTCGGATAACGAACGTGTGGCCGAAAACCGCACCCCATTTGGAGTCTCCTAGCTCCCTATGCCTATAAAAGGCCCCATCCCCTCCATTTTCGGGCGAAACCCTAGTCTCTTCTTCTTTTTTTTTTCCTTTTTTCCCATGCTCCGCAGCTCCTCCGACCGCCGGACACGTCCGCCCGGACGCGCCCAGCCAGCCACCGCGTGCCACGTGGCCTCCCCGCCGGCCGCACCTCCCACCGCGGGCCTGCCGCGGCCCGTCTCCGGACCCCGCGGCCCGGACCGCCTCCGCGCCCGACGCCCGCGTCCGCCGCCCGCCGCTTCGCCATCGGTCGCCGCCTTCGCCCGGGCACCCGCGGCCCCGTCCGCCTCTCTCTCTCACCGGCGAGGACGTCCGCCGCCGCCACCACCGTGGTCCTCGTCGCCGGCCCTCGTCGCCACCCCGGTCGGCGCCCTCGCCGCCGCCCCGGCCGGCCCCGTCTGCCGCCTCCGCCCCGTCAGCCGCCTGCGCCGGCTCCTCCACCCCCCGCCGCCGGCCCGAGCTCCGCCGGCCGCTGCCCGTTCTTCTTCTCCGGCGAGCTCCGGCGAGCCGCTGGATTTCCTCGTCCAGATCCACCGGGGGTGGACCAGATCCACCACCCTCGTGATCCAAACGGCCTGCTCCGCACGGATCTCTCCATCCCGCTTCTCCTCGTCCACGTTGACTTTTGTGAGGTATAAAATCCACTAAGTCCCAGATCTACAATAATTTTTTGCCTCCTTTGCATGGCTGTAACTTCGTGCTCATAGATCCGTTTTGGGCGTGTGATATATCAAAATGATCGTGGGGTTGTGCTCTACATTTTGTTCCATTGTGTCATGCTTGTTTGAGATCTTGTTGACCTAATCATCGTGACAAGAGTGCTACTTGTTATAAACTGATGTTACTTGTTATTTTGTTGCCATGTTTGAGATGTGATAACTTGGTGCATGTTTATCCAAATGGAGCAAATGATACGTCAAAATGTTCATTGTGAAGTGCTCTACATGATGGTTGCTGTAGCATTCATGCTAGGTGTCATATTGCCATGTTAATCTCTGTTGCAAAAGTTCATGTGGTTGTTAAGTGCTGAAACTTGTTATGAGATGCTGTTTTGAAGTGCTCATTGCTATTGATGTGTTTGTCCCCATGTCACATGTCAATATGTTTTAGAAGCACCATCATATGGACTTTGCTGTGGTGCAAACCATTTTCCATGATATGCTTGATGTGACTTAAACAAGCTTGTAAACATGCCATGCCAATGTTACTGTTTTATACTTAGTGAAAAAACCGCCATGTCTGGAATCTGTGTTAACCTGATGCTATGTTTGCTTGATGCCCCACTCAATTACATGCTTGTTTTGGAGTGGCCAATGATCATTCCTTGTTGTCCATGTTATTTTCTATCCATTCATGCCCTTACTTGCACATATGGCTTGCTGTAGCTTATTTATTTCTTGCTCTCAAGTTGCTATAAATTATGCCTGTCAGGTTTTTATCAGCATGATCAATTTGGTGTAGCTTGTTGCTATTGATCCATGCCTCCTATGGAGTTGCTCCAATGGAGTTGTTTGTTGTAGGATATGTCTACTACATGTTCATGATCTTTATATGCTTAGTGTAGTTGATATGCATGTTGTTTTGTGCCTCCGAAGGCAGCATCGTGATGATGTTTTTGCCTTCCCAGATTTTGGCTAAGTCTGGATAATTTTGTTGCAACTTGCCATGCTTGGTTAATTGTGTTCCAGTAGGTTTTTGGGTGTGTTCTAAGTTCATACTTGTTAAGTATCATGTCTAATTCATGTCCATGATTCTTGTCATCATGTTTGGGTGATGTAGCGTATATTCTCTTGCCCCAAAGTTGCTATGTGGCTGTTAACTTCAGCTTTGCATTGTATCTTGTTTCGTGTGTATGTGTTGAACCGTTGGTCCGTTTTGAGCGTGCCCTATATGAAAATTGTGTGGTTTTGCATGTAGAATCATAATATCATCTTGTTTACATGTTTGGAGTGTGTTTGCTTGATGTTTGGATGCATCTTGCACCGTTGCCTTGCTTGTCTTGTTTTGCTCATATCTTCTAGACCGTAGCTCTGAATTAAACAAACTTTATATGAAACTTGACTAGAATTTCGTGTAGATCATTATGGTGCATGTTAAATTGCTGTTTAACAACTTTAACTTAAGGTTTGTTCAGATCTGGACCATTTTAAAAATATGCATATGAGGACTTACTGGAATTGCTATATATTGATTCCGGCCTCATTTAAACTTGTTGTTTTCTGTTGTTCTTGTGTGCTTCATCCCTTGCCATGAAATGCATCATACTTGCATCATGTTGATTGTGCATTGCACCTTGTTTGATATTGTGCCATGTTGTGTTCTTGTGTTGAGTAGAGCCGGGAGCCGAGACCGAGAACGAGGTTCCTACCGAGGTTGAGTACGAGGAGCCGTCTTACGATCCCATCGACGACTCGACAGGCAAGATGACCTGACCCAGATATCATTACTATCTTTGCCTATTATTAGATGTCTCGCTCTTTAGCTTATTGCCTCAATGCCCAGGTTTGTTTGTCAACCTCCTATTGTAGCCATGAATCTCTCTAACCACCCAACCTAGCAAACCGTTGTTTGGCTACGTAAGCTTCGCTCAGCCCCTCTTATAGCATTGCTAGTTGCAGGAGAAGATTTGAAGATTCTTGCTTCATGATGAAGTTATTGTTGGGATATCACACTATATAATATGTTAAACTAAACCATCTATATATTGGTAATGGATGGAAGGCTAAGCCTCTTGCTTGGTGTTTTGTTCCACTCATGCCACCCTAGGAACCATATAAACTGGTGTGATGTTCCTTGATTTTGCGTCCCCAACACGGTTGGGGTTTATGGGCCCCCCTCGATAACCCGCTTAGCGCTAAAGCTTTTCCAGGAAGGCCCGACTTTGGTTGTACATTTACCTAATAACTAAAACTTGCAGAGGGATTTGCAAACCCTTTTCTTAATCAACAACCCGAGCCAGTGCTCCACATGATTGTTGGTCCAAACCGGGGGTTCTGCGGGGCCGCCTTGGGAAAACCCGAGGTATTTGGTATAACCTGTAGAATCGCCCATCCGGTCTGGCCTGAGACTAGATACGCGCGGCTACTGTCAGGGTGTCGGCACGCCGAGAGGTCTTGCTGGATTAGTTTTACCTTAGTCGGAATATCTTGAGCACGGGATTCCAAGAATACTCGGGTCTTCCCACCTTGGAGTTGCGACTCCGCAGATCGTGAGCTTGTGATGGGCTAAGTTGGGACACCCCTACAGAGTTTGATCTTTCGAAAGCCGTGCCCGCGGTTATGTGGCAGATGGGAATTTGTTAATATCCGGTTGTAGAAAACTTGACACCATGTTCAGAATACACTACCAGCGTGAGTAACCGTGACGGTCATTTTCCGAAAGGGGATCAGGAAGTGAACACGGTGGGGTTATGTTTGACGTGCTTAGATAGGATCACTTCGTGATCACTTTGACGCTCGTGGCACTTCTCTTCTCGCTCTAAACTCGTAAGCTAGTGCTAGTGCAGCTGCAACCTTTGTTCTTCAGCCTTGTTCCACACCCAAGGCTTAGATAGTTTTGCTACCCGGGAACAGGATTGCTAAGTCCTCCGTGGCTCACAGATTCTACACAACACCAGATGCAGGTGCTATGGTGAACTACACAGGTGATGGCACAGATCTGTACTGGGAGTTCGATGAAGATCGTGGGCGATACTACGTGTACTATCCCGATGATCAGTAGTGACTTCTACTAGGGGCGATTCAGACCTTGTGGCTTTATTTATGGTATCTTTCATTTGGATCTTCCTCCGTAGTCGGACTGTGATGTTATTTGGATGATGATTGCTTATGTAATGAATTGTGTGACGTGGCGAGTGTAAGCCAGCTACTCTTTTGCAATTTCATCCCTCTTTTACTTGAGTCGTGCAAAGATACCATACTTGAGATCATTCTAGTATGAGCTTATACCTTTAAGTCGTGCCTCGACATGTAGGAGGTATAATCTCATACTGGGCATTACAAGTTGGTATTCAGAGCCTTCTCCGACCTAGAAGCCCCCACTGATTGATCGAATCGTTGACGGTTGAGTCTAGGCACACACTTGAAAATGTTTTGGGTCCTATATATATATATTGGAGAGTAGGATTTCTTTTTACTCCTCATCCCTTTTCACTCTGGTGAGGACTCCTGAGGGTTACTTATCTCTTCTACTCTCAAAAATTCACTAAATTTTTTTAGGATCACGCGAGTATTGTTTGGATTGTTCCGATGTCTTTGTGACGAGAACATTGTTCTCGATGCCTCCTGTCATTTAGGGGTTGTGGCAGTGTCTCGGGGAGTTGAGCTTCGAGGTGTTGTCGTCAGAAATATATCGCAGCAGTTCTGGAATACTTAATATGGCCGACATCGAAAACTCTTCTATGCGGTTAGTGGCAAGATAACCCTGACATCGCCCAGTACTGGGGAGGTAGTTCGGGAGTATTCCATAGCTTGTATAGCAGATGCGTTTCGAAGGTCCGAGGTAAACGGTTTCCGGAAATAACTGGTTATGTGTTGAAGGATGGATACAGCTGGATGTAGGATTAGAGTTGAGTGCGCAATGCTTCCCCTATATCCCCAACACCTGATTGCATAACTGGAAACTTTCGAAAATTAATAGGTGGGTTCATCTAGTAGCTCGTAGGCATTCTTCCAACGAATGCATGATATGGAGTTCGGGGTTCTACATTGAGTGAAGTAGTTTTAAACGCGTTGTTTCGATCGGGAGTTGCATCTTAAAGGGTCCTTGGCTATGCTGATCCGGGGATTGCAAAACCCTTTTTTATCATGTTCCATAAGCTTTCAGCACGAACATGTCGAACGAAACTTCTATCTTGTATTTGTTCTATCTACTCCTTATTGTTTCTATTTACCTTTTGTTCTCCCAAGTGGCTTCTCATGAAGATTGTTGTACCATTGAACTATGGATTACATTCGTTCATTTTGTTCGAATGTTCTTGTGAAGACTTATGTTGCAATTCTAGCCGTTGATTCAGCTTATATATTTCAATCAATGGCTAATAGTTGTCATCTCATTCAGGATGGCTCCTAAAAGGGTTCCCAACGCTAACCCAGAGGATGAAGAAGTTCCTGATCGTCCTCCTTCCCCTCCTCCTCCGTCTGAGGCCTGGAGAGCAATTATGCAAGCGATGAACCAGAACACCCAGATGCTTATGCAAATGATGCAGAACTTTCAAGCAAATCAAGAAAATCAAGGTGGTCATGGGAACCAAGGCCAAGGCAATTTGTTCAACCAACCTCACTTTACTACACTCAACCAGTTCCTGGAAACCAACCGAAGGCATTCAATTACTGTGTGGATCCGCTAGATGCTGAAGACTGGATAACAGACATCAAGAAGCACTTTGAATGCAGTAACGTGAGACTTGAGGATTATGTCAAGTTTGCCGCCTTCCAACTCAAGGACCAAGCCGCTGATTGGTGGCAGCAGTACAAAGATTTCAGAGAAGGACGTGAAATCTTGTGGACTGACTTCTTCAAGGATTTCCGCTCTCACCACATTCCAACTAGTGTCATCGAAGGTATGCGTGAGCAATTCCGCAACCTGAATGCGAAGATTCATGACTTTTTAGGGTTTCCAATTTCGCTCTCATCGAAGGTATCCTGAGAACACTTTTTTTTAAATAATTGCCGTATTACAAGTTTATTATTTTTGCCACTAACTTGGTCACATATAATGACACAATGCGAAGGTTTTCCAATTTTTTTTAATTTTTTATACACGTTTGAAACTACAGTTAAAACGGCGGGAATGATCGTTCCTAGCTTGTGGTTGAATATTGGATTTTTCTTTGGTGTTTCTCTGATTAAAAAGATAATTAAGTACCTAAAAAAGATTTTTGGGAAAAATAAATAGCAAACTATAGGGCAACTGTAGTTCGGATTTGAACCGCTTCCAGCTGAATCGGCAGAATTTTGTCTTTTTCACGAGAGGTGGATAAAAGCTTTTGACAACCAACCATTTGATCAATTGTGCATTAAATATGTCCTAGTATTTTAGTAAATTGATTTGGTCCAATTTTGCAACAAATATATGGTAGGTCCTTCACAAAAAAAACTCATTTTGGGCACTCGAAAAATGGAAAATGGTTTTTTCGTCCAAAGAAAATGAAAACTTACTTAGGAAACATTGTTTGTCATTCCAATATGCACCATTGTGCACAATATGAGATCATTTGAACAAACTATGCCATGAATGTGGCCATAAGATTAATCATTTGGCTTGAAAGCCATGAATCTTCACACATGATAGCTCTGAGAACACTTTTTAAAAGAATTGCCGTATTACAAGTTCATTATTTTTCCTAGTAACTTTGTCACATATAATGACACAACGCGAATTTCTTTTTGATTCTTTTTTGAATTTTTTATGCCCGTTTGAAAATGCGGTCAAAACGACGGGCATGACTGTTCCTAGCTAGTGTTTGAGCCTTGGAAAACTTTTAGTGTTTCTATGACTATAAATAGATACTTGTGTACCTAGAAATGCTTTTTGGAAAAAATAAGGGGCAAACAATAAGACAACTTCAGTTCAAACTTGACCCGCTTCTAGCTGAATCAGCGGAAATTTGTCTTTTTCACGAGAAATAAATCAAAACTTTTGACACCAAACAATTTGGTGAATTTTACATAAAATATGGTCTAATATTTTCGGAAACTATTGTAGTACAATTTTGTAACAAACATTTGGTAGGTTCTTCACAAAAAATTGATTTTTGGCACTCCGAAAATAGAAAATGATTTTTTGTATGCAAAGAACATGAAAGCCCCCCAAATCAACATTTTTTTGTCATCCCAAGATACACACATGTGCACAATAGTGGCTCATTTTAACAAACTATAAAAGACTGACCTGTTGAATGTATATCCAAAATAAGAGGGTAAAAATATAGGAGAAACAAAAGGAAAAAACAATACTATGTAAGCTTAATTTTCATTGGTTGAATCAGTTGGGGCATGGATTGATGACATGGCGAACATCTGTCCATCCATCCATCCAAACCACTGCAGCAAACCCCACTCTCTCTCTCTCTCTATCTATCTATCTCTCTCTCTCTCTAACGTGCGCGTGTGAACCCCACCCAACCCCTATGCCCTCCTCTCTCTCTCTCTCTCTCTCTCTCTCTCTCTCTCTCTCTCTCTCTCAGGAACCCTAGTGCTCCACTCCTCCCTTACCGCCACCACCTCCGGCGCCCGATCCTGGCCACCTCAGGCGGGAATCGAAGACCCTTGTCCGGCGAGATCCGGTGCGCGCAGCAAGTGAAGCAAATATGCCCTGGAGGCAATAATAAAGTTGTTATTTGTATTTCCTTATATCATGATAAATTTTTATTATTCATGCTAGAATTGTATTAACCGGAAACTTAGTACATGTGTGAATACATAGACAAAACAGAGTGTCCCTAGTAAGCCTCTACTAGACTAGCTCATTGATCAAAGATGGTTATGTTTTCTAGCCATAGACATGAGTTGTCATTTGATCAACGGGATCACATCATTAGGAGAATGATATGATGGACAAGACCCATCCGTTAGCTTAGCAACTTGATCCTTTAGTTTTACTGCTATTGCTTTCTTCATGACTTATACATGTTCCTATGACTATGAGATTATGCAACTCCCGAATACCGGAGGAACACCTTGTGTACTATCAAATGTCACAACATATCTGGGTGATTATAAAGATGCTCTACAGGTGTCTCTGAAGGTATTTGTGGTGTTGGCAGATCAAGAATAGGATTTGTCCCTCCGAGTATCAGAGAGGTATCTCTCGGCCCTCTCGGTAATACACATCACTATAAGCCTTGCAAGCAATGTGACTAATGAGTTAGTTGCGGGATGATGCATTACGGAATGAGTAAAGAGACTTGCCGGTAACGACATTGATCTAGGTATGATGATATCGATGATCGAATCTCGGGCAAGTAACTTACCGATGATAAAGGGAACAACATGTGTTGTTATGCGGTTTGACCGATAAAGATCTTCGTAGAATATGTAGGAGCCAATATGAGCATCCAGGTTCCGCTATTGGTTATTGACCGGAGATGTGTCTCGGTCATGTCTACATAGTTCTCGAACCCGTAGGTTCCGCACGTTTAACGTTCGATGACGATCGGTTTTATGAGTTTATGAGTTTTGATGTACCTAAGGTAGTTCGGAGTCCCAGATGAGATCACAGACATGACAAGGAGTCTCGAAATGTTCGAGACATAAAGATTGATATATTGGATGGCTTTATTCGGACACCGGAAGTGTTTAGGGTGATTTCGTAGAAAACCGGAATGCTGGAGGGGTTACAGGAACCCCCCGGGGGAGTGTTGGGCCATAGTGGGCCTTGAGGGAAAAGAGAGAGAGGCAGCCCATAGGGCTGGTCGGCGCCCCCTCCAGGGAATCCTAGTTGGTCTAGGAGTGGGGGGCGGCCACTTCTCTCCTTCCTTCTTCTTCTTTCTCCTTCCTTTCCCACTCCTAGTAGGAGTAGGAAAGGGGAGTCCTACTCCTACTAGGAGTAGGATTGCTCCTCTCCTTGGCGCGCCTAGGGCCAGCCGCCCCCCCTTGCTTCTTTATATACAGGGGCAGGGGGCATCCTAGAACACACAAGCAACATTGTTTTAGCCATGTGCGGTGCCCCCTCCACAGAAACACACCTCGGTCATATCGTTGCAGTGCTTAGGCAAAGCCTTGCGTTGATAACTTCATCATCTCCGTCACCACGCCGTCGTGCTGACGAAACTCTCCCGTGAAGCTCAACTGATTCAAGAGCTCGTGGGACGTCATCGAGCTGAATGTGTGCTGAACGTAGAGGTGCCGTACGTTCGGTGCTTGGATCGGTTGGATCACGAAGCCGTTCGACTACATCAACCGTGTCACTAGACGCTTCCGCTTTCGGTGTACGAGGGTACATAGACACACTCTCCCCTCTCGTTGCTATGCATCTACTCCCTCTGTTCCTAAATATAAGTCTTTCTAGAGATTTCAACAAGCGACTACATACGGAGCAAAATGAGTGAATCTACACTCTAAAATATGTCTACATACATATGTATGTTATAGTCCATTTGAAATGTCTAAAAAGACTTATATTTAGAAACAGAGGGAGTAGTAGATAGATCTTGCGTGATTGTACGAATTTTTTTGAAATACTACGTTCCCCAACAGCGAGATCCATCTCTCTCACACACAGAAGAAGGAAAATCCCCCGCCCTATCCCCACAACTCCTGGACAAAACTTGCCTGCTCCCTCCTCGTGCTCCCATCCGTGCTCCCACTTCATCCTACGGTTGTTATTTCATCTTTTTTCTTTCTAATCTAATCATCGCCCCCCCTGATTTTAAGGGGGTGGGGCCGGGCCTAATTTTGGTCCAATCAAATCAAGCCACGTACGCGGGAGCACGGATGGGCACACACGAGGGGAACAGGCAAGTCTCGTCCACAACTCCTATGCCTCTCCCTCGATCCCCTTCCTTCCCAAGGATGCACGCGTCCCCACCGCTCCGATCCCCTTCTCCCCTCTCCCTCCCACATCGCGCCGCCATCGCCATCCCAGATGTATATTTTTATCTAGACGAGATTTCCTCCTCCTCCTCCTCCTCCTATTCCCCTCGTCAGATCCATCCATCCATTAGTTTGTCCATTTAATTCACCTGCCGCCATCACCATCCCCTTCTCGCTCGCAGGGTTGCAGGCGATTCGATCGGGTCCGGGTCCATGGCATCCACGGCCGTGGTGGCGCTCGCGGTGACGGACGAGCTAGCCCTACCGCTCCGCGCGGTGGGGGACCTTGCGGCGGCGCCGTAGTAGTCTCGCATGAGGAGGTCATCGTCATCACGCAGTGCGCCTCGCTCGGTAACACCCCCCTCCCAAGCACCTTCCTGGAACCTGGAACTTTAGTTGTATGGGTGTGCCCGTAGAATGAACAAGTCGGTAGTGCGTCTGTTGGTGTCGCTGGGAACCATGGATGTGCGACATGTTATCATTTGTGGTGTCATTGAACCAAACAACGAACCTAGCTTGAACTTGGATGATCTGCTAGCTAGACTTAGACTTGGGTGGATAATCAAGTTAAGTGTTTGAACCATGCATGATGGTATTGTGGGATCATCTACATCCTGAGTATGGTATTGTGGATACCCTATCTACATCTGAGTGTGGTTTTGTGTTGTAGGCGTTTGATTTGTTTGCAGTTGTGAATTTGAATGGCTTGCAGCAGGTATCCTCGGTAGGGTATGGTGCTGCAGATAGGATCCTGACCCTGTCACCCAACCCCAAGCCGTGATTTCACTCGAGATGGTAGGGTTAGGACCTGCTGCATGTTTATTATAATAGAATAGAAAATCCGAAGGCATGCTCCTCCTCGACCGGTGGCTTATGATCAAGTTCGCAATTGACCCTACATTATGAATTTCCCTCTTGCTCCTTCATGCCTAGACATGATGCTTTTAGACTTAAATTCCACTTATGATGTAATCTTTGCTAACTTAAAGTGCTACTCTGCCTGCACATGCAAACAACACATACATACTTACTACTTCCTCGGTTCTCAAATATACCATGTTTTGACTTTTTATCTAAATTAGATGTATATTGACGTCTTTTAGTGCGTTTTGTTCACTCATTTTTGGCCGTTGTGTCACTTTAGGTGATCTTTTGAGCAGCTGAAATCTGGTGCTGCAAGTCCGGAGTCCTTCTTTCCGCCCCATTTCCATTTGTTCTATATCTCTTTTGTATGAGTGTTCATACAGTCATGTGGGAAGCATAAGCCATGAAGTGTTGCTTTGATATCTGAAGTGCATCCGGCTGCTGGACAAGCGTCGAGGGGAGGTCTTGAGGATTGCTTGGATCTGAACAAATGGAGGGGAGAGGAGCAGATGTTGGGTTCGAGTTAGCTTCAGCAAAACATTTTTGTATCCTCTTCACCTGTTGTAATAAGCTTTGGCTACTATAGACCAGTATGTGTTGTTGTTAGGTTGCTTTTGCTTCCCTGTGGAACTGGATTATGCGTTGGCTCTTTGCCTCATTTTCAATAAAAAATGGGGCGGGGGAAACCCCTTTCATTCAAAAAAATATATCTGGTTTTCTTCTCAGTGTCGATATCACTTAATTCTGTAATACTGAATACTGATAATACTGAGCAGGGGGCTGGCGTTATGGCGGTTGTGTACGATGACGACCACAAGTTCTCCGATGAGTTGCCTCCATCTCCTACTCCTAGCTCCCTCTTTTCTGCTCCTATAGCAGTAGAAGGCTTTAAATTTGGCTTGTAGGCACATGACAAGCAGTGTGTGCGCTTATTTATTCACGAACCGTTGGGGAATCAGTTGCAGTAACCATCAATCAATTTGGGCTGAACAGTGCGACGGATGACGACATGTATCCGCGTTTGATTTACTTACTGATTTTGTTTCCTATGTTGGTGATGCTTCCTGATGGCGCTGGCCAAGGAGCTGGTGTAGTTAAGGAAGGCAGTCAACCGCCTCTATGAGAACAAGGCCCAACTCAACTCCTCCTCCCACCTCTTCTTTGTTGGGTGTAGTCGAAATCCGTGACAACAAGCTAGCTAGCTAGCAACCATGTCTCTTGCCATGTCCATTGTAGATCCATTGTATTTGTATGCTGCTATATTATGCCAAGTTGAGTGAAGCAAACATATCGTTGAGTGTGTGTGTGTGTGTGTTATCATCTCCTAGTGCTCCTACTAGCTTTCTGACATTGGCAAATGATCAGACTCCTCTCACTTGGCCTAGGAGCAACAGCACTGATGATGAGAGCAGATCATTTCCCTCAATAGATTAGCATCATTCCATTCTTACTATGTAGTAGAATTGGTAGTGATAGAGTGGGTGAATCTATGTGATGTAGAGATACACTAAGATCATGAAAAAATACATATTAGTTCTGCTAATGCTTACCAGTGAATTCAAGTCTGCTTATTTGAAGGTCCAACACTTGTGCATACTGATTTGTGTCCTTTGTGGTTTGGGGAAAGGAAATCGAAAGGAAATAGTAATGTTGGCAATTGCTATAGTGGTTTGCGATTCGGATCAACTAAACTGAAAGTGAGATACTGAGAAGTGGATCACACTAGTACAATTTCAGTATTTCTTGCTTGCTTGTTTGCTTCTTCTTTCTGTTGAAGCAAGCGAGCTGATTTTCTGCTCTTAGTTTTTGCAGCGATTGGAGGAGGAGTTGGTGCCGAGGACTGGACCGGATGTGCCTGGATGCGTGATCTACAGCGCCCTTGATCTCAGGGCGTGATCCGCAGCGCCCTTGCTTGTTTGTTCTGACTAAATTCAGTTAGAACAAGTTAAGCTTCAGAGTGCATAAGAAAAGAATAAAAACAGACTCCTAAATTCAGTTAGAACAAGTTGAGTACTTGGAGTATATTCAATGCCCTTGCTTGTTTGTTCTGACTAAATTATGTTGCATCACAGGACCATAAACAGAGGCTGGAGCAGATTCGAAGGGCGTTCCAGGGCCTCGAGGGCTCCCACGTCTTTCCCTTCTAGGTCAAGCCTCGCTTTGCTGTTTGTTTCTCATGTAGTGTACATTATATTACTTGGTTTGTTGTTTACAACGCTGCCTGCATGCTACTGTCTTAGTTTGCTGCTGCTTTTCGTGCTTCACTGAATTTCAGGATTGGAGTGTGTTTTCTGAAATTTCGTGCTTGCTATGATGCAGTATGCTTCGACGGGAGCATCTGCGGAGAGGGTCAGGGAGTGGGGCTCAGAGCTAGCTCATCCACTTGGAGGTACGCACCTTCTTAAATCTAGGTGCAACTTATCATCAGATTTTCTTTGAAACTTGGCGTTGATTGGTCTGAAGATGAAACTATAGTACTATACACACGACATGCAGCATCCACTTATATCAAACAGTGGAGCAGTGCTACTATTGTGAATGGAACGACACAATATTCAACATTGTTGAGCAATCGTTTGTGTACTGTCATGTGTATAGCAGGGTTCAATTAGATACTTGGAATTAATGTCTGCGTACATATATAACCGATTGGATTCTTTTTGTATGCATACAAATTATCCTAACAAAACTGAAAAAAAAAATTGAAGCATGAAATAAGGAATAAGTGGCTGATTTTTATCTGCATGTTAAGCAGAAAGTTGCAGCCAAGGCTTATATATTATGAAATATTGTCACACCTCTGAGCTTCTACCGTTGTTAGGGACATCGTAGTGTGATCTTCATGATTTTTGGCTTGAAGATGTACTGATTCATTAGTCAAGCAGAGACAGAAATCATGTTTTATGTCTATATTAAGTCACGTAAAAATCACATAACTTTCTCAGTGCCTAACATTATATTTAATCTATACTTTGTTGTAAGTTCTTTCTTATATCAGTGTCATTCATTTCTGTTCTAATTAATGTCGAACTCAGAATTAACATATTTCTCTCCTTTTAGACTGCTAGATTGTACAAGTTGAACAATCTGCTCTAGTTTAAACAAGTTAGGATCCATCAATACAATAGGACTTAGTTTGCGTTTCACCTTTCTTGTAATCAATATTTTTACTGTTAATTTACTTCAAGTTTATCGTTTACCGGAAGTTTCAAATTAGAAGAAGTTTCAAATTCTTATGCAGGTTTATGTTCTCTTTGAAGGATATGAGATATGCTGCTGGAGAGATGCCGTTAGCAAACTGGAAGGGCTGCAACCAAATCCAATCGACATCATGGCAGTGGTCTTTGAATATCTAAGCTAGTGATCATCTTTTCAACGATTCCTTTTTTGTTTAGCCTTCTTGTAGTGTATATTAGTAGTCGCGGGAGTTGTGATGGTGATCTTTTTTTTGATTGGTTGTTATTTGTTATAGATGACAAATCTTTTAGTTGTTGCTTCTTATGTATAGATAATGTGATGAAGATATAACTACAACAAATGATGTATGATTGTACAGAGAAACAAATGTTGCTTTGATATCAAAATTGAAAAACACTGAACCGTTTCTCTGTCGTCTAGTCCTTTGAATTAGTGGGCTGCAAATATTGACGGGCTGGAAGAGGCCTTAGCCCAAACAATACTAGACAAAAAATGAAAGAAAAAACATCTTAACAATTAAAAATATTAAATGGACCGCAAAAGGCCGAGGCCCAGAATAATGGAAGAAGCACAGAAAAAAGGCCAAATTGTTAGGTTTGGCCCATGCAGCTAACCTAAATTAACAGGGAAAAAATATATTACATGGACTGAATTAATGGGTCAGCCCATATAGATGCCGGATTGGATTGGGCTGATTCTAATCAATGAGCTTTTCATTTGGTCGCAATTATGCCACGTCGGCTCGCCACGTCGGGTCCGACGTGGCCTGGGCAGACAGCTAGCGACCAAAACAGAAGGTCGTTGAACCAATGACCTTTTGTTTTGGTCGTTGCCTTCCACGACCTTATCACAAAAAAGGACGTTAATTTCAGTTTACGACGGCCAGCTTTTGACCATCTGTTTTTGGTCACAAAAAGGTCGCAAATGAAAAACAATGACCATTCAGTGAGCAATAGTGATGGTCACAAGTTGACATATTTCTTGTAGTGATTGAGCACAATTTTCATTTCCATCATTTTCATGAAAGACATTATAAAGATGGATAATATGATGCAACCTCATTTCCATTTTTTAGTTTTCTTATACAAAACCAAACTAGTGATAAAACAAGAAACTAAAATATTCGATTGCAAGATCTAAAGATATACCTTCAAGCACTGATCTCCCCAGCAACGGCACCAGAAAAGAACTTCGTTGACGGGATGTGAGTGTCGCTTACCTAACCTCCCCGGCAACGGCGCCAAAAAAGAGCTTGATGTCTACTACGCAACTTTATTCTTGTAGACTACTGTTGGGCCTCCAAGCATAGAGTTTTGCAGGATAGTAGCAATTTTTCCTCAAGTGGATGACCTAAGGTTTATCAATCCATGGGAGGTGTTGGATGAAGATGGTCTCTCTCAAACAACCCTGCAACCAAATAACAAAGAGTCTCTTGTGTCCCCAATACACCAAATACAATGGTAAATTGTATAGGTGCACTAGTTCGGCGAAGAGATGGTGATACAAGTGTAATATGGATAGTAGATATTGATTTTTGTAATAGGAACAATCAAAAACAGCAAGGTAGCAAGTGACAAAAGTGAGCACAAACGGTATTGCAATGCTTGAAAATGAGGCCTAGGGTCCGTACTTTCGCTAGTGCAATCTCTCAACGATGCTAATATAATTGGATCACATAACCATCCCTCAACGTGTGATGAAAAATCGTCCAAAGTGCCTATCTAGCGGAGAACATAAGAAGAAATTGTTTGCAGGGTACGAAATCACCTCAAAGTTATTATTTCCAATGGATCTATCAATAGTTTGTACTAACATAACATCAAGTTATCCTTTCCGATCGATCTATCAAGAGTTAGTACTAAAATAACACCATATGATACACATCAACCAACTCTAATGTCACCTAGATACTCTAATGTCACCGCGAGTATCCGTGAGTTAATTCTACGATATGCATCAAACAATTTCAGATTCATAATACTCAATCCAACACAAAGAACCTCAAAAAGTGCCCCAAGATTTCTACCGGAGAAACAAAGACAAGAACATGCATCAACCCCTATGCATAGATTACCCAGTGTCACTTCGGGAATCCACAAGTTGAGTGCCAAAACACATATCAAGTGAATCAATATTATACCCCATTGTCACCACGGGAATTCATACCAAGACATGCATCAAGTGTTCTCAAATCCATAAAAGTATTCAATCCAAAAAACTCTCAAAGGGAAAACTCAATTCATCACAACAAGATAGAGAGGGGAAAACACCATATGATCCGACTATATTAACAAAGCCCGCGATACATCAATATTGTGCATCTCAAGATCATGAGAGATAGAGAGACAGATTAAACACATAGCTACTGGTACAAACCCTCAGAACTGAGGGTGGACTATTCCCTCCTCATCATGGTGGCATCCAAGATGATGAAGATGGCCACCGGTGATGAGTTTCCCCTCCGGTGGAGTGCCGGAAAGGGGTCTAGATTGGATCTCATGGATACAAAGGACTGTGGTAGTTGGAACAAAATTCTGTCGACTCCCCTAGGGTTTTTGGAATATTTGGGCATTTACAGAGAGAAGAGGCGGTGCAGGAGGCCACCAAGGTGGGCACAACTCACCTGGGCGTGCATGGGGCCCCAAGTGTGCCCTGGTGGGTCGTGCCCCCCTCAGGGCAACCCTAGGTGCTTCTCTGGACCACTAGATGTCATCTGGACAAAAAAAAACTCTCCAAAAAGTTTCGCTGTAATTGGACTCCATTTAATATTGATTTTCTGCGATGTAGAAAACAATCAAAAAATAGCAACTGGCACTGGGCACTATGTCAATAGGTTAGTCCCAAAAAATGATATAAAGTTGCTATAAAATGATTGTAAAACATCCAAGAATGATAATATAACTTCATGGAACAATAAAAAATTATCAGGTAACAAGCTGCCTGAGCGCGACCGCAATATGTGACCAGGCGGCCAAGGCAGCCCAAACGGCCGTTGTTGCTTCTCAGGTGGTGGCAGCAACATCTGCCTCGAGCATAGCAACTGGCGAGAGCGTCACATCAGCTCTCTGTTCCACAGCGGTGGCCTTAGCCCTATTGGAGGTTTCCCACGACCATGTCGAGACCGCGCATGCCCAGCTCCTGGTGGTCACTGCACAAATCGAACGAAGCTTCTCCGACAATGGTAGGCAACCCACAACCGTTGAGTTGGCAATTGCCGAGAGAGTTCGAGGAGATGTTGGTTCCTTTGCGGCATACCTTGCCATGATGGAGCTCGCCGAAGCCCAGATCACGTCCGCCCACGCCCAGCTCGTGGCGACCTATTCCAAAGAGATGGCGGACGTGGATGGTGAGATGGTTGCCGAGTATGGTGTGATGGATGTCGTGGAGCCCCCACCCCAGGAGATTGTCGGGCGCGAGCTGGACATGGAGGAGGTGGCGAAGATCGACGAGCGCCAACCGGAGTAGTACTCTTTGTTTTGTTCAATTAAGAGCGTGAGTCTTTAATTTGTTAGAGTAATGTTTAGGTGAGCCAGCTCTGTTTAATTGCTAAACTTGCTCGATTAAGAACTGTGGGTGTGTTGTAGTCTCCTTTGCGTACCCAAATTATGCAATGACATGGATGACCACTATAACCAGGAGAACTCGGACCAAAATTTGCTCGTTCAAACTCATCACACATGAGGTAAGATATATGAATCATTTGTGATGTTCACCCATCATACACAATGCTGAATAACGGACCGTGTCTGATGACACTTCACACACCGGTTTTTTTGCTGCATAGATCCAAAAATTTCGGAGTCGCGGAAATATCTACCTCCCCGCCCCCCTCCTTACGAAAAGCCACATTTCCCCTGTTTCCGCATTCCTTTTCCAAGATGAAACCTTCACTCCATGCTTGCAGCACCGCCTCCTCGCCGGTAACCCTCCTTCACACTGCTCGGGCTCATTGATCCAGTGTCGGTGTGTTTGGATCGACACCTATGGGATCACAAGAATCCCTACTACGGTTGCGGGGCGCGGGGTTGAGAGAATAGCGGATCTAATAGTCAGGACACGGTTCCTTTACCCAGGTTCGGGCCACAAAGATGCGTAAAACCCTACTCCTGCTTTGGTGGATTATATGTTTGTGTTCTTCAACTAGTGAGGAGCTCCAAAAGAGTCATGAGGAGTTCTAAAAAGCCAAATCCTCCTCCTGGTCACCTCGGGCCTCCTTTTATAGGAAAAAGGGGTCGCCACAGTGGCACACAGGAGGTGGAAAGGGTACAGTGACGCGAGGTTATCCCTCGCATTATAGGACAAGGCGCATTTAATGCGCTTAGCTTAGGTGTCCTTGCTTTATCAGGGACGAGGGGAGACGTCCATCTTGTCCGTCGCCGCCCCTCCTCGTGTTGACACGCGCCCTGGCCAGCGGTGTCTGAGGTGCCATGTAGGCAGACAGGCAGCTGAGGTGGCGCAACGGCGGGTCTCCACGAAGATCTGCGGGTTGCCATGCAGGAGCCTGTCCAGCTGGTCGGTCGGCAGCTGTGTGGGTCGGTGGAAACCCGGTTGGTGCGGGCCTGACGGTGGCCCCACGGGTGTCCTCGGCAAGGGCCTTGTCGGGGCCCCGACAAGGGGCCTGCCGTGGCGCCTGCTGTTATCCCCGGCAAGGTGCTTGCCGGGGGCCTTGTAGTTCTCCTTGGCTGGGATCCCGCCAAGGGTCGTCGTCTTCTTAACTTGTATCTGATCTTGGATGTCTTCACAAAGATTTGCATGCCACCACGGGGATATCTCCCGAATCCTCGCCCCATGGGGGCGGTGGCCTCAAGGGTGATCCGCTCCGTAGGCGTGGGGCGAGCTGCCGCGGCAAGGGTCTTGCCGGGGCTGCCAGAGCTGGCTCCCGGCAAGAACCTTGCCGAGGGAAGCCGCTTTGTCCCTTTGCTCTTTGTGGTCTTGTTCTTGGCATTGTTCCAGTCTCCATCAAGCTTTGGTCTTACCCCGGCTCACCTCCCTTGCCATGCTTGGTGTGGTAGTTCCCGTGGCTCAGACTGCCCGTGCACAGTCATAGGGGTACAAAAAGAGTACCCCTCTTTTTGTACACCGACAGGAGCCCCCGTGCCTGGGCACACGTAAGCGCGACACGTTGTTGGGCCAGGCCCAGAACGGTGCACGAGCAGGCGGGGCGGTTTTCATCGTGGTAAAATTTTCCGCGCGCTGTGCCTCCCACGACCCGCGCGCACGGCGCGGGGCGGAGGGGCGTGGGTGACGTGGGCGGCATGCGTGGGGCGGTTTCCGCAGGCATGCGTCACGTCACAGTAAATGCAAAAGGAGGCGGCTCGCGTCTCCCCCATAAAAAGGAATAACCGCGAGCGCGCTGCTCACTTCCCCCATTTTCCTCTCGCCTCTTCCAATCTCAGAGCCGTTGTTCCCTCTCTTCCTTGCTTCTGAAGCCTCCGCCGCCGCCTGTCGCCGTCGCTTCGCTATCCCTCTTCCTCAGCAATCCCACTCAGTCGCCCTGGCGTCCAAACCCGCCAAGGGCAAGGGGAAGGCCAAGGGTGCCGGGCCCGTGGGGCCGCCGGAGGGCGCGTTCACGGGTGACCGGACAAAAGCCGCTTTCTTCATCCCGTCGTCAGTCGACGTCCACGAGCTTCGGGCTGCCTTCAAACCCCTTTGGGGGGCGGAGACGGGGGGGGGGGGG
>LR738714.1:112874853-112930430 GCA_902687465.1 Secale cereale | reverse complement strand
GGGGGGGGGGGGTAGGACTTGGGCCAACCGGCGACGCGCGTCATTCCGGCCGCTTGCGCCCAGCCGGGCTCAAATCGGTACCCTTTCTTTGTTGATTACTTCTCTTGCCGGTTGTGTCCCCCCTTCTCCGATTTCTTCTGTGACGTCATGCACACCTTTGGCTTCCGCCTTTTGGATTTTACCCCAAATGCGGTGGCGTGCATGGCTTTCTTCCCGCACCTCTGCGAGGGCTTCGTCGGGGTGCAGCCCAACACGGCGCTCTTCCGCCACTATTTCACCCCTCGGATCCAGCCGGGAGGCGCCGTCTCGGGATGCATCACCTGGATCCCGAGACCCAAGGTAGTGTACCCGGAGGGCGCCGTGAAGGAGAGGTGGGACGAATGGCGCGGCCGGTGGTGCTGGATTGAGGAAAAGGAGCCGCCAACATTCTGCAGGGTCCGCCGGGCGCCGCCGGTCTGTGGCAGCGACTGGAGCCACATCGACACTGCCGACGGGAGGCTCACTGTCGCCTTCACCAGGATCAACCGGCTCGTCCAGGACGGGCTCACCCTCGAGATGATCGGGGCAGATTTCATTCGCCGTCGGATCGCCCCGCTGCACAACAAGGGGAGCCCAGCCTGGCTTTTCAGGAACCCGGCTGACGTCATGCGGCTCCGCCCTGGCCTGGACCACAACCTCACAGTGATGGGACACGCCCATTTCTGTCAGCGGCTCTTCCAACTGGATGTGGGTCGCGATGGCGAGGTCGAACGGACCGGCAAGGCTGCGAAGGCTGCCACAAAGGCCGGCAAGGCCGTCAAGGGGCAGCTTTTCAAGCTGCCTGCAGGAGTGGTCCCGCTGTGCAATAACTCGCGCCAGTCCGAGATCGTTGCCATGATGCCGGAATGCAACGCGCACGGCCCCGTCCCAAGCTGGCAGGAGCCGGAGGACGAGGTCGTGCAACAGTTCTTCGACACTCTGGTCGAGGTGCGCGCCGATCCTGACGCCGAGCGGTGGCTTGTCAGGGACACCACCCCGGAGGAGCTGGACTACATCGCCGCTAGGGCGAGGGAGGCGCAACTCATCAGGGAGGCCGGCAGCGCCGGAGGTATGGAGGACCAAGACGCCGCGGCTGCGGAGGAGGAGGAGCTCGCCCAGTGGGCGGCGGCTGCCGGAGAGGCTAGCAGCGCCAACACTGGAGCTCCGCTGGTTGACGACGCGGACGACGGGTCGTCGTCAGAGGAGGACACGGCGGCCGGCCCGGCGCCAGCCAGGGGAAGAGGGTGAGTCCTGCGGAGGGCCTGTTCCGGGGAGCCTCAATTGGCCCTGGAGGGGTCCGAGCGCCTTACGAGGGCCACAGCGGTGAAGAGGTCGACGAAGGCCGCCGAGAAGAAGAAAGCGGCAGCTCTCTCTTCGTCGAGGCATGCACAAACTCTGCCTCCTTCTTCGCCTCCCCCGGCAGACGTCGAGTCGGATGGCGACGCGGAGTTCCCCTTCGATCTCGGGCCCCTCAGCCCGAAGAGGAAGAGGAAAACGACGGAGGAGGAGGAGATGGACGATGAGTAAGTATTCCATTCCTTACCGTCATGTCCACCTTCCTAGACCATGCCACTCATCTTTATTTGTTCTTGCTTCTTCAGGGACGCAGAGACGCTCGCCCAGAGGTTAAAGAGGGCCAAAGCTTCGGCGAGCACCCAGCCCCAAGCCGGGGCTTCAGGGACACCACTGGTGGTGTTGAGAAGCCCAGACAGCAGCCCCCCGCACAGCCCCCAGCGTGAGTCCGCCATCCTCTTCTCGCTCATCATGAAGATGGCCGACATCGAGAAGGCCCAGGAAGGGGCAGCGATCTTGGCTGCCGCGGCGGCGGCCGCCCGGAACCAGCATCAAGCCGCCGTCGATTCCCAGGAAGAAGACCTCTCCGCGCGTGAGGCGAAGCTTGCTGCAACGCTCCGCGGCAAGGATGAGGAGCTAGAGGCTCTTGTCGAGCGGCGGACTCGTGAGCCAGGGCAGAGGCACAAAGAGGTGCTCGATGCCCAGGCTCTGGCCCATGCCGGCAAGGTACACGAGCTGGAGGTGGAACGGGACGGGCTGAAGGAGCAGGCCCTCAGGCTGTCCGACAAGAAGAACAGACTCAACTGCGCCTTGACAGAGGCGCAGGAAGCGATCATCAGCAGGACTGGGGAGCTCTCCGAGGCGCAAAACTCCATCAGAGATCTCAAGCTGAGGCTGGAGAATCTCGAGAAAATATTGGCGGAGAGCTCTGCTCGGGAGGAGGCCTTGGCCAAGATCCTGGAGGAGGACAAGCAGCTGCGGGCGGATGAGGGCGCCTCCCACCAAGAATACGTGGAGGAGGAGAACAGGTGGATCAGCCGGCTGGAGGACTGTGACGCCCGAAGACCAACGTCCCAGAAGATTCCAGAAGATTCCAGATGTTCCGGGTTGCCCGTGTGTTCTTTTGTGCTTGTGTTATTTATTTTGCATTGCATCATGTCATCATGCCATCTTGTCATTTATTTTTTGCATCTCAACCTAAATAAATCGTGTGGGCCTTCGGTCCATTTAAATCGAGGGAAGATGTCTTCTCTTTATAACATATAAAAGTCTCTCAATATTTAGGGAGCTATATAATAAATATTCCATTGTTTGGAATTACCCGCAACACACGTGCATAATTTCCCCATGCTTTCCTACTTCGAGTTTCTCCTCCAAAACCCTTCCCTGTAATTCTTTTCCGTTGTTTCGAGGTTCTTCCAAAAACCCTCCTTCAATTTTATTTAAATTCCTGACATTTTTGTGAGTCCAGGGATTTTTACCCCTTGCCCTAAGCATTTTCCTAACTCCTCTTTTCTGTCTATTCCTCTTTTGTTTTCTGTTTTATTTGGAAAACAACAGCAGCTTTAATATAAAGAGAGCCCAGCAACCTCTTGGACTCCTCCTGGCCCATCTCCTCCCTTCTCAGGCCCGCAGCCCATCTTCCCCGAACCCTAGCCTAGCGATCAGCGCACCGCATCGCTCCTCATCCCCGCACCCCGCCGCCAGGATGCCTCGACCCCTCGTTCGTCCCTCATCCCCTTCGAGGCCGAGCCTCTGCCTCCCTCTCGCACTCTCCCTTCGCCCCGATCTCCCGCAGCCCTCGTCTCCCTGCGGTTTCCCCGAGCTGCGCGGCTCCCTCCCCGTCCTCTAGGGTCGCCGGCGCCCTGCGGCTTCATCCCTCTGCGCCACCCCGACGCGCCTGGCCCTCGTCTCCGCCGACCAGGGGCCCCAGTGCCCTTGCAGCCTCCTGCGCCAGAGCGCCCGATGGCCCCGTCCCTCGCCCTGCTTTGCTCAAGGGAGGCTCCGTCCCTGCCTCGTTCGCCAAGACCGGCCCGCGTCGGTTGCCACGCCCCTCCGTCCTCACCTCCAGGTCGCCCGCCTGGCCCAGAGCGCCGCAGCTCCCTTCTCCCGCGAGCACGCCTGGAGCCGCCTCCCTCCGTCCTCGAGGCCCCGGCCTCAGGCCTTCCGCGCGCCTCCAGCCCGGCGCCCGCACCCCGCGAGCCGCGCCCCGTCCTCCTTCGGCCAGAGCAGCAGCCTGCCGCCCGTCTTGTTTTCCAGCGCCGCAGCGCCGTGCAACCCTCCTGCAGCCGTCTCGCAGCCCTTTTTTTTTCCTTTTTTTTGTTTTGTTGTTTTCTGTTACTGTTGATGTTTTTTCCCAAGTACCCACGGGACAGCAAGTACCTCTACACGGCGACCCGACAAGTTCCACGGCCAAGTACCACGACGCCGCAAGTACCACGACGACCGAACGGCTACGAGGACGAGTACAACTACGAACGTGAATGTCTACCGTCGCCCCGTGTACGACTACCTTCGGAAGAAACGAGTACCCCTACCGATGTCAAGTTCGACTACATTTGACGACGAACGCCAAGTACCTCTCCGAACGGGATGTGAACGACTACATGTGTACCTCTACGTGAACAACTACTTCCTCTACGACGTGAACGCCTTCTTCCTCTACGATCTCGAACCGCCCCGAAACGCACGCTTCAAAGGTATAACCCCGAGACGTGACCCGTGGATGCATGCTTGTGTTGTATGAAATGTCTCCCTTGTGTGCTCCGTGCCGTTTCGTCCGTTGTCATGTTCCTCGGTTGCCTCGTCACCGACCCGTGGGAACCCGGCAACGGGATCACCCCATCATCTCGTTTGACTCGCTTCGTCACCTTTTGCACCGGTCTCTCAACGAGATACCGGTACCGATATGATGTCGTTGCATCATTTTCAGATCGTTGTCGTGGCACCCTTTCCTTCCACCACGATGACAAATGTTTCTTATCTCTTCATGTTAATGTCAACCTTCTAATAAAAACTTGCATAAACTTGATCATGTCATCCGCATCATGTTAACAACACTAAAATGTTTAATTGTTGTTGCTTTATAATTATTAAACATGCTCATGGGGATTTTCCGGATATGTTGTTGTTATTTCCGGCCTCATTTAAAATGTCTTAATAGTGTAGTTTCTTATGTTTCACCTCTTGCCATGCTAAAAACATTAAATCTTGTCTTGTAAATAAACGAGAGTCAATTAAATAATTAATGTGGTGTTTCGTCAATATGCAACTCGTTGCATATTGAGCTCCACTTAACTTGTAGTATTTGTTTGTGCACTTGCCATGCCATGCTTATTTAAACCGGACATGCATCATGCTTGCTTGTGCATCTTATGCCATGTTTATGATTGTGGGTTTACCATGTTGTTTGTTTTCTTTCCGGTTGTTTCTCTTGTTAGCTTCGGTTTCGTTCCGGAGTTGTGAGGATTCTCTCGACTGTGTTGCTCCGTCTACTTCATGGATCAGTTCTTCTCCCTTGTGGAATTCCAGGCAAGATGACCGAACCCGGATACCATTACTATTTTTGCCTATTGCTAGAGTCTCGATCTATAGTATTTGCCTCGATGACCATGTCTTTATTGTCAGCCTCCTACTTGTAACCATGAACCTGTTTAACCACCCTACCTATGCAAACCGTTGCTTGGCTAAGTACGCTTCGCTCAGCCCCTCTTATAGCATTGTTAGTTGCAGGTGAAGATTGAAGATGCTTGCTTCATGTTGAAGTTTGGTTGGGTTATATCACACTATATAAATGCTTAAATGAAATCATCTATATACTGGCAAGGGTGGAAGGCTAAGCCTTTTGCTTGGTGTTTTGTTCCACTCATGCCGTTAGGAACCGTATAAACCGGTGTTATGTTCCTTGATTATGCATTCCTAACACGGTTGGGGTGTATGGGACCCCCTTGATAAACCGCTAAGTGCTAAGTCTTTTCTTGCAAGTCCCAACATTTGGTACTATTTGCCTCATAATAACAACTTATTTAATTAATTAAATTTGCATAGGGGGTCGCTCCCTCAAGGATTCCTAATTCTACATAGCAGGGGGGGCCAGTGCTGCTGGTGTTGGTCCCAAACGGGGGTCCTGCAGGGCCGCCTTGGGGCAACCCGAGGTATCTGGTATAACCTGTAGCATCGCCCATCCGGTCGTGTCCTGAGACTTAGATACGCGCGGCTACTATCAGGGTGTCGACACGCCGGGAGGATTTGCTGGATTAGCCTTACCTTAGTTCGGTTTAACTTGAGCACGGGATTCCGAGAATACTCGGGTCTTCCCACCTATGGAGTTGCGACTCCGCGGATCGTGGGCTTGTAATGGGTCAAGTTGGAACACCCCTGCAGGGTTTGAACTTTCGAAAGCCGTGCCCGCGGTTATGTGGCAGATGGGAGCTTGTTAATATCCGGTTGTAGATAACTTGACACAATGTTTCACTACACTACCAGCGTGTGTACCGTGACTGTCAATTTCCGAATAGGGATTCGGGAGTTGAACACGGTGGGGTTATGTTTGACCGGCTTTAGCTAGGATCACTTCGTGATCATCTTTCGACCGATGCTCTTCTCTTCTCGCTCTCTATTACGTAAGTTAGTGCTAGTTGCTGCTGCAGACTCTTGCTGTTCCTTCACCTCTCGTTCTTTTCTTCAGCCTTGTCCACACCCAAGGCTTAAATAGTCTTGTTACCCGGGAACGGGATTGCTGAGTCCTCTGTGGCTCACAGTTACTTCACCACACCAGATGCAGGTTCAGCCGAGTTTGATGCAGGAGTTGGATCAGTTCTTCACCGGGAGCTCGATGAAGAGTTTGGATGTTTGCTTGTGACGTTTCGATGTTCAGTAGTGGTTTCTACTAGGATTCGATCCTGACCTGTGGCTTTATGTTGTTTTGGTATCTTTCTTTTGGATCTTCACCCGTAGTCGGGTTGTGATGTTTTGAATGATGATTGTTATGTAATGTATTGTGTGAAGTGGCGAGTGTAAGCCAACTATCTCCTTTTGCAATTTAATCCCTCTTTTACATGAGTCGTGCAAAGATACCAAACTTGAGATCATTCTAGGATGGGCTTATACCTTTAAGTCGTGCCTCGACACGTAGGAGGTATAGTCCCATCCTGGGCATTACAAGTTGGTATTCAGAGCCTTCTCCGACCTAGAAGCCCCCACTGATTGATCGAATCGTTGACGGTTGAGTCTAAGCACACACTGAAAACTTTTTGAGTCCTATATTATATCGGAGAGTAGGATTTCTTTTGCTTCTCATCCCCTTTCTCTCTGGTGAGGACTCCTGACGATTACTCTTGTCTCTTCTACTTTCAAAAATTGCACCAAATTTTTTTTAGGATCCCGCGAGTATTCTGGGATTGTTTCGATGTTCTTGTGACAAGGATATTGTTCTCGATGCCTCCTGTTCCCGAGGAGTTGAGCTTTGGGGTATTGTTGTCACAAGCATATCGCGGCAGTACTAAATACTTAAGACGGCCGACATCGAAAATCTCTCCTATACGGCCAGTGGCAAGATAACCCCGACATCACCCAGTACTGGGGAGGTAGTTCGAGAGTATTGCCATAGCTTGTTATAGTGGATGCTTTTCGAAGGTCCGAGGTAAACAGTTTCCGAGAAAGACTGGTTATGTGTTGAAGGATGGATACACCTGGATGTAGGTTTAGAGTTGATTGCGCGGTGCTTCCCGTGTATCCCCAACACCTGATTGCATAAATGGAAACTTTCGGAAATCTATAGGTGGGTTTATCCAGTAGTTCTAGGCATTCTTCCAACGAATGCACGATAGTGAGTTCAGGGTTCTACATTGAGTGAAGGGGTTATATGACCGATGTTACTATCAGGAGTTGCTTCTTAAAGGATCCTTGGCTATGCTGATCCGGGGATTGCAAAACCTTTTCGTAACGCGTTCATATGCTTTCAGCACAAAGATGTTAGAACGAAACTCCTCTCTTGTGTTTGTTCCCATCCGTACCTTGTTATTTCCTTATTTTCATTTTGTCCCCTAAGTGGCTTCTCGTCTAGTTGATGTACCTACGGAATTCATTCGTTCAATTCTCTGTTCGGATGATATTATGAAGATCATGTTGCATATCTATCCTTTGTTCTTGTTTTGATTCTGGTATTCGAGTTGCTTCGATGTCAAATGTTGATTCCATACCTTTCCTAATCGGTGTTCTCATATTTCTATGGGAGTGCTAATTCTTCTTGATCATCAAGATCTTCATGTTAATCCTTTCCAACCGGTGTGCCTTCTCTTCAAGTTATTCCATACGGACGTCGTTGAGAAATCTGACGGTGTATTGTTTCATTCATCCCAAGTTGTCTTTGTTTCCCCACCCTCCCTCCCTTCTCTTTATGGAGCTGGAATTCTTAATGAAGTATCCATTTTACTCATGCGATATTTCTTCATTCTTTTCCTCAATGTTCTTATCCGGTGATTTCTCAGGAAGATGCTCAAGAGCTTCAAGTTCATCATTCTTAATTCTAATATTCTGCCAGTGGATGTAATTCAAGATTTTGGTGTTTATCTTATCCTTTTCCTGTTTTCACAATGCTTTCTTATTCCGGTGCACCAATTAGTCATTCTCCTCTTGCTATTCATATCTGGAGAGCCGAAGACATCTCGGAAGATTCATAATTCCATTCTTAATCCGTTCAAGCTAATTTTGAGGATTGTTATCTTACTCAAGCCATTAATTCAACTGGTGCTATATCTTTTAAGCAATCTTTTCCAACGGTGATTTCTTTTGAGTGGGCCCTAACCCACAGGTCTTTTCCAAGGATCTTACCTGACTCTTCTATTTTTTCGGAGTTATTTCGAAATTCTTTTCAAAGTGTGACGTAAGAATGAATCCCATCAGTCACATGCTTTCTCCAAGATCGCTTTCAAATTCTTTCTTCATTGGTAAAACCTTTTAATTCTTCAATCCGGAGTGCTCATCAATTCTTATGGCATTTCCCGTCTTCACTCTCAACATTTGAAGACCGAAGAAGTGTTTCTCTTAAATCCTGACCCGTTCTCTTGAAGATTCGTGGTTCTAGCTTCATGTCAACCTCTTTATTGTCCAGATTGTCAGGAATTCTTTTTATACCCATCCGAAGCGTTTCATGAATTCTTTTCCTTTGTGTTCCTCCGAAGGCCATCATTCCAGAATATTTCTTCGTTCTCAGTTTTCAACTTCGTCCTCCAAATATTCTTCATGGATGTCTCTTCGTTCGTCTCCATATTTTACGGTGGTTCATTCAAGTTTACTCTTCCGTTGTTATCGTTTTAATTCATTTGTTCTTTTCTTAATCCTACCGGTGCTTCGTTGAAGATTTACCCAAGTTTGTGCTAGATCTCTCTTTAATTCTTTGCAACGAGAATAAGTAGTATGCCAAATCCTTTGGTTGTCATCAATTTAAATTGGTGAAGGATATGCATGACATAATTATTATTCTTATTCCTTCAAGTGTTAACCTCTTTTCCGGAGCTTGTTCATCATATCATATTCTCAGTTCTAAGTTGTTCATCTTGTTTTCCGGAGCTTCAAGTTATCTCAATTATATCATTTCAAAGCTCCATCTAATTCATCGCAGGCCTTGAATCTTATTCTTTCATCTATCACTTCTCATCCTTTTGTTACCGGAGTTCTCATGGTGGTTCATCATCATTTAATTCATCCTTGAAGTCTTCATCAAGATTCTTGTTGGAGCTCAAGCATTTTCATCATGTTTTCCCAATTGCAATTCTTTCTACCTTATCTTTTCAGATGGTGTTATGTCATTTTGACAATTCCTTCATGTTTCATGATTCACAAGTTGTCAAGATTGAGATATTTAAAACCATCATTTTTCTTTGTTCAGGAGATCTTTCCAACCCTTCAATTTATTTGTTGGAGTTATCTTGGGTTGTATTTCACCTAAAAGCTTCCCTAAGGATTGTTGCTAATTATGGTGCTTATAAATGACCCAAGTTCTTCATTTTTCATTCCGGTGAAATAAGTTATCATCTCCTTGTTGATCTCAATCCAATCAATTGTTTAAGTTTGTGGCTGGTTGTCACCTCTTAATTTTGAGATGTTTTCCATAAGCCCGCATCAAGCTTATTCTTTTCGTTGTTGATTTCCCAACAACTCTGTTCAACCCTTGTTCGTAATGATGCTCTTTCAAATTCAATTTTGGGAGAAGTTGTCATTTTCTTGTCTGTTCAATTCTTTCATTGAGCTATATTTTATTCTTTCATTCCGGAGGCATTGTGTTATTGCTCTCTTGACCATCATCTCGTTTTATCAAGATCATGTTCTTTCTTTGTTATCTATTTAACCGGAGTGTTGTATTCTTCATTCAAGTTCCATCATCTATCTAGTTTTGCCTCTCTTTTCAACCGGAGTGCTGTCTGAATCTTTCTTACCCCTTGTGCCATTCTTTCAATTGTTTCGGAGGCAGTATGTTGTTGTTTTCATCAAGTATCATCTCAACTTGCCAAGTTCTTGTTAATTCCTTCCATTTTCAGACGGAGTGCTGTCCAAATTCTGTCATTCTTATTCCTTGGCTGTACCATTGCAGTTTCATTTTCTTTTGGTTCTTAAGCTCTTGTTTCATGTCTTTCAACCTACAAGGTTCTCATAAGGCTCCTTGTTCCTTCTTTTACCGGAGTGCTCTTAACTTCTTTCATCTCTGTTGTATTCTCCTTTCATTTTTGTTCAACCTCTCAAGGTTCTTTGGTTTCACTCGTCTGTCAAAGAAGCAACTTTGTTTTACCTCTTCCTCTTCCGTTTTTACCCGATGATATCTCTAGGATCTTGGGTCGAGATCCTCTGTTAGTGTGGGAGAGTTGTGACGCCCGAAGACCGACGTCCCAGAAGATTCCAGAAGATTCCAGATGTTCCGGGTTGCCCGTGTGTTCTTTTGTGCTTGTGTTATTTATTTTGCATTGCATCATGTCATCATGCCATCTTGTCATTTATTTTTTGCATCTCAACCTAAATAAATCGTGTGGGCCTTCGGTCCATTTAAATCGAGGGAAGATGTCTTCTCTTTATAACATATAAAAGTCTCTCAATATTTAGGGAGCTATATAATAAATATTCCATTGTTTGGAATTACCCGCAACACACGTGCATAATTTCCCCATGCTTTCCTACTTCGAGTTTCTCCTCCAAAACCCTTCCCTGTAATTCTTTTCCGTTGTTTCGAGGTTCTTCCAAAAACCCTCCTTCAATTTTATTTAAATTCCTGACATTTTTGTGAGTCCAGGGATTTTTACACCTTGCCCTAAGCCTTTTCCTAACTCCTCTTTTCTGTCTATTCCTCTTTTGTTTTCTGTTTTATTTGGAAAACAACAACAGCTTTAATATAAAGAGAGCCCAGCAGCCTCTTGGACTCCTCCTGGCCCATCTCCTCCCTTCTCAGGCCCGCAACCCATCTTCCCCGAACCCTAGCCTAGCGATCACCGCACCGCATCGCTCCTCATCCCCGCACCTCGCCGCCAGGATGCCTCGACCCCTCGTTCGTCCCTCATCCCCTTCGAGGCCGAGCCTCTGCCTCCCTCTCGCACTCTCCCTTCGCCCCGATCTCCCGCAGCCCTCGTCTCCCTGCGGTTTCCCCGAGCTGCGCGGCTCCCTCCCCGTCCTCCAGGGTCGCCGGCGCCCTGCGGCTTCATCCCTCCGCGCCACCCCGACGCGCCTGGCCCTCGTCTCCGCCGACCAGGGGCCCCGGTGCCCTTGCAGCCTCCTGCGCCAGAGCGCCCGATGGCCCCGTCCCTCGCCCTGCTTTGCTCAAGGGAGGCTCCGTCCCTGCCTCGTTCACCAAGACCGGCCCGCGTTGGTTGCCACGCCCCTCCGTCCTCACCTCCAGGTTGCCCGCCTGGCCCAGAGCGCCGCAGCTCCCTTCTCCCGCGAGCACGCCTGGAGCCGCCTCCCTCCGTCCTCGAGGCCCCGGCCTCAGGCCTTCCGCGCGCCTCCAGCCCGGCGCCCGCACCCCGCGAGCCGCGCCCCGTCCTCCTTCGGCCAGAGCAGCAGCCTGCCGCCCGTCTTGTTTTCCAGCGCCGCAGCGCCGTGCAACCCTCCTGCAGCCGTCTCGCAGCCCTTTTTTTTTCCTTTTTTTTTGTTTTGTTGTTTTCTGTTACTGTTGATGTTTTTTCCCAAGTACCCACGGGACAGCAAGTACCTCTACACGGCGACCCGACAAGTTCCACGGCCAAGTACCACGACGCCGCAAGTACCACGACGACCGAACGGCTACGAGGACGAGTACAACTACGAACGTGTACGTCTACCGTCACCCGTGTACCACTACCGTCGCCCCGTGTACGACTACCTTCGGAAGAAACGAGTACCCCTACCGATGTCAAGTTCGACTACATTTGACGACGAACGCCAAGTACCTCTCCGAACGGGATGTGAACGGCTACATGTGTACCTCTACGTGAACAACTACTTCCTCTACGACGTGAACGCCTTCTTCCTCTACGATCTCGAACCGCCCCGAAACGCACGCTTCAAAGGTATAACCCCGAGACGTGACCCGTGGATGCATGCTTGTGTTGTATGAAATGTCTCCCTTGTGTGCTCCGTGCCGTTTCGTCCGTTGTCATGTTCCTCGGTTGCCTCGTCACCGACCCGTGGGAACCTGGCAACGGGATCACCCCATCATCTCGTTTGACTCGCTTCGTCACCTTTTGCACCGGTCTCTCAACGAGATACCGGTACCGATATGATGTCGTTGCATCATTTTCAGATCGTTGTCGTGGCACCCTTTCCTTCCACCACGATGACAAATGTTTCTTATCTCTTCATGTTAATGTCAACCTTCTAATAAAAACTTGCATAAACTTGATCATGTCATCCGCATCATGTTAACAACACTAAAATGTTTAATTGTTGTTGCTTTATAATTATTAAACATGCTCATGGGGATTTTCCGGATATGTTGTTGTTATTTCCGGCCTCATTTAAAATGTCTTAATAGTGTAGTTTCTTATGTTTCACCTCTTGCCATGCTAAAAACATTAAATCTTGTCTTGTAAATAAACGAGAGTCAATTAAATAATTAATGTGGTGTTTCATCAATATGCAACTCGTTGCATATTGAGCTCCACTTAACTTGTAGTATTTGTTTGTGCACTTGCCATGCCATGCTTATTTAAACCGGACATGCATCATGCTTGCTTGTGCATCTTATGCCATGTTTATGATTGTGGGTTTACCGTGTTGTTTGTTTTCTTTCCGGTTGTTTCTCTTGTTAGCTTCGGTTTCGTTCCGGAGTTGTGAGGATTCTCTCGACTGTGTTGCTCCGTCTACTTCATGGATCCGTTCTTCTCCCTTGTGGAATTCCAGGCAAGATGACCGAACCCGGATACCATTACTATTTTTGCCTATTGCTAGAGTCTCGATCTATACTATTTGCCTCGATGCCCATGTCTTTATTGTCAGCCTCCTACTTGTAACCATGAACCTGTTTAACCACCCTACCTATGCAAACCGTTGCTTGGCTAAGTACGCTTCGCTCAGCCCCTCTTATAGCATTGTTAGTTGCAGGTGAAGATTGAAGATGCTTGCTTCATGTTGAAGTTTGGTTGGGTTATATCACACTATATAAATGCTTAAATGAAATCATCTATATACTGGCAAGGGTGGAAGGCTAAGCCTTTTGCTTGGTGTTTTGTTCCACTCATGCCGTTAGGAACCGTATAAACCGGTGTTATGTTCCTTGATTATGCGTTCCTAACACGGTTGGGGTGTATGGGACCCCCTTGATAAACCGCTAAGTGCTAAGTCTTTTCCAGCAAGTCCCAACATTTGGTACTATTTGCCTCATAATAACAACTTATTTAATTAATTAAATTTGCATAGCGGGTCGCTCCCTCGAGGATTCCTAATTCTACATAGTAGGGGGGGCCAGTGCTGCTGGTGTTGGTCCCAAACGGGGGTCCTGCAGGGCCGCCTTGGGGCAACCCGAGGTATCTGGTATAACCTGTAGCATCGCCCATCCGGTCGTGTCCTGAGACTTAGATACGCGCGGCTACTATCAGGGTGTCGACACGCCGGGAGGATTTGCTGGATTAGCCTTACCTTAGTTCGGTTTAACTTGAGCACGGGATTCCGAGAATACTCGGGTCTTCCCACCTATGGAGTTGCGACTCCGCGGATCGTGGGCTTGTAATGGGTCAAGTTGGAACACCCCTGCAGGGTTTGAACTTTCGAAAGCCGTGCCCGCGGTTATGTGGCAGATGGGAGCTTGTTAATATCCGGTTGTAGATAACTTGACACAATGTTTCAATACACTACCAGCGTGTGTACCGTGACTGTCAATTTCCGAATAGGGATTCGGGAGTTGAACACGGTGGGGTTATGTTTGACCGGCTTTAGCTAGGATCACTTCGTGATCATCTTTCGACCGATGCTCTTCTCTTCTCGCTCTCTATTACGTAAGTTAGTGCTAGTTGCTGCTGCAGACTCTTGCTGTTCCTTCACCTCTTGTTCTTTTCTTCAGCCTTGTCCACACCCAAGGCTTAAATAGTCTTGTTACCCGGGAACGGGATTGCTGAGTCCTCTGTGGCTCACAGTTACTTCACCACACCAGATGCAGGTTCAGCCGAGTTTGATGCAGGAGTTGGATCAGTTCTTCACCGGGAGCTCGATGAAGAGTTTGGATGTTTGCTTGTGACGTTTCGATGTTCAGTAGTGGTTTCTACTAGGATTCGATCCTGACCTGTGGCTTTATGTTGTTTTGGTATCTTTCTTTTGGATCTTCACCCGTAGTCGGGTTGTGATGTTTTGAATGATGATTGTTATGTAATGTATTGTGTGAAGTGGCGAGTGTAAGCCAACTATCTCCTTTTGCAATTTAATCCCTCTTTTACATGAGTCGTGCAAAGATACCAAACTTGAGATCATTC
This sequence comes from Secale cereale, assembly GCA_902687465.1. Taxonomy (NCBI): domain Eukaryota; kingdom Viridiplantae; phylum Streptophyta; class Magnoliopsida; order Poales; family Poaceae; genus Secale; species Secale cereale. The sequence continues at coordinate 112,916,196 of LR738714.1, read as the reverse complement.
TAGGATGGGCTTATACCTTTAAGTCGTGCCTCGACACGTAGGAGGTATAGTCCCATCCTGGGCATTACAAGGACATCGCCGACAGGGTTACCTCACAGTTGGCCCTCATGGGGATGTCAAACGTGAGGTATGCCCCTGAATGGAGCGGGTCCGTCAACGCCAAGCTGACCCTGTTCTTCGAGGGCGTCCTCAGTGCCTTGACTGATCTTCACTCCAACAGAACGGCCACGCTCGCCGGGGAGGCCCGGCGGCTCTGCCGGGGGGTCATGACCAAGGTCCTCACCAAGGTGGCGTTCTGGAACCCCGCCCTCGACTTCGAAGCCGCGATGGACAGCTTGCCGGAGGATGCCAACCTCATGGCGCTCAAGGAGCGCATCAAGCCCGTCATCAGCCGCATCGACGAAATCAAGAGGGTGGAGGGCCAGCGCCGAGATTAGGCATCCCGTTCTTCCTTACCGCTGCGGGTTCATGACCAAGACAAATTTTAGCTTTACTTAGAACCGCAGCGATGGCATGATGTAATATAACTTTCAAATATCTTCAGAATCATGCATGTTATTTTCCTGTTTGCTGCCTCTTTGTGTGTCCACCCTACGTTAACTGGGTAGGCTTGCCGGTGCGAAATACCCAAGGCGGCGTCTTGGGGACGGGTCCCCATTGGGCTGCCGGGCGAGCGTGCTGCCGGGTCCGCCACCTTGCCGCTCTTAGCACAGCGGCTCGAACTGTCGAGTTTGACTCGAGTCAGAGTCTAGAGCTTTGTCAATTGCGGAAGGCTACCCTACAGTTTCCAACGCAGCCATCTGAACTGTTGAGCGGACTCGAAACAGAACAAAGGCGTTGCCGATCGGAAAGGGCCCCATTTGCGTGCAGGTTTATTTTTGCACAAAGAGTGACAACTCCGAGGATAATAACTTTAAATAATAGGGTATAAATATCCAAGGTTCGATGTAACTTAGCTTCTATTAGTAGTCCCTCGAGCGTAGATCTTCCGGCCTCCTTCCTTCTCAAAGGGGCACGAAAATGAGAGGGCGTCGGGCCAACTGCTAGAGCCGATTCTCACAACTGCGCACCCCCTAACTGGCACGCCAAAGATGTCAGTGTGTTTGGATCGACACCTATGGGATCACAAGAATCCCTACTACGGTTGCGGGGCGCGGGGTTGAGAGAAGAGCGGATCTAATAGCCAGGACACGGTTCCTTTACCCAGGTTCGGGCCGCAAAGATGCGTAAAACCCTACTCCTGCTTTGGTGGATTATATGTTTGTGTTCTTCAGCTAGTGAGGAGCTCCAAAAGAGTCGTGAGGAGTTCTAAAAAGCAGAATCCTCCTCCTAGTCGCCTGGAGCCTCCTTTTATAGGAAAAAGGGGTCGCACAGTGGCACACAGGAGGTGGAAAGGGTACAGTGACGCGAGGTTATCCCTCGCATTACAGGACAAGGCGCATTTAATGCGCTTAGCTTAGGTGTCCTTGCTTTATCGGGGATGAGGGGAGACGTCCGTCTTGTCCGTCGCCGCCCCTCCTCGTGTTGACACGCGCCCTGGCCAGCGGTGTCTGAGGTGCCATGTAGGCAGACAAGCAGCTGAGGTGGCGCAATGGCGGGTCTCCACGAAGATCTGCGGGTTGCCACGCAGGAGCCTGTCCAGCTGGTCGGGTCGGCAGCTGCGTGGGTCGGTGGAAACCCGGTTGGTGCGGGCCTGACGGTGGCCCCGCGGGTGTCCTCGGCAAGGGCCTTGCCGGGGCCTCGGCAAGGGCCCTGCCATGGCGCCTGCTGTCATTCCCGGCAAGGTACTTGCTAGGGGCCTTGTAGTTCTCCTTGGCTGGGATCCCGGCAAGGGTCGTCTTCTTCTTAACTTGTATCTGATCTTGGATGTCTTCACAAAGATCTACATGCCACCACTGGGATATCTCCCGAATCCTCGCCCCATGGGGGCGGTGGTCTCAAGGGTGATCCGCTCCGTAGGCGCGGGGCGAGCTGCCGCGGCAAGGGTCTTGCCGGGGCTGCCAGAGCCGGCTCCCGGCAAGGACCTTGCCGGGGGAAGCCGCTTTGTCCCTTTGCTCTTTGTGGTCTTGTTCTTGGCGTTGTTCTAGTCTCCATCAAGCGTCGGTCTTACCCCGGCTCACCTCCCTTGCCATGCTTGGTGTGGTAGTGCCCGTGGCTCAGACTGCCCGTGCACAGTCATAGGGGTACAAAAAGAGTACCCCTCTTTTTGTACACCGACATCCAGGCAGGAAATCCACCCCTAGCCCCATCCTCCTCCTTCCACATCCCACATACTTCGATCGCCAGCGCGGCACCTTCCACCCAAATCAACTCACCCTCCACCAAATAAGTGCCGCCCTAAGCTATGGTGCATGCAGTATAGCCAGGAGCTCAAGGCGCATTTGGCAGTGGAGAAGCAAATCACGACCACACGAGTGGATGAGGTCGCGATGACTTCCATTCGTGTCGACCCCCAAATCTTGGAGGAGCACCTCGCCGTCAAGGCAACCGTCGACGCCTCGCATGATGATGCCGCGACGCGGTTGGCTGCTTTAAATGATAGTTCGTGGCGTTTTCTCGAGGCCACCCTCGGTGCCTTCGACAAAGACTACGAGGTGTTTTCTCAGCATGCACATGCTTACCTCAACTCGAGAGCCAGCAGGTTGGTGCCCTAAGCGGCTCAAGCAACTCACCACTACGACGAGGGAACCCATGATGCGGAGGTCTCGCCCTCTTCCATTTCCAAGGAGCCAATCGTCATCGATATCTCCGACAATGAGGAGTAGTTTATGACCGTTGTTGCTCTCTAGTTGGTCGCTTCGCAGTCTCTTTCTAGCCTTCACTTGTACTAAGCGAGATTACTGCTTGTGCATCCACTTCCATAAACTCAAAGTTGATCCATAAGAGTCCACCATACCTACCTATATGCGGTATTTACCTCCCGTTCCATGTAAATTTGCATGTGCCAAACTCTAAACCTTCAAATAAAATTCTGTTTTGTATGTCCAAATCGCTCATGTGGTGACTAGGGCTGTCTTTATCTTCCATGCTAGTTGGGTTATTCTCATGATGACTAGACTCCGCTTGTCATTCACGAGAAAATGGCTGGTAACCAGGATACCCTGTCCCATTATCAGAAGATCAAAATCAAATCAAAATATAATTAAACAAAGCTCCTCCTGAATTGTTGCTGGTTTGGACGGTACCTGTCGTGGAATTAGCAAGGCAGATGTCCGGTTTATAGGACTTAGGTGTGAGGCCATCGCGCGGGTTAGCTTGAAGAGGTTAAAAGCACACAAATGACACAGAGGGTTTATACTAGTTCGGCCCCTTCGATGAAGGTAAAAGCCTACGTCTAGTTTGGTGTGGTATTGCTTGGGTGTCGATGAACAGGGAGTGAATCGCTTGCCTGTCTCTCGAGCTATTGTTTCTTGTCCCTGAACCATCGTCGGGTCGTCCCTTTATATAGCAGGCAACGCCCGATCCGGTTTACAGAGTCCCGAGGCCGGCTCATAAACGTGTCTACCTCGGTCTCTTCTCTTTCTATCTTACATCCCAAGTTACATGATATGATGGTTTATAGACCGTGGGCCTTATTCATGGGCCCTAAACCGCGACGGGATGTAACGTTTTATACATATTCTGCCGGGCTTGTAACAATACAATTTATGTCAGTGTAATCCGGATCTTCCTGGCCGGTTTATACTTGCTAGTAATATCCCTGACATTAGGCCCCAGATTGACTTGAACTTGTTCATGTCAGTCTTCTAAATCCTGCATAAATCTCCTCTGTGCAATTTATCTGCTTCATAAACCGGCCATGAGGTCATCTCCTGGAATCGCCTTAATCCGTCATGATGTCACCTCCGCATTTAATGCTCACCTCTGTCTGTTACCTTTGTTAAATGCCATACCGAAAATCGAGGCGACAGCGCGATCTTTATCCAATCTTTGACCTCCTCGATTCCCGCGCTTACCGTTTTCACCTTTTCGGCTTATAAATACCGCTGGGGCATGCCTCTTTTCCCCTTCTGCCTTCGTATTCTCCATCTCCATCACTCAAAGCTCCGCCGCCGCTCTTCGAGCTCGTCGTCGTCCTCGAGCCAGGCCGCTGCATCACCCTGAACGTGACCAGAGCACTTCACCGCCGCCCTCTTCTTCATCAGGTACTCCTTCTTCCTCCCTGTAGATCTCAATCTAGGGTTCCTGCCATAGCTCCGCCATGAAACCTTGAAGTTTTTACTATTCATCCCCATAGGTTAGCTTTGCCGTAGACTCGAACCTTATTTAGATTCGTCCTGAATCCATGCGGTCCTGCTCCGTCCTCACATCTTTAGTTCTTCTAGTTTATCAATTTAGATTTGATCTGCAGGGAACCTCCGCGACCTTTCTTGTATATGACTTGTGTTTATTCCATATTTTCTTTGTGCCTTAGATCCAGATTCCCCTCAGCCTTCTGCGAAAGCTGTTTATTCACACTTTAGATCCGTAGCTCATCCCGCCGGTTTAACCATAGTACGCGAGTCACATGCCCTCTTTGATGATTTAGACGTAAGGTTGTATCCATAATTGACGGTTTAACTTCTCCTTTCCCTGTTATCATGAACTGGTAGCCGTCTTACTCGCATTTTCTTCCGGATTAGTAATACCATTAGTCCCTTGCTTAAACCGACAATTAGATCCATAACTTTATATAATGCTCCGTCTTAACTTTTAGCAATTGGTAAACCGGATTTTGCAATGTAATTTTCATCACTTCCTTAGTCAAGATGACAGCCAAGCAGTTCGTCGCTTGCAACTGGGTCCCTTGCCGCATCACTGAGGATGACTTAACGAACGCTGCTTCAATCGGTATTCTGGGCCCTAAGGAGGTTCTGCACTGGCAGGCCCCAGGAGATGAATGCCCACCTACTCCTAAGGATGGAGAGGTCATTGTTTTCTTTGATCACCTGGCCCGGGGTTTTAGCCCTCCCGGTTCAAAATTCTTCCGGGATGTGTTAGCCGCTTTTCAGCTCCATCCTCAGGACATAGGTCCAAATTCTATGTCAAATATCTGCAATTTTCAAGTCTTCTCAGAGGCATATCTCCAAGAAGAACCATCAGTGGATCTGTTCCGAGACTTTTTTCATTTAAACCGGCGAACGGAGTTTACTGACGGGCCGCATCAAGAGTTGGGTGGCGTCAGTATCCAAAAGAGAAAAGATGTGAGCTTCCCTCATGCTGCCCTTCACAGCCACCCCAAGGAATGGAACCAAACGTGGTTCTATTGTAAAGACACTTCACCTGAAGGAGAAAACCCACTGCCGGGTTACCGTGCCTATCGCCTACCAACGGATCACCCCTTGCCGCAGCGCCACAACACTCCAGATCGTGCACGGATTGCCCCTCAGCTTTCTAAACTCAGGGCCTTCCACTGAGCCGCTGCTGGCTCGCCTGGAGCATTCTTCCACTGAGCCGGCGCTCATGCCTGATGTGCGAGTACACTAGTAAACCGGATGATCCTTAGCGCCACATTGATATAATACTTCTTGAAAAAGAAGTCACTGAATCCGCGAAGAAAATGCTAAACATCCCTCTGGAAGAGTGCAGCCGGACCGGTTTAGCTCATTTCTGCGAAACCAATAAACCGTCAGCAGTAAGTCCTTTCTTATCTTTTCCTGTTTGTTTTAATCCGGCCACATCAATTGTCTTGCATTTATTTCCTATCTTCGGCATAGGCCAACGACCCCTTCTGGAAGAGGAAAACTCAAGATAAACCGGCCAAGCAACCACGCCGGAAAACTTATGCCATTAAGAAGAAGAAGGTTGTTGCTGCCTCCGGTTCACATCCTGAGGAGGATGATCCAGATTCGGAGGCACGAATTAAACCTGATATGCTTTAATCTCCCTTTATCCAAATTTATGTTAACAAAGCCTTTCCACAGGATCTGGCTGAAGGAAGTAAAGCGGCAGGAGTTGAGATAATTTCTCTCTCTTCTGACTCAGAACCGCTGCCCCCCAAAATCCGCCGGGTGTCCCGGAAATATCCCTTTTCTCATCCTTACGCTCAAATGGATTCCAGCTTTCTTTTGAAGAAACAACAGCATGAAGCACGTCGGACCACGCAACATAGTGGCCATGTAGTGGAGTCATTCGGAATACCTCTTACACCAGCTCGCAGGCGTCGCTCTGAGGTTTTACTTTCTCCAACTCTTCTTCATCCAAAAGCCGGCCTCATACGTAAACCGCTTCATCCAAAAGATAATCCTGCAGCTCAGTTTGATGACCCTATTCCCATGGATCGTGACGACAATGCTGCTCCAGGAGATGATAATACGAAGAATGTGGTTGAACCGGCGAGCCCTGTCTGGGTTAGCCCTCCTCGGGCTAGCCCGACTCCTGCCAGCCCGGCGCCTACTGCTGTCCCTCTCCAGCCAACTGTCGCTTCATCCGCGGATTGTGAGATAACCGGGTTAGGCTTCACTGCTCCCAGCGAGCCTGTCATCTTGGCCAGGCATACTGCCAAGGAAGAAAAACTTCAACAAGACAAAGGCAAGTGGAGCACAGACTTATCCAGCTATGCCTAGTTCAGTGCCCAGGAGCTTCATTCCGGGTATCTAAACCGGCTTTTTACCAGCCGCGAGTATGAAGCGGGATTGGTTAATATGATGAAGGATAAGTATGAGGTAACTTTCTTTCCTTTTACTTGTCTCTGCTTTGTAGTCTTGCAATCTTGTCTTTAGGCGATAGTAGCCCCCAAGTGCCGGTTTAGCTTCATTGTAGGTGAACCGGGACTTCCAGTATATCTGAAAATGAACTTACATTAGCCCCCAAGTGCCAGGGGTATAACCTGTTTTATGCGCTTGTGACTTGTCTGAAATTCTCTTTCGATACTTCAATTGCACATTAGCCCCCAAGTGTCAAGTGTATAACTTGTTATATGCTTGAGACTTGATTGTTCTGTCTTTCTAATCCGTTTGATTTCCTTGTAGGCGGACTTGGCCCGGAGGGCTTCGGAGGTAACTGAACTCCGGAATAGATTGGCTGTTAATGAAACTGCCTCCGCCAAAGCCAAGGAAGAACTTGTACTTACCTTGACCAATATGGAAAAATTGAAAAAAAGACTTTGAAGGGGAGCGGTCCACATGGGAAGTGCAGAGGAATGCTCTTGAGAAAAGGGCAAAAGATGCTGAAGCTGCGCTTAATCCGGTTACACAGGAGCTGACCGGTTTAAGACAGCAAATAGAACTCATGACTTCTGCTATCTTCAGTAAGTAACCATCTGTATATGTTTTTCATCCTTGCAATTTTTCCTCCGCCCCGGTTTAACTCCGCAAACATATATAGGGAGGCATATCACTCATCTTGGAGATGATGTCCGGAAGAAGCTCAAGGCATCTTATACCCTGGTGGAGCAGCTTTATTCCGGCGCTCAAAGGGTCATTAGTGTTATGTCTCATAACAAGCCGGCACCAACTACCATCCAATCCACTTTAGAGAAGCTATACGTCATGCCTGTACGTTTGGTAGAAGTGAAGAAGTCTGCTGCACGGGCCGACTCTCTTATGGCGCTGACCCGAGCCAAAGCATGGGTTCCGGACTTTGATCCGGCTGAGGCTATGAACGGATATCCCAGCAATAAAGAGTATGGATCCACCTTCTCTGTCGAAGACCTCCGTGCCTTAACCATGGAGATGCGCCCACTCGCCAGCAAACTTGCCGATGAAGCGGATCTTACAAGGTATCATCCGGCCTATGACTTAGAAAATGAGCGGGTAGAGTGGCCGGTTTACGACACTGAGAGTCTGATCCCACCGGTTCGTGGTCATACTTTCGCTCCAGATATTGACCCTTCAGATCTTATCGATGACGAGATGTATTTCCGTGCACTCAAGAAGATTGATTGGTGCGCTCCTGGTTTCCAGCCGTTACCTGAAGCTGAAGAAGACCCAGAACACGTGGACCCTCAGCTTTCACAGCGTGAAGAGGAGTCATAAACCGTCCGGTTTAATTTGTAGTTGCTGAACATTTTTTGCAAAACTTTGATCTATTCGGGCCTGCAGCTGCCTTGTAATAGGATAGTTGAAACATTGTCTTTGTCCCAATATGGATGTCACAACTTGACTTGGCGTCTGCCAATTTAATCCTTTGTTTTGTCATGGGTGATCCGTTTACATTATCGGTGCCTACATAAATGATGCTAAAGGGATGTCCTGGCGGTTTACCACTGGACCTATTACACTGTTCCAATAAATTTATACCAAAGCAATATCTATTTTATGCCAAAGATACCTCATACCTCTGATTAAGTGTATTGGCCGTCCTTAATCCGGTAGGCATACTTGAAAGCGTAAATGCTGATGAGGCTCTTGGCTCTCTTGGTGTTTGCCTGATGACTGATCCGGGTTATGATGAAGGCCGGTTTAACTCATGCTGGTGTTCATGACCGAGACTTTTAACTCATGCTAGTGTTCATGACCCAGACTTTTAACTCGTGCTGGTGTTCATGACCCAGACTTTAATTTTGCCGATATATGGTCAACTTTGAAATTGCCCAATCCCGGATCAATAGACTTGGTTAACAACAAAAACTTGCAAAATCATAGAAACAAAGTATTTTTGGCAAATAAGACCATGTACCCAAGGCTTTTTACGAGCTGCCAGGCTCGAAATCGAGGCTTTTTATGAGCTGCCAGGCTCGAAATCGAGGCTTTTTACGAGCTGCCAAGCTCTGGCTTTTTGCGAGCTGCCAGGCTCCAGGCTTTTTGTGAGCGGCCTTTAAGCCCTAGGCATTTTTTTATGAGCGGCCTTTAAGCTCTTGGCTTTTTGCGAGCTGCCAGGCTCCAGGCTTTTTGTGAGCGGCCTTTAAGCTCTAGGCATTTTTTTATGAGCGGCCTTTAAGCTCTTGGCTTTTTGTGAGCTGCCAGGCTCCATATTTGACGCATCAAGGGCGCCAGTTTAGGAGGCCGGATACCTATGTTTGAGTTGTGCTGTGCGACAAACCCTCTTTGGTCCCTTAATAAATAATTGTCCTGCATATCAAAGTATACAGATCAAAGTAATTTGTTTTCTTGATGAAAATGAAATATATCAAGAGAAATAAACTTTAGATGGATATCACCTGAGTGAATTCCCATATGATACTTCTATTCGAAGAAGATGGCGGATCCCCCGGTTTACCGGGGCGCCGATTTATTTATTAATCATAATATGTACAGGATACATGAAGCGGAGCCAATGGCTCAAGTGTAGTAAGGTCGCAGAAGAGCAATGTTCCACGGCCTCTTCGTCTCTTCCTCTGCTGTACGTGAGTCTTTATGCTCTCGAACGTCAACCAGGTAGTATGAACCGTTGTGTAGGTTCTTGTTGACCACAAAGGGTCCTTCCCAAGGTGGGGATAACTTGTGCATATCTGTCTGGTCTTTGATGAGCCGGAGCACCAGGTCCCCTTCCTGGAACGTCCTGGTCTTAACCCGGCGGCTGTGATATCGGCGTAGGTCTTGTTGATAAATTGTTGATCGTGCTGCCGCTGTGTCCCGTTCCTCATCCAGCCGGTCTAATCTGTCTTGCCTTGCTTGCTCTTTAGCCATTTCAACATAGGCTGCTACCCGTGGTGAGTCGTGCCGGATGTCACTAGGGAGAACCGCTTCAGCACCATATACCATGAAGAAGGGCGTATAACCTGTAGACCTGTTAGGTGTAGTATTGATGCCCGAGAGGACAGAAGGCAACTCCTCAACCCAGCAACCTGGTGTTCTTTGCAAAGGAACCATAAGCCAGGGCTTGATGCCTCTCAAGATCTCTTGATTGGCCCTCTCAGCTTGACCATTGGATTGAGGGTGAGCTACTAAAGATATATCCAGGCGAATATGTTCCCTTTGGCAAAACTCTTCCATCTCTCCTTTAGATAGATTGGTGCCATTATTAGTAATGATGCTGTGTGGAAAGCCAAACTGGAAAATTACCTTTTTGATGAATTTAACCGCTGTTGCCGCATCACACTTACTGACAGGCTCTGCCTCAATCCACTTTGTAAACTTGTCCACTGCTACCAACAGGTGGGTTTTCTGATCTTGGGATCGTTTAAAGGGCCCAACCATATCAATCCCCCAAGTTGCAAACGGCCAAGTAATTGGAATCATCCGTAGCTCCTGTGCCGGAACATGAGCACGCCGTGAAAATTTCTGACAAGCATCGCATCTCCGGACTAGATCCTCCGCATCAGCATGAGCCGTTAACCAGTAGAACCCATGACGAAAGGCCTTGGCCACCAATGACTTTGATCCGGCATGATGACCACAATCTCCTTCATGTATCTCTCGAAGAATATCACAGCCTTCTTCCGATGATACACATCGTTGAAACGCCCCAGAAACGCTGCAGTGATGAAGTTCTCCGTTGACGATGGTCATAGACTTGGATCGCTGGATTATCTGCCTAGCCTCAACCTCATCATCAGGCAACTCACCTCGGCTCAGGTATGCCAAGTAAGTGAGCGTCCAATCCGGAATAACGTGAAGTGCTGCAACTAGCTGTGCTTCCGGATCAGGAACAACCACATTCTCCTCCGATGGTATATGTACCGATGGACTGTGCAATTCATCCAAGAAGGTATTTGGTGGAACCGGTCTATGTTGAGATCCCAGCTGGCTTAGTGCATCGGCCGCTTCATTTTTCCGCCGGTCTATGTGGTCCACCTAATATCCTTTGAAATATCATGCAACCGCTTCAACTTTCCACCTGTAGGCTGCCATGAGTGGATCTTTAGAGTCCCATTTGCCAGACACCTGTTGTGCCACTAGATCTGAATCACCAAAGCACTTGACCCGGCTCAAGTTCATCTCCTTAGCCATCCGTAGGCCGTGAAGGAGAGCTTCATACTCAGAAGCATTATTAGTGCAAGGGAACATTAGTCGAAGGACATAACAAAACTTGTCATCTCGTGGGGAAGTTAACACGACTCCAGCCCCCGAGCCTTCTAATTGCCTTGAACCGTCAAAGTGAATAGTCTAGTATGTATGATCCGGCTTCTCCTCTGGTGCTTGCAATTCTGTCCAGTCATTGATGAAATCTACCAGTGCTTGGGATTTAATGGCAGTATGGGGTACATACTTCAATCCGTGTGGGCTAAGCTCAATGGCCCACTTCACCACTCTGCCAGTGGCTTCTCTGTTCTGGATTATATCCCCCAACGGGGCTGAGCTGACAACAATGATTGGGTGGCCCTGGAAATAGTGCTGCAGCTTCCGGTTTGCCATGAACACGCCGTATACCAGCTTCTGCCAGTGCGGATACCTTTGCTTTGACTCAATGAGAACTTCACTAATGTAGTAAACCGGGTGTTGAACCGGATATTCTTTGCCTGCTTCTTTGCGTTCCACCACAATTGCCATGCTAATTACACGGGCATTGGCGGCCACGTATAACAGTAGCGGCTCGTTGTCAACAGGGGCAGCAAGAACTGGCGGTTCTGCTAATTGCCGCTTCAAATCCTCCAACGCAGCATTCGCAGCATCGCTTCATACAAACCGGTCTGTCTTTTTCAGCATCTGATAAAGCGGAATTGCCTTCTCTCCCAAACGGCTGATGAATCGGCTCAACGCTGTAATCCGGCCTGCTATGCGTTGGACATCATTGATACAAGCCGGTTTGGTCAAGGATGTGATCGCCTTGATCTTCTCCGGATTAGCCTCTATTCCTCTGTTTGATACTAAGAATCCCAGGAGCTTGCCTGCTGGAACACCGAAGACGCACTTCTCCGGATTAAGCATCATCTTATAAATCCGGAGGTTGTCAAAGGTTTCTTTTAAATCCTCTATTAGTGTCTCCTCCTTCCTTGACTTCACCACATTGTCATCAACATAAGCATGGACATTCTTTCCGATCTGTCCTTTGAAACAATTCTGCACGCAACGCTGATAGGTTTCTTGGGCACTCTTGAGCCCAAAGGGCATGGATACATAGCAGAAGGCTCCAAAGGGAGTTATGAAAGCTGTCTTCTTCTAGTCCATAACTACCATCTTGATTTGATGATACCCTGAATATGCATCCAAAAAACTTAGCCGCTCACATCCTGCCGTAGCATCAATAATCTGATCAATACGGGGAAGAGCAAAAGGATCAGTTGGGCAAGCTTTGTTTAAGTCTGTGTAATCAACACACATCCTCCAAGTGCCATTTTTCTTTAGCACCAATACTGGATTAGCCAGCCACTCTGGATGGAACACCTCTAATATGAATCCTGCGGCCAAAAGCCTGGCTACTTCCTCACCTATAGCCTTGCGCCTCTCCTCGTTGAAGCGGCGCAGGTACTGCTTGACCGGTTTAAATTGCGGATCAATATTAAGACTGTGCTCAGCGAGTTCCCTCGGTATACCTGGCATGTCAAAAGGCTTCCATGCAAAGATATCCCGATTCTCACGGAAGAACTCGATGAGCGCGCTTTCCTATTTGGGGTCTAGGTTAGCGCTGATAGTGAACTGCTTAGATGAATCGCCTGGAACAAAATCAACCTGCTTGGTCTCCTCTGCCGATTTAAATTTCAACGCCGGATCATGCTCTGTAGTTGGCTTATTTAATGGGGACATATCCGTCGGATCAACGTTGTCTTTGTAGAAATTCAGTTCCTCCGTAGTACATACTGCCTATGCATACGCTGCATCTCCTTCCTCGCATTCCAATGCTATCTTGCGGCTTCCATGAACCGTGATGGTCCCCTTGTGACTCGGCATTTTAAGCTGTAGATAAACATAACACGGTCTAGCCATGAACTTGGCGTATACGGGCCTTCCAAACAGAGCATGATAAGGGCTTTTGATTTTCACGACCTCAAAGGTCACTGTCTCTGATCTAGAATCCTGCTCATCCCCAAAGGTGACTTCCAGATCAATTTTCCCAACCGGGTAAGCCGATTTACCTGGCACCACTCCATGGAATATTGTGTTGGACTGTCTCAACTTCTTATCTGTCAACCCCATACGCTGGAAAGTCTCATAGTATAGGATGTTGATACTGCCGCCGCCGTCCATAAGTACCTTTGTGAACTTGTAGCCACCCACCTGCGGTGCCACCACTAAGGCCGACTGGCCCGGATTATCAACCCGTGGCGGGTGATCCTCTCTGCTCCACACAATGGGTTGTTCCGACCAACGTAAAAAACGTGGCGTCACCGGTTCAACTGCGTGTACTGCCGGCTTCAGAACCTTTTGATCTTGTTTGCACAAACTTGTGGTGAAAACATGATACTGTCCACTGCTTAGCTCCTTCGGATTATTCTGGTATCCGGATTGCTGCTGCTGTTGGCGCTGCTGATTGCCTTGGTTATTATAACCACCCTGACCATGCTGCTGGTTATGTTGATGCTGACCGTTGCTGTTGTAGTTATTGTTACCGCCGTGATATCCTGACCCGGAACCATTACCCTGGTAACCCAGACCCTGAAAACCGGAACTCGAGCTGCCGCCGGGGGGGGGGGTCCGTGGTTATATCTGGCTTGTTTCATGGCCTCTATCATGATCCGGCAGTCCTTCCATAAATGCTTAGACGGGTTTCCCTCCGTACTGTGTTTAGGGCAAGGCGCGTTTAACTGTTGATCCAGATTGAAGAATTACCCTTTGCTACGTGGAGGTGGTTTACCCTTGCGGCGCTACCCGTTTCCCTAAACGTTAGTATTGGCCACAAAATCGGAACCGCCCTCTGCTTTTCGCTTATCATTGTAACCCGTTCCTGCCGGATTAGCTTGCACTGGTTTACCAGCCTTGTTTGCTTTTCCAGACTTGTCTCCGTGTGCATCTAGGTACTTGGTGTTATCAGAATCCCCATATTTCACCAGAGCGCTCATGAGCGTGCCCATGTCATTGTAATCGCGTTTAAGCCGTCCTAATTTCAGTTTCAGAGACTCAAACTAGCAATTGTTTTCCAATGTCACTATCGCCGTACTAGGGTTGATGCTATTGGAAGAGTGCAGGATTTCTGACAATCGCCGCACCCAACTGCTCGTGGGTTCCTGCTCTCCTTGAACACATGCTGCTAATTCTACCACCGACATTGGCTGCTTGCACGTATCTTTGAAATTTTTGATAAACTGGCGACGCAACTCACCCCATGATCCGATGGAGTTAGGCGGTAGGCCCTTTAACCATGTCCGGACTGTACCCTCAAGCATCATGGTAAAGTACTTGGCTCATGCCGCTTCATCCACATCAAGCATCTCCATAGCCATCTCATAACTTTCAACCCACGCCTCTGGAGCCACATCCGCTGTGTAGTTGCGTACTTTGCGCGGGCCTTTGAAGTCTTTGGGTAATTTCACGCTTCGTGAAGCGGGGATGAGACACTATACTCCAAAGGAACTAGCCGCGACTCCCGTTTCTGCTGTGGTTGGGTAAACCGGCGTCGTTTGACGGGCGTCCTCGCGGGCAGTATGGCTGGCCCGGTTTATCACCTCTTGGGCGTGTGCTTCTGCTCCCGCCGGATTATCCTGCCTGTGACGGTGACGTCTCCGCTCGCTGCTAGACACAGCCGGTTCATCCCAGTGCCTAGTGTAACTCCGGCTTGGGCGGGGGGTAGAATGAATCCTCTCCCTGCTATAAGAGTACGCCTGCTGCTGTGTCAGCGCCGTGTCCAGTAATTCCTTAGCCCGGCGTGCTTTCATCGCCATGGGGGATGTCCCCTCAATGGGTAAAGCGGCCAATCGTGAAACGGCGGCGACGATGTTGTCCAACGGGTTAGAATAATGGCCGGGAGGGGTGGGGACATGCGACGTTGGTATAACTTGGCGGTTTCTCTCTGCAGCAGGCAGCTGAACCGACGGGCCAGTCCCAGGGGCTCCTCCCCGGTTCACCTCTGGACGGTTACTGGTTCCCGCTCCTGGTGTGCCAAAGAGATTCCTCGCCTGGTAAACCGGCGGTAGGCGAGTTTGCTGCCTTCTGTACATTACCTCCTATGCGGAACTCTGATCCACTCCGAGCCGGAAAGCTTGGGAGTCTAGCTCTGCTTGCCTTGTCACCATCCTGGCTTTCTCTGCATCCAGATCCCGTTTAGCCTGTTCGATCCGGCCCTTCAGCTGAAGGA
The DNA here is from genome assembly GCA_902687465.1 of Secale cereale. NCBI lineage: Eukaryota > Viridiplantae > Streptophyta > Magnoliopsida > Poales > Poaceae > Secale > Secale cereale. Next base: position 112,901,166 of record LR738714.1, on the reverse strand, counting down.
TCTCCGCATCATGTTGCGCCTTGTCGGCAGGGGCCACTTCTGCTATTGCAAGCGCCATCAACTCTCCGATCATGGTGGATAGGACGTCAGAGGGTGATGGGGTTTGGTTGCCTGCCCCGGCACCCGCTACCTCTGAGGTGAACGCCCCGGTCATCGAGAGCTGCTGCGCAGGCTGTGATCTGGCCATGAAAACAGCCACCCGGTTTGGCGGATCAAAGGGGTCTGGAATACTATCACCATCGGACACACCCTCGGATCGGCCGGCCTGCAACAGATACAAAGATTCGGTCTCTCCGGTTGAAGATTCATCGTCAGAGTAGACAACTGTCTCACCCCCAGAATCTGATCCGTCCTCGGCTTGGACTCCGTGTACTGCTCCAACGAAAACATGCTTCATGGCAGGCTGAATCCGGGCCGATCTCGCACGCTGAGCCGGCTCGACGATCTTGGGGAGGATGTCCGGCTCAGGTGCCGGTTCACCAATCTTGCCGATGAAGACGTGGATGCCGCCGAAGGGAACCCGGTACCCGTATTCGATTGAATCTGCCTCGGGGCACCAGCCTGCATCGTCGATGTAGATCCGGCCACGACGACTCTTGGTCATCCGACCAACCGCGTAACCGTTGAGTCCTTCGAATCTTCCCTTCAAGAACTCGAAACCATCATGCGATAGCCCCACGGTGGGTGCCAACTGTCGTGGAATTAGCACGGCAGATGTCCGGTTTAGAGGACTTAGGTGTGAGGCCATCGCGCGGGTTAGCTTGAAGAGGTTAAAAGCACACAAAGGACACAGAGGGTTTATACTAGTTTGGCCCCTTCAATGAAGGTAAAAGCCAACGTCTAGTTTGGTGTGGTATTGCTTGGGCGTCGATGAACAGGGAGCGAATCGCTTGCCTGTCTCTCGAGCTGTTGTTTCTTGTCCCTGAACCGTCGCTGGGTCGTCCCTTTATATAGAAGGCAACACCCGGTCCGGTTTACAGAGTCCCGAGGCCGGCTCATAAACGTGTCCGCCTCGGTCTCTTCTCTTTCTATCTTACATCCCAAGTTACATGATATGACGGTTTATAGACCGTGGGCCTTATTCATGGGCCCTAATCATCTACGGGCTGTAACCTTTTATACATATTCTACCGGGCTTGTAACAATACAATTTATGTCAGCCTAATCCGGATCTTCCTAGCCGGTTTATACCTGCTACTAATATCCCTGGCAGTACCCGTTGTTTCGGATAAGCCGTGGAGTGTGTTTGATGGTGGAGGGGGAGTAAAACTTTACCATTCTGTTTCGGAACCGCCTATAATGTATGTAGCACGGAAGATATTGAGAACTCTTGGTTGTAGCGTTGACAAATAAAGCATATCGCTCAAAATTATATTCATCTGTGATTCAAAAACTTGAGCTCTGGCACCTCTGCAAATCCCAGCCTCCCTCTGTGAAGGGCCTATCTATTAACTTTTATTGCTGAGTCACCATCCTCTTATAAAAAGCACCAGTTGGAGAGCACCTCTATCATTTATATGCTTTGTTATTAATTGATATTGAGTATGAGTGTGAATGGATCTCTTTAACCATGAATTACAATGTCTAGTCAGTCCTCGATCTACTTAGGTGCTCTGCATTTATGTTTTGCAGTCTCAGAAAGGGCTAGCGAGATACCACTTTATCATATTATATCATGATTGTTTTTAAAAGTGTTGTCATCCGAGATTCATTATTATTGCTCGCTAGTTGATTATGCCATTGATATGACTAACATGAGACCTAAATGTTATTGTTAATGTGGGTAGTTCATAAGCTTTGCAAAAAACTTGAATGCTGGCTTTACATATTTACAACAAAAAGATCAAACAGAGTTAGTAAAAGTTTTTCTTTGTCACTTTCAGTTTATCAACTGAATTGCTTGAGGACAAGTAATGGGTTAAGCTTGGGGGAGTTGATACGTCTCCATCGTATGTACTTTTCCAAACTCTTTTGCCCTTGTTTTGGACTCTAATTTGCATGATTTGAATGGAACTAACCCGTACTGACGCTGTTTTCAGCAGAATTGCCTTGCTGTTATTTTTGTGCAGAAATAAAAGTTCTAGGAATGACCTAAAACTTCACGGAGAATATTTTTAGAATATATAAAAAATATTGACGGAAAGAATCACTGAAGCGGGGCCACACCCTTGCCACAAGGTTGGGGGCGACCCCCGAGGGCGCGCCCCCTACCTTGTGGCCCCCCTGGTGCTCCACCGACGTCTACTCCAACTCCATATAAACTATATCGGGGAGAAAAAACCCAGAGAGAAGATCCCATCGTGTTTTACTATATGGAGCCTCCGCCACCTCCTGTTCTTTATTGGGAGATCTGATCTGGAGTCCGTTCGGGGCTCCGGAGAGTGTAGATCGTCGCCATCGTCGTCATCAACCATCCTCCATCACCAATTTCATGATGCTCACCGCCGTGCGTGAGTAATTCCATCGTAGGCTTGCTGGACGGTGATGGGTTGGATGGGATTTATCATGTAATCGAGTTAGTTTTGTTAGGGTTTGATCCCTAGTATCCACTATGTTCTGACATTGATGTTGCTATGACTTTGCTATGCTTAATGCTTGTCACTAGGGCCCGAGTGCCATGATTTCATATTTGAACTTATTATGTTTTCATGAATATATTTGTGTTTTGATCCTATATTGCAAGTCAATAGTCACCTACTATGTGTTATGATCCGGCAAACTTGGAGTGACAATAACCGGGGCACTTCCCGGTGATTACCATAGTTTGAGGAGTTCATGTATTCACTGAGTGTTAATGCTTTGGTCTGGTACTCTATTAAAGGGAGGCCATAATATACCTTAGTTTCCATTAGGACTCCGCTGCCACGGGAGGGTAGGACAAAATATGTCATGCAAGTTCTTTTCCATAAGCACATATGCCTATTTTCGGAATACATGCCTACATTACATTGATGAATTAGAGCTAGTTCTGTGTCACCCTAGGTTATAACTGCTACATGATGAATATTATCCGACACCTATCATTGCTGATTCATTTCCTATGAGTTCGTTCCATATTGATATTTGCTTTGTTACTTTCGTTACTGCTGTTGTCACCATTACTAGAAAACTGCTACTTTTACTTTTGCCACCGTTACTTTTATTTCCATACTACTTTGCTACTAAATACTTGGCTGCAGATATTAAGTTTTCCAGGTGTGGTTGAATTGACAACTTAGCTGCTAATACTTGAGAATATTCTTTGGCTCCCCTTGTGTCGAATCAATAATTTTGGGTTGAATACTCTACCCTTGAAAACTGTTGTGATCCCCTATACTTGTGAGTTATCAAGACCTTTTTCTGGCGCCGTTGCCGGGGTGCATAGCTCTTTTCTCTGAGTCACTTGGGATTTATATCTGTTGATCACTATGAAGAATATGAAGGATGATAAAACCAAGATCGTTCCCTCTAGAACGAGGTGAGGTAAGGAACTGCCATCTAGCTCTATACTTGATTCACCATCTGTTTTGAGTAAACTTGCGACACCTGCACCTGCTATTGATTCTGATATGTCACATGATATTAATGATGCCACTTCTATTATGAATGATGCTTATGATGCTACAACTATGCTTGATGAAACTGTGCCATTGGGTGAATTACTTGATAAAGATCTTGCTAGAGCTAGTACTTTTGATTATACTAAAAATGATGATATTTCTGAAACTGATGAAACTATTGATACTGAAAACTTTGAAACACCTGTTAGACCTACTTCCCCTAGATATGAATTGCCTATTGTTCCCGACGGATATGTTATGGAAGGAGAAGTAGCTAGAGACTTTCTTGCTTGTGAGGATAGGAATGATCTTAAGAAATTAGTACGCAAGTGGAAAGAACAATCTTTGAATGCTAGAATGCAATATGATCCTAAATTTGCTACTTCACCTATCCGGGTTACTGATAAGGATTATGAATTCTCTGTTGATCCCGTGTTAATTACTTTAGTTGAATGTGATCATTTTCATGGTTATGAATCTGAAACTATTGTGGCACATCTTACTAAATTAAATGATATAGCCACCCTAATTGCTCATGAGGAAAAAATTCGCTATTATTACATTCTTAAGTTGTTTCCTTTCTCATTAAAGGGTGATGCTGAGTTATGGTTTAGTTCTCATTCTGCCTTACAAGCTTGGGGGAGGCTTATCCAATTACTTAATGCTTTGCCTGATCATCCTCTCAAGAAGAATGAAATGCTTGATATCTTTTATAACGGACTAACCGATGCTTCTAGGGACCTCCTAGATAGTTTTGTTGGTTGTGTTTTCAGGGAACGAACTGTTGAAAAAGCTGAAAAATTATTGAATAATATATTGAGTAATGATAATGATTGGACTCTTCCTGAACCATCTCCGAAGCCAACTCCGAAGAAAAGAGGTATTCTATTTCTCAGTCCTGAAGATATGCAAGAGGCAAAGAAATCTATGAAAGAAAAAGGTATTAAAGCTGAAAATGTTAATAATTTACCGCCTGTTGAAGAGATACATGGTCTTGATAACCCGACAAAGGTAGTGGAGGTAAATTCTCTATATAGATTTGATGAAGGTGACATACCTTATAATAATTGTGCTATCCAATGCCTAGATGAGTTTGATAATTTTATTGTTAAACAAGAAGACTTCAGTGCTTATGTTAGTAGACAATTGAAACGTAATTCTTATATGCTTGACCGCTTGGGTGATCTTGTGACTAGAACTTCTAATGATCTTGAACTTTGTAGTGATCAGGCTTCCATGGTTACCACTCAAGTAGAACAAGTACTTAACGCACAAAACGATTTGCTTAATGAGTTGAATAGTAAGAATAATGAAAATGCTATTATGGTTGCAACTAGAGCTGGCAAAGTAACCGAGGAACCTTTGTATCCCGAAGGACATCCTAAGAGAATTGAGCAAGATTCTCAAAGAATTAATACTGATAAACCTAGTCCTAGTAATAAAAAGAAAAACAAAACTGATAGGACTTTACGTGCTTCTAGTGAACCTGTAATAGACACACATGAGAATCCCAATAATATTTATATTTCTGATGCTGAGACTCAGTCTGGTAATGAACATGAACCTAGTGATAATGTTAATGATGATGTTCATATCGATGCCCAACCTAGTAATGAAAATGATGTACAGATAGAACCTGCTGTTGATCTTGATAGTTCATAGTCAAAGAATCAACGTTATGATAAGAGATATTTCATTGCTTGGAAACATGGTAAAGAAGGGGAACCATGGGTCAGAAACCCATGCCCTTTCCTCCTAAACCATCCAAGAAAAAGGATGATGAGGATTTTGAAAGCTTTTGTGAGATGATTATACCTATCTTTTTGCGTATGTGTTTGACTGATATGCTTAAAATGCCTCCTTATGCTAAGTATATGAAAGAAATTGTTACTAATTAGAGAAAGATACCGGAAGCTGAAATTTCCACCATGCTTGCTAATTGTACTTCTAAGGGTGGAATACAAAAGAAACTCAGAGATCCAGGGATTCCTACTATACCATGCTGCATTAAAGTAAATTATGTTAAAACTACTTTATGTGATCTTGGAGCCGATGTTAGTGTTATGCCTTTATCTTTGTATCGTAGACTTGAATTGAATAAGTTGACACCTACTGAAATTTCTTTGCAAATGGCTAATAAATCAGCTGCTATACCTATCAGTATTTGTCAGGATGTGCCTGTTGTCGTTGCAAATGTTACTATTTTAACGGACTTTGTTATTCTTGATATTCCCGAGGATGATAGTATGTCGATTATTCTTGGTAGACCCTTTTTGAATACTACAGGGGCTGTTATTGATTGCAACAAAGGCAATGTCACTTTTCATGTTAATGGTAATGAGCATACGACACACTTTCCTAAGAAACAACCTCAAGTTAATAACATCAATTCTATTGGAAAAATTCCAACTATCACTATTGGAGGTTTTGAATTCCCTCTTCCTACCGTTAAGAAGAAATATGATATTCTTATTGTTGGGGACTTGCATATCCCCATTGAAGTAACCTAGTGTTATTCGAAAATTATCCAGTTTTATGTTATTCGAAAGAAGTTTGTTAATGAGACTTTATCAACCTTGTTGACGGATTCCTTTTGATGAGCATGAGATGGATGAATTTAGAAAGCACCACCTAATGTACCAAACCTACACTTTCTGTTATTTAGACTAAATAAAGTAAAAATAGTATTATCTGCCTATTTTTAGAATTATACGTGCAATTAAAAATGTCCTGAAAATATAAGTTCTCCAAATGCCCTGAAAATTTAATATGATTTTTCTAGAATATTTTAAGATTTTTGGCACTGAGAATGCACCAGGGGGCCGCACCAGTGGGCCACAATGGTGGAGGGCGCGCCCTACCCCCCTAGGCGCGCCCCTGTCCTTGTGGACCCGATGTGCCCCCTCCACTTATTCCAGCACCCATCCTCTCCTTCTTCCTCCAGAAAAAATCATCCACCGGCTCAAAAACATGTTCTAGCTCATCTAGCTGCCATTTTTGATCTCCTTGCGCAATCCATCATTTGCAAAACTGTTTTGGGGGATCGTTCTTTGGTATGTGACTCCTCCAATGGTCCAATTAGTTTTTGTTCTAGTGCTTTATTTATTGCAATTTTTTGCTACTGTGGTGACCTTGTTCTTGAGCTTGCATGCCAAATTTATATGGCCCAAAGTAGTTTTGATGCATGATATAGCCTCTAGACACTTGTAGGAGTAGTTTCTATCAATTTTGTTGAGTTTGGTTCACTTTTATTTTGAGTCACTAAAAATTTCATAATTTTGCAGAAAAAGAAAATGTCTCGAAGAACATATCAAGGTGGCCCGTCAGGAAACAAGCACCGAGACACGTGATACGCGAACCAGACCTTGAACCACCAACAGATGCTCAAGTATGGCCTTGTGAATGGCTGTCGGATGAATTTATGATTCACGCAGGATTCAAGGATGAGTTTGATGCATACATACGAAATGCCGGCCTTGAGGACTTCGTGTCGGATAAGTGCCGACAACATTATTACCTCACAGATTCCTTTGTGCGGAAGTTCGAATTTTCATCCAAGCGCAATACTCATACTGTTCTGTTTGATCTTTATGGTGAATCTTATACCGTGGACCTGCAAGACTTTTGTGTTGCATACAAAATCTTACAGTGGGGTAGTCTCAATGATCCTCACAAAACCGAATCTATGATTCCCTTGATAGCATCACCATGGGGGAAACTATAAACATTACACAAGCCATCATAGGGAGCATTCATTTTCCTGCTATACATTATTTTGCTCTCTTCATAGGTAGATGCATTAACGGTAAACATGAGCATAGCCATCTTTGTGTTCCAGATCTTAGTATCCTTAAAAGTGCGGTGTTAGGTGATAAGATTTACGATTTGGCAACAATTATTGCAAGGAGGTTGGACCTTAATGCTAAAGATGGAGATTTATTTGGTGGGATATATGCAACTCTTTTAGCTAACTATTTAGGTGTACCCATAAGAAGATACGATGTCGAGTTCCCACCTGCTTTCCTAAATTATGAAGCCATGATACGTTATCAGTTTCTCGAGAGGAATGAGCAGCACCTTCAATACCGACTAATCTTGGACAAACGGTGTGCCATCCATATTACTCTTCCTGCTCCTGCTTTCTTTGACTTTCAGGAAAAATGGAGATATTTTATAACCAGAGAGGAGGAGAACGCATATGAGAGAGAGGCCGAGACCGCTCGCCTTCATGAAGAAGCTCGCTTAGCAGTAGCTATCGCAGCACAGAACAACCCCAACTATGATTTCAGATATCATCCAGGCCAGTGGTGGCCCTAGACCAACTTAGACAAAAGCCTAAGCTTTGGGGAGTACATATTTCTGATCAACATTACATTCATGTTTACACATTCCTTCCAGTTGTTGGTGTTTATACTTTTTCATTGTATCATCCATATTAGTTTACTTTTCTCACTTTCTTCTCGTGTGTTTGAAAAAATATATTAGAAAATCCAAAAATATTTCATGTTTCTTTTTGTCATTTCTTTCTAGTTAGTATCTTAGTAGTTTGTAGTATTAAAATAAAATACAAAAAGATTTCTCGTTCTTCTTTTGTTTGTTGGGAGCTTTCCCGTGTAAATAGTTTTCTCGTTCTTGTTTTGCTCTCTTTAGAAAAACAAAAACTCCAAAAATATTTCAGCGTGTTTCTTTGAAATTCTTTTCTTTTCTTTGGGGGTCGAGAGGAGAAGACCACGATGAAAATGATGAGTGGATCTCATATGCATTATTGTCGAACTAACGAAGAGCCCATATTACCTTGTCTTCTCCTCTGAATAAATATTGCAGAATCTAGCTTAGTCCAATGCACATACACTATTATTATTATTCACACTATTCGGTCGTGCAAGTGAAAGGCAATAATGATGATATCTGATGAAATGATTGAGATGGAGAAAAGCTGGTATGAACTCGACCTATCTTGTTTTTGTAAATATGATTAGCTTGTCATTCGTGATTCAGCCCATTATGATTGAAACATGTTTGCAATGACAATTAGAGATTATAGTTACTCATGCCATGCTTAATTAGCTAGGAGTTTATAATGGTTTACCTTGCGTGCCAAAAAGCTTTAAAATAGTTGTGATGTAGTATGATAGGATGGTATCCTCCTTTGAATGATTTAAGTGGCTCAACTTGGCACATGTTTACACATGTAGTTGAAACAAAATCAACATAACCACCATGGTATTTATGTTCGTGGTAATTTATATCCTACTCATGCTTGCACTCAATGTTGGTTAATCTCAAGGCATGTTTATGACTGTTGTTGCTCTCTAGCTGGTCGCTTCCCAGTCTCTTTCTAGCCTTCACCTATACTAAGCGGGATTACTGCTTGTGCATGCACTTCCATAAACTCAAAGTTGTTCCGTAAGAGTCCACCATACCTACCTATATTCGGTATTTACCTGCCGTTCCAAGTAAATTTGCATGTGCCAAACTCTAAACCTTCAAATAAAATTATGTTTTGTATGCGCAAGTTGCTCATGTGGCGACTGGGGGCTGTCTTTATCTTCCATGCTAGGTGGGTTATTCACATGATGAGTGGACTCTGCTTGTCATTCACGAGAAAATGGCTGGTAACCGGGATTTCCAGTCCCATGATCAAAATATCAAAAATCCAAATATAATTAAACAAAGCTCCCCCTGGATTGTTAGTTTGGACGGTACCCGTTGTTTCGGATAAGCCGTGGAGTGTGTTTGATGGTGGAGGGGGAGTAAAACTTTGCCATTCTGTTTGGGAACCGCTTATAATGTATGTAGCATGGAAGATATGGAGAACCCTTGGTCGTAGCATTGACAAAGAAAGCATATCGCACAAAATTATATTCATCTCTGATTCAAAAACTTGAGCTCTAGCACCTCTGCAAATCCATGCTTCCCGCTGCGAAGGGCCTATCTATTTACTTTTATTGCTGAGTCACCATCCTCTTATAAAAAGCACCAGTTAGAGAGCACCTCTGTCATTTATATGCTTTATTATTAATTAATATTGAGTATGACTGTGACAGGATCTCTTTAACCATGAATTACAATGTCTAGTCAGTCCTTGATCTTCTTAGGTGCTTTGCATTTATGTTTTGCGGTCTCAGAAAGGGCTAGCGACATACCACTTTGTCATATTATATCATGATTGTTTTTAAAAGTGTTGTCATCCGAGATTCATTATTATTGCTCGCTAGTTGATTATGCCATTGATATGAGTAAACATGGGACCTAAATGTTATTGTGAATGTGGTTAGTTCCTAATCTTTGCTGAAAACTTGACTGTTGGCTTTACGTATTTACAACAAGATCAAACAGAGTTTGTAAAAGTTTTTCTTTATCACTTTCAGTTTATCAACTGAATTGCTTGAGGACAAGCAATGGGTTAAGCTTGGGGGAGTTGATACGTCTCCATCGTATCTACTTTTCCAAACTCTTTTGCCCTTGTTTTGGTCTCTAATTTGCATAATTTGAATGGAACTAACCCGGACTGACACTGTTTTCAGCAGAATTGCCTTGGTGTTATTTTTGTGCGGAAATAAAAGTTCTCGGAACGACCTAAAACTTCACGGAAAATATTTTCAGAATATATAAAAATATTGACGGAATGAATCACCGATGGGGGCCCACACCCTGGCCACAAAAGTGGAGGGCGCGCCGCCGACCTTGTGGTCCACCTGGAGCTCCACCGACGTCTACTCCAACTCCGTATAATCTCTTTCGGGGATAAAAAAATCAGAGAGAAGATCCCATCGTGTTTTACTATATGGAGCCGCCGCCACCTCATGTTCTTCATCGGGAGACCTGATCTGGAGTCCGTTTAATGATGCCGACCGTCGTGCGTGAGTAATTCTATCATAGGCTTGTTGGACGGTGATGGGTTGGATGATATTTATTATGTAATTGAGTTAGTTTTGTTAGGGTTTGATCCCTAGTATCCACTATGTTCTGAGATTGATGTTGTTATGACTTTTCTATGCTTAATGCTTGTCACTAGGGCCCGAGTTCCATGATTTCATATCTGAACCTATTATGTTTTCATGAAGATATTTGTGTTCTTGATCGTATCTTGCAAGTCAATAGTCACCTACTATGTGTTATGATCCGGCAAACTCGGAGTGACAATAACCGGGGCATTTCCCGGTGATGTCCATAGTTTGAGGAGTTCATGTATTCACTGAGTGCTAATGCTTTGTTCCGGTACTCTATTAAAAGGAGGCTTGAATATCCCTTAGTTTCCATTAGGACCCCGCTTCCACAAGAGGGTAGGATAAAAGATTTCATGCAAGTTCTTTTTCATAAGCACGTATGACTATATTCGGAACACATGTCTATATTACATTCATGAATTGGAGCTAATTATGTGTCACCCTAGGTTATAACTGCTACATGATGAATATTATCCGACACTTATCATTGCTGATCCATTGCCTACGAATTTGTTCCAAACTGATACTTGCTTTGTTACTTTCGTTACTGTTGTTGTCGCCATTACTACAAAACTGCCACTGTTATTTTTGTCACCGTTACCGTTACTTCCATACTACTTTGCTGCAGATATTAAGTTTTCCAGGCATGGTTGAATTGAAAACTCAACTTCTAATACTTGAGAATATTCTTTGGCTCCCCTTGTGTCGAATCAATAAATTTGGGTTGAATACTCTACCCTCGAAAACTGTTGCGATCCCTTATACTTGTGGGTAATCAACCCTTTTTGCATATGGCTAAATGAGTTGTCCGTGAATATCAGTCAATTCAAGAAACTCTGAAAGATTGTTAGGATAAGGAATTTAGTGACAAAAAACAACATGATCTTTGTCTGCACAATAAAGAAGACATCAGTTCACTACAGGATGGTACTAACTATTATACCTTGCCTTTTTTATTCCTTTGTCCATTTCCAATCTAGAAAAGATATTTATGAACATCCTTGTTTTCAGGCCTTTCCAAAGAAGTACCCTAATGATTACCTCTCAAACCACCTATATGGCTAGGACACGAGGAAGGTATTCATACAACACCCAGGGTTCAATATTGAAGTGTTCCCGAAGAGGACGAAGGATCGACGGTCAATCATTCATAGGCACTGGCCTAACGTTGCAAAGACCTTCAACATCAATGAAGGCTCAATATTCGCCTTCCGCATCAACAATTTTCTAGATGAGATGCATCTATCTATGTATCGTTTATGATGCTAATTTCGAAAGGTTATAGATGTTGTATGTCAAACTTGGTGATGGTGCAGTTGTGTAATGGGGTAGCTGAGTGCTGATGTTATATGATGTTGTACTCTGATGTATTTCAATTATGAAATCATGCTTCCTTAATAAGAAATGTTAATTATATTAATAAATGCATTATTAATAATAGGACAAATAGCCTGCTAATGGCCTATTAGGCTGCTAATTGGGTTTTTCTATTGCAAATTGTTATTGGGAAAACACCGTGTGCGATTGTCGGTGTCAAAACCGGCAGATCTCGGGTAGGGGGTCCCAAGCTGTGCGACATGGATCAATGGGTAATAGGAGACATGGGACACAATGTTTACTCAGGTTCAGGCCCTCTTAATGGATGTAATACCCTATCCTGCTTGATGGTTCTTGATGAATATAGAGATTACAAGAGTTGATCCACCTCGTGATCATATGTTGTGGTCTAAAACCTAAGAGTATGATGAATAATATCATAATAATCTATCAACTAGCCTGACCTCGGCTTATATAATGTACCAGAGGCCTAGGATAACAAGAATCCTAGTCGAATACAGTGGTGGAGAGGAGTCCTTGTCTTGATCACCAAGTCTTGTGGAATCTTCCTCATGTATGTCATCGGCTACCCGAAGTGGCCCATGAGTAAACGGGCATGGGGGTCCTCGGCCCAATCCACGTAGTCGGGAGACGACGTGGTGAGTACCCCCTAGTCCAGGACACCACCAGTAATCCCCTGAATTGGTCTTCAATTTGGGGATGCTCCTCGGTTGTTTCGAACTATTCTTCTTTGGTCGTTGAGGGAGTCCTGGATCGGGGGGTCCTCATGTGGCCGGATAAACTCCTGGTGGGCAGTGAAGATTATAATAGAAGATCATCTCTCTTATTCGGATAGGACTCCTGTATTTCTGTAACAGAAAGTTTTAGGTTCGGGTGTAGATTTTCCTTCCTCTGCAACATGACATGTACAAACCCTAGGCCCCTCCGGTGTGTATATAAACCGGAGGGTTTAGTCCGTATAGGCTAGAGAAGAGAATCACAATATCCTCATAGGCTAGACTTAGGGTTTAGCCACTACGATCTTGAGGTAGATCAACTCTTGTATTCATATTCATCCATACTAATATAGAAGGAAGTAGGGTATTACCTCGATCGAGAGGGCCTGAACCTGGGTAAATATCGTGTCCCTAGTCTCCTGTTACCATCGATCCTCAGACACATAGTTCGGGACCCCCTACCCGAGATCCGCCGGTTTTGATACCGACATTGATGCTTCCATTGAGACTTCCACTATGTCGTCAATGGAAGGACTGATGGATCACGTCATCGACCGCAACGATGACACCGAGGGAATTTTGCCTTCAGGCCAACTTTTCGTGTTCCGTGGCTTCACGCTCCGTGCCAACACCGAAGGCCACCTCGAGCAGATCGAGAGCTACGCCCCTGGCCATCAAGTAAGATTTGGAATCTTGAACTACGTTGCTGATATCCGCGGAGACTTGATCTTCGCCAGATTCGAGCTAGCGGCAACTTCTCTCTGCCACCACGATGAGCACGACCTAACTCTATCATCGGATCAGGAAATAGCACCTGCAACAGTTCTGGCCCTAGATCCAGAACAGATCGCGCCACCCGAGACCGGGAATCTCAACCCCACCACGGGAGCCGTAGACTCTAAGGTGTTGGAGCCGCACACGGACCCAGCTACGAGCGGGTCTGTGTTACCGGAACCCCAGACTCAACTCCGGCCTCAGATTCCGAATTATGCGCATCCACGTGCTTCAAAACCGATCAAGCGTCTATCGCCCAATTCAGTGCTGCGGATATCTTCCAGCACTCACCCTTTGGCGACATGTTAAAGTCGTTAAGATACCTCTCCCTAGAAGAGGACACCCAGCCGCATTGTATCCAGTTTGAACTGGAGGCCGAGGGAGAATTTCTTTCCCCACCCACAACCCACTTGATAGCCACTGTCGAAGATCTAACCGATCTACTTGACTACACTTCCGAAGACTTCAAAGGGATGGACCTCGAAACCGAAGCGGATCCAGATCAAGGCTGGCCCGTAACCGGGCGGTGGACAGCCACGTCTTCGTACGACGTGTACATGGTGGATACACCCAAAGAGGCAGAGGGCGGCAGTGAAAACAATCCCGTAGAGGACAAGCCCGATGAAGAACCTCCCAAACGTCTGCGTCCGAAATGCCGAACTAAATCCCATAATGGAAAGGATAGCAACATTGTGGCTAACGATAGTGATATTCCGGAACAAGACGAAGACCCCGCAGACCCAGCGATGGAGCAGGAGGAGCAAGAGGACGGCGAACAGAGTCCAAAGCCGTAGTCCGATGACAGCGATGCTGAAGACGGTACTTATGAACCACTCTCCAAAGAAGAGGATAGCCTGGGCGACGATGAATTCATCGTCCCAGAAGAACCCTCAGAACAAAAGCGCTTCCACCGGAGGCTTATCGCCATCGCAAGAAGCGTGAAGAAGCAGCAGAGACGGCTTCGAGCCGCACAGGACACGCTCAATGCTAGATGGTACGAGGTGCTAGACGACGAGCAGAAACATGGCAATAACGAGCAAACCAAAGGCTATCCCAAGAGTAAACTGCTGCCCGAATTCGACGACGAGGCGGATGCGCCCGTCCCCCCAAAGAATAACACCACCGACAAGCCAGACCGACCACCTCGCGGACGGGACAAAGTGGCTACCAATGGCGTACACAAGCCCGCGCCACCACTCTGTAAAGGAAAGGAGGGTGCGGCTCAAGTCTGAAAACACGACCTATGTGAGGGCCTGAATAGAAAAGCTAGCAAGACCAGGTCTATATACGGACCTAGGGACAGAGCTCCCGCACTAGAAGGCGGCTTTCAAGCCAATCGCACCGGTGACAAACCAGTTCGGGGTCAATACCGAACACCACAACCATCGGACATATGCCATGATATTGCAAGATACAGAGGAGCCGCACACCCTCTGTGCTTCACCGATGAGGTGTTGGGTCATGCTTTCCTAGAAGGGTTCAAATCCGTGAACATCGAAGCGTACGATGGAACGACGGATCCCGCCATCTAGATAGAAGACTTTATTCTTCACATATACATGGCTCGAGGAGATGATCTCCACGCCATCAAATATTTACCCCTCAAGCTGAAAGGACCAGCTCGGCACTGGCTAAATAGCCTCCCAGAGAACTCGATTGGAAGCTGGGAAGAACTTGAGGACGCTTTTCGGGCGAATTTTCAAGGGACTTACGTCTGCCCCCCGGACGCTGACGATTTAAGTCACATTATCCAACAACCCAGGGAGTTAGCCCGCAAGCTCTGGAATTGGTTTCTCACTAAGAAGAACCAAATCGTCGAATATCCAGATGCTGAAGCCTTAGCAGTATTCAAGCACAGTATCCGGGACGAATAGCTGGCCAAACACCTTGGAGAGGAAAAGCCGAGGACAATGGCAGCCCTAACTACACTCATGACTCGCTTTTGCGCGGGTGAGGATAGCTGGTTAGCTCATAGTAGTACCAGCGACCCTGGAACATCTGAAGTCAGGGATGGCAATGGAAAGCCACGACGTAACAAAAACAAACATTGATACAATTCTGGAAGCCTAGATTATACAGCGGTAAACGCCGGATTCAGTGGCTCCAGACCCGGTCAGCGGAAGAAGCCATTTAAAGGCAACAAAGATGGTCCATCAAGTTTGCACAGAATATTAGATAGGCCCTGCCAAATTCATGGAACCCCAGAGAAACCTGCCAACCATACCAACCGCAACTGTTGGGTTTTCAAGCAGTCTGGCAAGCTAAACGCCGAATACAAAGGGAAGGAGCCTCAGAGCGAATACGAGGATGAACCTCGCCAGCCGAATATAGGGGGGCAGAAGAAATTTCCACCGGAGGTCAAAACAATGAACATGATATATGCCACTCATATCCCAAAGAGGGAGCGCAAGCACGCACTCCGAGATGTCTACGCCGTTGAGACTGTCGCCCCCAAATTCAACCCATGATCATCCTGTCCGATCACTTTTGATCACAGGGATCATCCAACTAGTATTCGTCATGGGGGGTCGGTTGCCCTAGTGCTCGACCCAATAATCGATGGATACCAGAGTCCTTATGGAGGGCGGTAGTAGTCTCAATCTGATATATCAGGATACTGTCCGCAAGATGGGGATCGACCCGTCAAGAATAAAGCCAAGCCGCGTGACCTTTAAATGAGGAATACCCGGCGTTAAATCCCGCTGCACAGGCTCTCTAACGTTGGAAGTTGTATTCGGTTCTCCCGACAACTTTCGAAGCGAAGAACTAATCTTCGACATAGCTCCGTTTCGAAGTGGCTATCACGCTCTACTTGGAAGAACGACATTTGCCCGCTTTAATGCAGTCCCGCATTATGCCTACCTAAAGCTTAAAATGCATGTACCACGTGGCGTCATCACGGTCAATGGAAATATGGAGCGCTCTCTCCATACGGAGGAGGACACGGTAGCCTTAGCAGCCGAAGTCCAATGCGGCCTATTCAAGCCAGATAATCCATCAATAGCATACACAACTAAACGTGTCTGGCACACGCCTCAGTGTGGCAGCTCAGATGATCCTGAGCAAGATTGACAGCTACGCCCCCATCGACGGCTCCATAAGGTAATTTCCTATGTACCTCGAGTACATAGTTACGCCTTAAAAATTCCTTGGGCGGCGACCGTGGGCACCTACATTGTCACATCCCTAGCTTCTGGTAATGCTCTAGGCTAGCCTCATGTGTGCATCATGTTTATTTTCAAAGGAAACTTGAAATGGGGATGACTAAACCCTAGCACCAGATGAAACCAACTAGGTTCAAGTTCAAATCTTTCTCAATGAACCCAAAATGCTCTTTGGAAAAGTTCATCATTTTTGGATTGATTAAAAAACCTCTGCCAAAAATGTTGCTCATATTTCTAGGACCATTCTGGATTTTTGAATTAAATTATATCTTATTTACATTTGGGCATTTAAATTATATATATTATTTTAAATGCTCAAATAATCCCAAACTGAAATGTTCCATGTTGGTTATATGCTAAACAGTGGGCATGAGCATTGGTGAATTTTGAAAGTGCCTAAGTATTTTTAATAAAGCCCAGAACAAAATAACAAAATAGAAAACAGAAACAAAATAGAAGACATAAACAGAATTAGTTTAGAAGGAAAAGGCTTACCTGTGCAGCCAGCACTGTTGGCCCAGCTACCTCTGTAGAGGCCCAGCCCACCTGGCCCCCCCTCCTCTGTCGTCTACCTCGTGCCAGAAGGCACGAGGGCGTGTGCCCGGCGCCCGCAGCCACGCGCCGGCCACCTCCGCCTTGCCTGTCTGCCTCCTCGCCGCCCCGAAGCCCCTAGAGGACGCCACGACACCCTGGAACCCCCTCGGCCTCTCCCTGTGTTCCTTCCCCTCCTCTGTCTTTCTCCCCCGCGAGCACCCGAACGCCGTCGTCGCCGCTGTCCTGAACCACCACGGCCACCTTCCACCTCTCGCCCCTCCGATGAGCCTCGAGCTCCGCTGTGTTCCCCCTCTTCCTCTCCTTCATCTCACGCGACGCCAGGAGCTCCCCCTCACCCGCAACGCCGTCGTTCCCCTCCTCTGCGTCCGGTGACCGCCGTCGGCGATTCGCTGCCGTCAGGCCGCCCCGGGCTCGCCGTCTTCTTCAAACGAACCGCGGTGAGCCTCCGAGTCGCTTCCCCTTTCTCCCCTAGCCGCGCATGACCTCTAGGCCATAGCTCCATCGTGGCCAACTCCGGCCGCCGCTGAACCTATCGCCGCCGTGGCCACAACCACCATAGCTCGCATCCGAGCTCGCCATCGCACTCCTTGCACTCCCGCGCTTCGGGCAGGGCCATCCGTTGCTCCTGGAGTGGCCCGTAGCGCCGTCTCGATCATCACCCGAACTCCGGCGCCGCCAAACCTCGTCGCCGGTCACTTTCCGGCCACCCCGCGGCCTCCCGTCTGGTCCTTTGGATGCGGAAGAGCCCCAACAACGCGTAGGACCAAACGGCGGTCGTTTTGGTCGCCGTGGGACGAAACCCAAACCCTCCGCCGCATTTGGTCTCGCCGGCGACGAGCCGCCGGCGTTTCTGACCTCTTTGACCGGTGGGTTGACCACCCCGGGTCACTGATGTATGGGCCCCACGCCCTTAGTCAACCACTAACTCACTGACGTGTGGGGCCAGTTCCTGCTAATTACCTAGTTAGGTTTAATTAAAATAGGATTAGCCCTGGCTCACTGACGTGTGGGCCCAGGCCCCTAGTTAACTAGAGTTAGGTTTAACTTAGTGCTAACTAATTTAGTTAATTAGTTGAGACACTGACTTGTGGGTCCCAGCCGTCAGGTTTGACCTGGGCTGGCGCCTTTGACCTGCTGACGTAGTGATGATGTCACTATGATGTCATAAATGCTTTTCTGGATTCTAAATAAATCTTTATGATTTATTTATTTTAGAAAATAGCCAAAACTTCTAAAAATCATAGAAAATAATCTATAGCTCAGATGAAAATAATTTATATATGAAAATTGATCAGAAAAATCCAAGGAATCTGTTTATGGCATTTTCATGCATGTTAGAACAACTTATGGCTGCTGTTTAGGACAATTTGAATAAATGGCATTTAAATAATCACATATGGAGTTTGAATTTGAACCTTTGGTTCAAACCAACTTCATTTAATTGTGTTGCTAGTTGCATTAGCTCAATAAACAGCATATTGCCATGTCATGATCATGCATCATATTGTCGCATTGCATTGATTGTGTTCTTTCTCTGTTTGTCGGTTTTGTCCCCTCTCAGTAGACGACGTTCCGACGACGAGTTCGATGACACCGATGAAGACTCAATGTTATCCTCAGAAGTGCCAGGCAAGCAAAACCCCATTGAGCATTCCGATACAATCCCACTCTCTCGCTCTTGCTCTCTTTTACTGCATTAGGACAACAACGCTTCAACTGTTACTTGCTGCGGTAGTTGAACCCCTTTCCACTGCATGACCCGTCATTGCCACAGTAAATAGCTGAAACCCACTAGTATGAGTAGGAGTTGTTTGAGCCATGTTGTGCCTACTCATTGATGCTTTCTGGTTATGCCTGTGATTGCTTAGAGTTGTGTCAGGTCTGATTCATCGGGGATGAATTGGAATGTGATGAACATGTCCCACTGTGTGTGAGCTAAGTGTGTGTGAACACGATTTGGTAAAGGTAGCGATGAGAGGCCATGTAGGAGTACATGGTGGGTTGTCTCATTGCAGCCGTCCTCAGGAACTGAGTTCTGTGTTGGTTGATCCATGATCAGTTACTACCATGCATTGGGCCCGAAACCAATGGACCCTCTCGACTTATTAATCAACATGATCTCTGTCCAGGAGTTGCAACTAGTTTCTGGTGTTTGTAGTTTACTGGAGGTCGTGCGCAGCGCTGACCCTCGGGGTGGGCTGTGACGCGGCAGGTACGTGGCACGGTGTACCGATTGCCCGTTTGGTGATGCGGGAACCCTGTACACATCGTTTGGGGCCGTGAGCGACACCCCGGCCGGATCTCCCCACGGATGGAACCCAAATAGGCGATAAACCTGGACGAGAGACTTGTGTGGTTAGTCAGGTCGTGGCCGACACCCTCGCTGGGCCTCCGCTTGAAGGTTGCCGAGTACATGTCGTGTAAACGGCGGTAAGTGGTGAGAGCGTGTGTGAAGAAGTACACCCCTGCAGGGTTAAATATATTCTATTCGAATAGCCGTGTCCGCGGAAATGGACTTCTGGGTTACCTCTACAGTTCATAGACAAGTGAAAGTGGATACTCTAAAACGCGCAAGATAAGCGTGAGTGCTATGGATGGCCTTCTCGTAGGGAGACGGGAGCGGATCCATAGTGGTGTATTGATTGGTGAATATGTGGACTCGTGTGCGCCACCTCAAAAGAGTTACTTTCAGTCGTAGTTTAGGATAGCCACCGAGTCAAAGCTGGCTTGCTGCAGTCAAACTCCACCACCCCTTTGTTGATACAGATGCATATGTAGCTAGTTCTGATGTAAGTCTTGTTGAGTACCTTTGTACTCACGTTTGCTTAATTTATGTTTTTGCAGAGAGACCTCAGTCTCGCTAGTGGTTCCGCGTGGACTTCGACGTTTAGCTTGTTACCTCAGCTACGATCTTGTACCCTTGGGAGGGTCTTGTAGATAGTCAGGCTTCTTAGTCTTTTTCATTTGTAGATGTCTGTACTCAGACATGTAATGCTTCCGTTGCCTGTATGCTCTGTATGTTGGGTCATGTGACCTCTGATTGTAATAAATGCTATGATGGCTCTTCTGGGCCTTTATCTATATGAGTTGTTGAGTTATGTTGTGATGCCATGTTGTACAGCACATACTTGCATGTTATGCGTACGTGTAATGTGTATTGCTATGTGTGGGATCCGACACCTAGTTGTTTACCTTTGGTAGCCTATCTTACAGGGAAATGTCTCCTAGTGCTTCCACTGAGCCTTGGTATCTTGCTACTGCTCCGGAACACTTAGGCTGGCCGGCATGTGTCCTTCTTCGTTCCTGTGTCTGTCCCTTAGGGGAAATGTCACGCGTTGTTCCTTTAAGTCCTTGTAGCTTGCTACGACTTGGGTTCATACGTTGATGACCGACACGTTCGTTGCTGGGTCATGTATGCCTGTCTCTGTAATTTAGTGCCACTTTTGGTTTATAACTAGTCATGTTGGCCCGGGTTCTCTGTCATATGGATGCTAGCGACACTATCATATACGTGTGCCAAAATGCGCAAACGGTCCCGGGCCAGGTAAGGTGGCACCCGTGGGGATACCGTGCGTGAGGCCGCAAAGTGATATGATGTGTTACAGGCTAGACCTGTGTGACTTAGGATCGGGGTCCTGACAGCTTTGGTATCAGAGCCTGACTGCCTGTAGGATTAGCAAGCCAAACTGGTCGAAGTCGTGTCTAGAAACTCTTTAGTTATGTAAGGGAATTGTTTGTGGAAGGGAACGTAAGGCTCTTTTTACTCCTTTACCCTATGACCTTTTGATCTGAGTCACCTTCTTCTTTCTACAGGGATTAAGAACTAGGATTCTCATTCTATTTATCAGGATCACGTTATTGTGGATTCAACTCTCAGTTCAGTTTATTTTTCCTCTGTGTGTTCAATTGTTGATCTCAGAACCTTGACATTATGATGTTGGGTGGTTATGCTATCCTTTTGTCTGATCTCAAAAGTATTTTCGAGCATTTGCAACCGTTATGCTGTCCGAGTCATCCCAGGTTTCTAAATAGTCTGATGCATTTGCAAACCTTTCCTCCCTATTTCCGATGTCCTTTTAGGCCAGATTAATCACACTAGTCAGTGTGTTGAGGTACTCTGTTACCTCGACATATATGTTGGAGTTATTATTATGACCCTAGCTGTCTTAGAGGATCAACCAGTAATCCAGCAATGTTTTATATTCCAGTGTGGTGATTTTGGCCATCATTCTCGAAAGCATCCCTTGGTGCTATTTAGCTGGTAGGTATTCTATTCCTGGGTTCTTGAACCCGAGCTTCACCCTACTTACTTCATGTTGATAGCATTTTCTCGTTCCTTTAGGATATTAGTAACCTTGTGATAGTCCTCGAGGTCTGTGGTTATCGTTCTTCCAAATACCATGAACCATCCTTGGCAGAAGTTCTTCTGAACCAAAAGATCACGACCCGAGTGCCCTTGAGTAGTACTCCATTCATATTGTGACTCTGCCAATTCTACCTTCTGCATGGGTTATCTGGAAGAAATATGTTGAACTCGTTCGACATGTTAATCTATGCATCCACAACTCAGAAGTTATATGTTCTTTGAGTTGTCCCTTTTCAACTGCTTTATGACCTTCGTCTATCAGTTGATAGTGAGGAGTAGTCGTGCACTTGTGTTCATCGATGCCTTTTACTCTTGTGGTCCGTCAAGCCATTCTATTCTGGAATGACTAGGAGAAACAAACTCCAGCACCTTATCCATATCCAGGATTGGGTCAAAGAAGTTGTACTTCGTAGATAAAGAACGCTAATCCAGCTTACAATCTGTTCTACCCTGGAGTATTACCATCTTTATGTCAAGAATATCCTGGGAATTGCACATCATCCTATGAACTCTTGATATAGTAATACTTCTCACCATCGTCGGCCATTCCTCGGTCTCCGCGTTGTTATAACCGGAATACCGACAAGTGAATTGTGATGTGTGAAATCAATACTCCTAGCAACTTCGTTGCTTGGTAGTTAATGGTCGATAATCTCATTCTTAGCATGATGGTTACCGAATCATCATCCTAAGATTGATCGTGCTACCTAGTCCACTTTCTTGGTGCACTCCTTGATTGATGAGTTAGGATTTTGTTAAGTCCTCGCCCATTTGATCATATCGTCTTGCCCTGAAAAGCAAGATTGTTCTCGAGCTTAGTAACATATCGGTGGTTCGTGATTTTCTGAATATCTTCTCGGAAGTATTACCAGGTTGTCACCTGACCGCTATGTTGAGTTCATGATCAAGTTGGTTTCTTATAAACCACCACTTCTCCAAGAATCTGTGTTGGGTACCCCGAACTAGTTGGTTAAGCTAAACAACAACTTGGAGAGTTGGAAGATAAAAGCTTAACCCACATAGCTCACTCCAAAGGGATATCTTGTGTGTGTATTGAAGATAGATGATATCTTCTCCAATTGATCCCCGTGTTCATTTGTGGACTTATTATCTTGTCCAAAACTTTGATTTGAGTGTAGGCTATCCTCGAATCAAATCAGAACCAACGATATTCGTAACGTTGTCTTACTCGTGATTGATCCCTCGAGCATACACCATTACATCTATTGGTCTGACCAATACTATCACTTGTTCACATAATTATGGAATTCCATCTCCATGGAAACCTGGATGAATTGTTGTTGAGCCCATCAGCAATATTGTTATCCTTTCCATGATCTATGTTGAACATCCAGTTAGTACTGGAAACTTTTATAAGCATTATCTTCATGACCCGTTCGTGAAGCATATGTACGGAAGAAAGAAGTGACTTCCTCTAATTCATGAGCATTTGATGCAAGTTGCCGCCGTGAATTCGAGAAAGCATGTTTCTACCTCCTCTGGAGTCATCCCAAGTCAGTCATGCATACGTGCGAAGTATTCTATGGTCTGATAGACTGATCATCTTCATTCTGTATGTATCCCTAGCACACCAAGCCACTGATTGATTTGTTCAAAGAAAAGAAGTTCAAATGCTATTCCCGAAGGGCCCGGACGGACATGCACAAGACTTCGTTATCTCCAATGATGATTCCCAATCTAAACTCGATAGTATTTTATTATAAGACTACTATGTGGTCACGTTTGTCTGGGACAACGTGTTCACAGGTTTTGTAGCAGAACCAGCTCATGTTTTGGAGCTGCTATCGTAGTTCATTCCTGAGAATCTCGCAACGCCGTCTCGTCGAATTGTGTTGCAAACATTCATTCCTTCTAGACTCGATGAGTCTGGAATATCCTGACGCCAACCAGAACTGAATCTCAGGCAGATATGATGGTTGGAGCATTTTCCAAGAACTATAATATTGGTCTCTCGATAACCAGTAAAGTGGATGTCGTGGCCAACACACCCAGCCGGAAGACCTATTGTTGTAGAATCTTGATTGAAGAAGCTGGCCACCTCCCCATAAGGATTTCGTAGGATTTACTCCCTAGTTGTTCCTTATGGATTTTTGTGCTCCTGAAGTCCGACCTTTTATTTGACGTTCTAGGTACCAAACCATTATGATAAATGGGTTGTTCTAGCACATCAAGGAGAACATTAGAAGCGGAGTGCTAAATGTCTCTCGGTCGATCACCCAGATTTTGCCCCTTTGCTCCGCTAAGGTGAAATCTAGGAAAGTGTTATCTTCCTTTGCATCTGCATCGTCCATCGTTATTCATCATGGTAGTATGTGGTGTTGCCAGGATCCTTGACACGGATATTGGTAAAACCTTGATGAATATGGGAATGCTCAAGTTCTTGAGAGCACGCACAAGCACTAGGTGTTATCCTCGACACCAACCGGGATTGCTCCCAGTGCTCTTGGTTATGCTATAACCCCTCAAGAGTAGAATTACTCTCTACTGTTGGGATTCTTCCCAGTTACCAGAATCATTCCCAGCATTTGCATTTTGTTCCCAACTTGCACCGCCAATGTGCCAATTCTCCATGGGTTACCATTCTCAATCACTACTGTTCAGGATTATCTTCAAAAGTGGTCCTACCATAGGTTCCATCCATTTCCTATGATAAGAAAAATCAACCTTGGCTTTGTCCTTTACAAGGTAGTCCACATCATCCATTCTGGCCGAGAATGTCATTCCTTTGGACTCCGTCAAACGATCGATTGTGTTTGCCTTAGGCTGGTATAGGGAATCTCAATGATCTCTATATCAAAAGTAATTCTTTCTGCCACTTAAAGAAATAATTCTACGAGTCACCTTCTCTAAGGTGCCCCGTCTGGTGATATCGTCACCATCTTCTTAGGTGTGGAATTATTGCCATTAGGTGAACCTACATCGTTTGTTTCACTCCATTCCCCTGGAGGTGTACTCCGTGTCTCAACCCAAGAGTTGTTTCAACGTCTCACTCCATAAGTTAAATAAATCATTACCGTAGAGCTTCTTCTGTTATCACTGTGTTGGACAAAGATCGGGTAACCAAGGATGTCAGGATCAACATGATGCTATGAATCAACAATTTCGAGGAGGAAACTGGATCGAGAAGATCGTGTTAGTTAGTGTCCCCTCTGATTTCTTACCCTACGCTTGAATCTCGGGACGAGATTCTTGTTTAGTAGGGGTGAGTTGTCACATCCCTAGCTTCTGGTAATGCTCTAGGCTAGCCTCATGTGTGCATCATGTTTATTTTCAAAGGAAACTTGAAATGGGGATGACTAAACCCTAGCACCAGATGAAACCAACTAGGTTCAAGTTCAAATCTTTCTCAATGAACCCAAAATGCTCTTTGGAAAAGTTCATCATTTTTGGATTGATTAAAAAACCTCTGCCAAAAATGTTGCTCATATTTCTAGGACCATTCTGGATTTTTGAATTAAATTATATCTTATTTGCATTTGGGCATTTAAATTTTATATATTATTTTAAATGCTCAAATAATCCCAAACTGAAATGTTCCATGTTGGTTATATGCTAAACAGTGGGCATGAGCAGTTTGGTGAATTTTGAAAGTGCCTAAGTATTTTTAATAAAGCCCAGAACAAAATAACAAAATAGAAAACAGAAACAGAATTAGTTTAGAAGGAAAAGGCTTACCTGTGCAGCCAGCACTGTTGGCCCAGCTACCTCTGTAGAGGCCCAGCCCACCTGGCCCCCCCTCCTCTGTCGTCTACCTCGTGCCAGAAGGCACGAGGGCGTGTGCCCGGCGCCCGCAGCCACGCGCCGGCCACCTCCGCCTTGCGTGTCTGCCTCCTCGCCGCCCCGAAGCCCCTAGAGGACGCCACGACACCCTGGAACCCCCTCGGCCTCTCCCTGTGTTCCTTTCCCTCCTCTGTCTTTCTCCCCCGCGAGCACCCGAACGCCGTCGTCGCCGCTATCCTGAACCACCACGGCCACCTTCCACCTCTCGCCCCTCCGATGAGCCTCGAGCTCCGCCGTGTTCCCCCTCTTCCTCTCCTTCATCTCACGCGACGCCAGGAGCTCCCCCTCACCCGCAACGCCGTCGTTCCCCTCCTCTGCGTCCGGTGACCGCCGTCGGCGATTCGCCGCCGTCAGGCCGCCCCCGGGCTCGCCGTCTTCTTCAAACGAACCGCGGTGAGCCTCCGAGTCGCTTCCCCCTTCTCCCCTAGCCGTGCATGACCTCTAGGCCATAGCTCCGTCGTGGCCAACTCCGGCCGCCGCTGAACCTGTCGCCGCCGTGGCCACAACCACCATAGCTCGCATCCGAGCTCGCCATCGCACTCCTTGCACTCCCGCGCTTCGGGCAGGGCCATCCGTTGCTCCTGGAGTGGCCCGTAGCGCCGTCTCGATCATCACCCGAACTCCGGCGCCGCCAAACCTCGTCGCCGGTCACTTTCCGGCCACCCCGCGGCCTCCCGTCTGGTCCTTTGGATGCGGAAGAGCCCCAGCAACGCGTAGGACCAAACGGCGGTCGTTTTGGTCGTCGTGGGACGAAACCCGAACCCTCCGCCGCATTTGGTCTCGCCGGCGACGAGCCGCCGGCGTTTCTGACCTCTTTGACCAGTGGGTTGACCACCCCGGGTCACTGACGTATGGGCCCCACGCCCTTAGTCAACCACTAACTCACTGACGTGTGGGGCCAGTTCCTGCTAATTACCTAGTTAGGTTTAATTAAAATAGGATTAGCCCTGGCTCACTGACGTGTGGGCCCAGGCCCCTAGTTAACTAGAGTTAGGTTTAACTTAGTGCTAACTAATTTAGTTCATTAGTTGAGACACTGACTTGTGGGTCCCAGCCGTCAGGTTTGACCTGGGCTGGCGCCTTTGACCTGCTGACGTAGTGATGATGTCA
>LR738714.1:112848885-112874843 GCA_902687465.1 Secale cereale | reverse complement strand
TGAGTACCTTTGTACTCACGTTTGCTTAATTTATGTTTTTGCAGAGAGACCTCAGTCTCGCTAGTGGTTCCGCGTGGACTTCGACGTTTAGCTTGTTACCTCAGCTACGATCTTGTACCCTTGGGAGGGTCTTGTAGATAGTCAGGCTTCTTAGTCTTTTTCATTTGTAGATGTCTGTACTCAGACATGTAATGCTTCCGTTGCCTGTATGCTCTGTATGTTGGGTCATGTGACCTCTGTTTGTAATAAATGCTATGATGGCTCTTCTGGGCCTTATCTATATGAGTTGTTGAGTTATGTTGTGATGCCATGTTGTACAGCACATACTTGCATGTTATGCGTACGTGTAATGTGTATTGCTATGTGTGGGATCCGACACCTAGTTGTTTACCTTTGGTAGCCTATCTTACAGGGAAATGTCTCCTGGTGCTTCCACTGAGCCTTGGTAGCTTGCTACTGCTCTGGAACACTTAGGCTGGCCGGCATGTGACCTTCTTTGTTCATGTGTCTGTCCCTTAGGGGAAATGTCACGCGTTGTTCCTTTAAGTCCTTGTAGCTTGCTACGACTTGGGTTCATACGTTGATGACCGACACATTCGTTGCTGGGTCATGTATGCCTGTCTCTGTAATTTAGTGCCACTTCTAGTTTATAACTAGTCATGTCGGCCCGGGTTCTCTGTCATATGGATGCTAGCGACACTATCATATACGTGTGCCAAAATGCGCAAACGGTCCCGGGCCAGGTAAGGTGGCACCCGTGGGGATACCGTGCGTGAGGCCGCAAAGTGATATGATGTGTTACAGGCTAGACCTGTGTGACTTAGGATCGGGGTCCTGACAGCTTTGGTATCAGAGCCTGACTGCCTGTAGGATTAGCAAGCCAAACTGGTCGAAGTCGTGTCTAGAAACTCTTTAGTTATGTAAGGGAATTGTTTGTGGAAGGGAACGTAAGGCTCTTTTTACTCCTTTACCCTATGACCTTTTGATCTGAGTCACCTTCTTCTTTCTACAGGGATTAAGAACTAGGATTCTCATTCTATTTATCAGGATCACGTTATTGTGGATTCAACTCTCAGTTCAGTTTATTTTTCCTCTGTGTGTTCAATTGTTGATCTCAGAACCTTGACATTATGATGTTGGGTGGTTATGCTATCCTTTTGTCTGATCTCAAAAGTATTTTCGAGCATTTGCAACCGTTATGCTGTCCGAGTCATCCCAGGTTTCTAAATAGTCTGATGCATTTGCAAACCTTTCCTCCCTATTTCCGATGTCCTTTTAGGCCAGATTAATCACACTAGTCAGTGTGTTGAGGTACTCTGTTACCTCGACATATATGTTGGAGTTATTATTATGACCCTAGCTGTCTTAGAGGATCAACCAGTAATCCAGCAATGTTTTATATTCCAGTGTGGTGATTTTGGCCATCATTCTCGAAAGCATCCCTTGGTGCTATTTAGCTGGTAGGTATTCTATTCCTGGGTTCTTGAACCCGAGCTTCACCCTACTTACTTCATGTTGATAGCATTTTCTCGTTCCTTTAGGATATTAGTAACCTTGTGATAGTCCTCGAGGTCTGTGGTTATCGTTCTTCCAAATACCATGAACCATCCTTGGCAGAAGTTCTTCTGAACCAAAAGATCACGACCCGAGTGCCCTTGAGTAGTACTCCATTCATATTGTGACTCTGCCAATTCTACCTTCTGCATGGGTTATCTGGAAGAAATATGTTGAACTCGTTCGACATGTTAATCTATGCATCCACAACTCAGAAGTTATATGTTCTTTGAGTTGTCCCTTTTCAACTGCTTTATGACCTTCGTCTATCAGTTGATAGTGAGGAGTAGTCGTGCACTTGTGTTCATCGATGCCTTTTACTCTTGTGGTCCGTCAAGCCATTCTATTCTGGAATGACTAGGAGAAACAAACTCCAGCACCTTATCCATATCCAGGATTGGGTCAAAGAAGTTGTACTTCGTAGATAAAGAACGCTAATCCAGCTTACAATCTGTTCTACCCTGGAGTATTACCATCTTTATGTCAAGAATATCCTGGGAATTGCACATCATCCTATGAACTCTTGATATAGTAATACTTCTCACCATCGTCGGCCATTCCTCGGTCTCCGCGTTGTTATAACCGGAATACCGACAAGTGAATTGTGATGTGTGAAATCAATACTCCTAGCAACTTCGTTGCTTGGTAGTTAATGGTCGATAATCTCATTCTTAGCATGATGGTTACCGAATCATCATCCTAAGATTGATCGTGCTACCTAGTCCACTTTCTTGGTGCACTCCTTGATTGATGAGTTAGGATTTTGTTAAGTCCTCGCCCATTTGATCATATCGTCTTGCCCTGAAAAGCAAGATTGTTCTCGAGCTTAGTAACATATCGGTGGTTCGTGATTTTCTGAATATCTTCTCGGAAGTATTACCAGGTTGTCACCTGACCGCTATGTTGAGTTCATGATCAAGTTGGTTTCTTATAAACCACCACTTCTCCAAGAATCTGTGTTGGGTACCCCGAACTAGTTGGTTAAGCTAAACAACAACTTGGAGAGTTGGAAGATAAAAGCTTAACCCACATAGCTCACTCCAAAGGGATATCTTGTGTGTGTATTGAAGATAGATGATATCTTCTCCAATTGATCCCCGTGTTCATTTGTGGACTTATTATCTTGTCCAAAACTTTGATTTGAGTGTGGGCTATCCTCGAATCAAATCAGAACCAACGATATTCGTAACGTTGTCTTACTCGTTATTGATCCCTCGAGCATACACCATTACATCTATTGGTCTGACCAATACTATCACTTGTTCACATAATTATGGAATTCCATCTCCATGGAAACCTGGATGAATTGTTGTTGAGCCCATCAGCAATATTGTTATCCTTTCCATGATCTATGTTGAACATCCAGTTAGTACTGGAAACTTTTATAAGCATTATCTTCATGACCCGTTCGTGAAGCATATGTACGGAAGAAAGAAGTGACTTCCTCTAATTCATGAGCATTTGATGCAAGTTGCCGCCGTGAATTCGAGAAAGCATGTTTCTACCTCCTCTGGAGTCATCCCAAGTCAGTCATGCATACGTGCGAAGTATTCTATGGTCTGATAGACTGATCATCTTCATTATGTATGTATCCCTAGCACACCAAGCCACTGATTGATTTGTTCAAAGAAAAGAAGTTCAAATGCTATTCCCGAAGGGCCCGGACGGACATGCACAAGACTTCGTTATCTCCAATGATGATTCCCAATCTGAACTCGATAGTATTTTATTATAAGACTACTATGTGGTCACGTTTGTCTGGGACAACGTGTTCACAGGTTTTGTAGCAGAACCAGCTCATGTTTTGGAGCTGCTATCGTAGTTCATTCCTGAGAATCTCGCAACGCCGTCTCGTCGAATTGTGTTGCAAACATTCATTCCTTCTAGACTCGATGAGTCTGGAATATCCTGACGCCAACCAGAACTGAATCTCAGGCAGATATGATGGTTGGAGCATTTTCCAAGAACTATAATATTGGTCTCTCGATAACCAGTAAAGTGGATGTCGTGGCCAACACACCCAGCCGGAAGACCTATTGTTGTAGAATCTTGATTGAAGAAGCTGGCCACCTCCCCATAAGGATTTCGTAGGATTTACTCCCTAGTTGTTCCTTATGGATTTTTGTGCTCCTGAAGTCCGACCTTTTATTTGACGTTCTAGGTACCAAACCATTATGATAAATGGGTTGTTCTAGCACATCAAGGAGAACATTAGAAGCGGAGTGCTAAATGTCTCTCGCTCGATCACCCAGATTTTGCCCCTTTGCTCCGCTAAGGTGAAATCTAGGAAAGTGTTATCTTCCTTTGCATCTGCATCGCCCATCGTTATTCATCATGGTAGTATGTGGTGTTGCCAGGATCCTTGACACGGATATTGGTAAAACCTTGATGAATATGGGAATGCTCAAGTTCTTGAGAGCACGCACAAGCACTAGGTGTTATCCTCGACACCAACCGGGATTGCTCCCAGTGCTCTTGGTTATGCTATAACCCCTCAAGAGTAGAATTACTCTCTACTGTTGGGATTCTTCCCAGTTACCAGAATCATTCCCAGCATTTGCATTTTGTTCCCAACTTGCACCGCCAATGTGCCAATTCTCCATGGGTTACCATTCTCAATCACTACTGTTCAGGATTATCTTCAAAAGTGGTCCTACCATAGGTTCCATCCATTTCCTATGATAAGAAAAATCAACCTTGGCTTTGTCCTTTACAAGGTAGTCCACATCATCCATTCTGGCCGAGAATGTCATTCCTTTGGACTCCGTCAAACGATCGATTGTGTTTGCCTTAGGCTGGTATAGGGAATCTCAATGATCTCTATATCAAAAGTAATTCTTTTTGCCACTTAAAGAAATAATTCTACGAGTCACCTTCTCTAAGGTGCCCCGTCTGGTGATATCGTCACCATCTTCTTAGGTGTGGAATTATTGCCATTAGGTGAACCTACATCGTTTGTTTCACTCCATTCCCCTGGAGGTGTACTCCGTGTCTCAACCCAAGAGTTGTTTCAACGTCTCACTCCATAAGTTAAATAAATCATTACCGTAGAGCTTCTTCTGTTATCACTGTGTTGGACAAAGATCGGGTAACCAAGGATGTCAGGATCAACATGATGCTATGAATCAACAATTTCGAGGAGGAAACTGGATCGAGAAGATCGTGTTAGTTAGTGTCCCCTCTGATTTCTTACCCTACGCTTGAATCTCGGGACGAGATTCTTGTTTAGTAGGGGTGAGTTGTCACATCCCTAGCTTCTGGTAATGCTCTAGGCTAGCCTCATGTGTGCATCATGTTTATTTTCAAAGGAAACTTGAAATGGGGATGACTAAACCCTAGCACCAGATGAAACCAACTAGGTTCAAGTTCAAATCTTTCTCAATGAACCCAAAATGCTCTTTGGAAAAGTTCATCATTTTTGGATTGATTAAAAAACCTCCGCCAAAAATGTTGCTCATATTTCTAGGACCATTCTGGATTTTTGAATTAAATTATATCTTATTTGCATTTGGGCATTTAAATTTTATATATTATTTTAAATGCTCAAATAATCCCAAACTGAAATGTTCCATGTTGGTTATATGCTAAACAGTGGGCATGAGCAGTTTGGTGAATTTTGAAAGTGCCTAAGTATTTTTAATAAAGCCCAGAACAAAATAACAAAATAGAAAACAGAAACAAAATAGAAAACAGAAACAGAATTAGTTTAGAAGGAAAAGGCTTACCTGTGCAGCCAGCACTGTTGGCCCAGCTACCTCTGTAGAGGCCCAGCCCACCTGGCCCCCCCTCCTCTGTCGTCTACCTCGTGCCAGAAGGCACGAGGGCGTGTGCCCGGCGCCCGCAGCCACGCGCCGGCCACCTCCGCCTTGCGTGTCTGCCTCCTCGCCGCCCCGAAGCCCCTAGAGGACGCCACGACACCCTGGAACCCCCTCGGCCTCTCCCTGTGTTCCTTTCCCTCCTCTGTCTTTCTCCCCCGCGAGCACCCGAACGCCGTCGTCGCCGCTGTCCTGAACCACCACGGCCACCTTCCACCTCTCGCCCCTCCGATGAGCCTCGAGCTCCGCCGTGTTCCCCCTCTTCCTCTCCTTCATCTCACGCGACGCCAGGAGCTCCCCCTCACCCGCAACGCCGTCGTTCCCCTCCTCTGCGTCCGGTGACCGCCGTCGGCGATTCGCCGCCGTCAGGCCGCCCCCGGGCTCGCCGTCTTCTTCAAACGAACCGCGGTGAGCCTCCGAGTCGCTTCCCCCTTCTCCCCTAGCCGTGCATGACCTCTAGGCCATAGCTCCGTCGTGGCCAACTCCGGCCGCCGCTGAACCTGTCGCCGCCGTGGCCACAACCACCATAGCTCGCATCCGAGCTCGCCATCGCACTCCTTGCACTCCCGCGCTTCGGGCAGGGCCATCCGTTGCTCCTGGAGTGGCCCGTAGCGCCATCTCGATCATCACCCGAACTCCGGCGCCGCCAAACCTCGTCGCCGGTCACTTTCCGGCCACCCCGCGGCCTCCCGTCTGGTCCTTTGGATGCGGAAGAGCCCCAGCAACGCGTAGGACCAAACGGCGGTCGTTTTGGTCGTCGTGGGACGAAACCCGAACCCTCCGCCGCATTTGGTCTCGCCGGCGACGAGCCGCCGGCGTTTCTGACCTCTTTGACCAGTGGGTTGACCACCCCGGGTCACTGACGTATGGGCCCCACGCCCTTAGTCAACCACTAACTCACTGACGTGTGGGGCCAGTTCCTGCTAATTACCTAGTTAGGTTTAATTAAAATAGGATTAGCCCTGGCTCACTGACGTGTGGGCCCAGGCCCCTAGTTAACTAGAGTTAGGTTTAACTTAGTGCTAACTAATTTAGTTCATTAGTTGAGACACTGACTTGTGGGTCCCAGCCGTCAGGTTTGACCTGGGCTGGCGCCTTTGACCTGCTGACGTAGTGATGATGTCAGTATGATGTCATAAATGCTTTTCTGGATTTTAAATAAATCTTTATGATTTATTTATTTCAGAAAATAGCCAAAACTTCTAAAAATCATAGAAAATAATCTATAGCTCAGATGAAAATAATTTATATATGAAAATTGATCAGAAAAATCCAAGGAATCTGTTTATGGCATTTTCATGCATGTTAGAACAACTTATGGCTGCTGTTTAGGACAATTTGAATAAATGGCATTTAAATAATCACATATGGAGTTTGAATTTGAACCTTTGGTTCAAACCAACTTCATTTAATTGTGTTGCTAGTTGCATTAGCTCAATAAACAGCATATTGCCATGTCATGATCATGCATCATATTGTCGCATTGCATTGATTGTGTTCTTTCTCTGTTTGTCGGTTTTGTCCCCTCTCAGTAGACGACGTTCCGACGACGAGTTCGATGACACCGATGAAGACTCAATGTTATCCTCAGAAGTGCCAGGCAAGCAAAACCCCATTGAGCATTCCGATACAATCCCACTCTCTCGCTCTTGCTCTCTTTTACTGCATTAGGACAACAACGCTTCAACTGTTACTTGCTGCGGTAGTTGAACCCCTTTCCACTGCATGACCCGTCATTGCCACAGTAAATAGCTGAAACCCACTAGTATGAGTAGGAGTTGTTTGAGCCATGTTGTGCCTACTCATTGATGCTTTCTGGTTATGCCTGTGATTGCTTAGAGTTGTGTCAGGTCTGATTCATCGGGGATGAATTGGAATGTGATGAACATGTCCCACTGTGTGTGAGCTAAGTGTGTGTGAACACGATTTGGTAAAGGTAGCGATGAGAGGCCATGTAGGAGTACATGGTGGGTTGTCTCATTGCAGCCGTCCTCAGGAACTGAGTTCTGTGTTGGTTGATCCATGATCAGTTACTACCATGCATTGGGCCCGAAACCAATGGACCCTCTCGACTTATTAATCAACATGATCTCTGTCCAGGAGTTGCAACTAGTTTCTGGTGTTTGTAGTTTACTGGAGGTCGTGCGCAGCGCTGACCCTCGGGGTGGGCTGTGACGCGGCAGGTACGTGGCACGGTGTACCGATTGCCCGTTTGGTGATGCGGGAACCCTGTACACATCGTTTGGGGCCGTGAGCGACACCCCGGCCGGATCTCCCCACGGATGGAACCCAAATAGGCGATAAACCTGGACGAGAGACTTGTGTGGTTAGTCAGGTCGTGGCCGACACCCTCGCTGGGCCTCCGCTTGAAGGTTGCCGAGTACATGTCGTGTAAACGGCGGTAAGTGGTGAGAGCGTGTGTGAAGAAGTACACCCCTGCAGGGTTAAATATATTCTATTCGAATAGCCGTGTCCGCGGAAATGGACTTCTGGGTTACCTCTACAGTTCATAGACAAGTGAAAGTGGATACTCTAAAACGCGCAAGATAAGCGTGAGTGCTATGGATGGCCTTCTCGTAGGGAGACGGGAGCGGATCCATAGTGGTGTATTGATTGGTGAATATGTGGACTCGTGTGCGCCACCTCAAAAGAGTTACTTTCAGTCGTAGTTTAGGATAGCCACCGAGTCAAAGCTGGCTTGCTGCAGTCAAACTCCACCACCCCTTTGTTGATACAGATGCATATGTAGCTAGTTCTGATGTAAGTCTTGTTGAGTACCTTTGTACTCACGTTTGCTTAATTTATGTTTTTGCAGAGAGACCTCAGTCTCGCTAGTGGTTCCGCGTGGACTTCGACGTTTAGCTTGTTACCTCAGCTACGATCTTGTACCCTTGGGAGGGTCTTGTAGATAGTCAGGCTTCTTAGTCTTTTTCATTTTTAGATGTCTGTACTCAGACATGTAATGCTTCCGTTGCCTGTATGCTCTGTATGTTGGGTCATGTGACCTCTGTTTGTAATAAATGCTATGATGGCTCTTCTGGGCCTTATCTATATGAGTTGTTGAGTTATGTTGTGATGCCATGTTGTACAGCACATACTTGCATGTTATGCGTACGTGTAATGTGTATTGCTATGTGTGGGATCCGACACCTAGTTGTTTACCTTTGGTAGCCTATCTTACATGGAAATGTCTCCTGGTGCTTCCACTGAGCCTTGGTAGCTTGCTACTGCTCCGGAACACTTAGGCTGGCCGGCATGTGTCCTTCTTTGTTCATGTGTCTGTCCCTTAGGGGAAATGTCACGCGTTGTTCCTTTAAGTCCTTGTAGCTTGCTACGACTTGGGTTCATACGTTGATGACCGACACGTTCGTTGCTGGGTCATGTATGCCTGTCTCTGTAATTTAGTGCCACTTCTAGTTTATAACTAGTCATGTCGGCCCGGGTTCTCTGTCATATGGATGCTAGCTACACTATCATATACGTGTGCCAAAATGCGCAAACGGTCCCGGGCCAGGTAAGGTGGCACCCGTGGGGATACCGTGCGTGAGGCCGCAAAGTGATATGATGTGTTACAGGCTAGACCTGTGTGACTTAGGATCGGGGTCCTGACAGCTTTGGTATCAGAGCCTGACTGCCTGTAGGATTAGCAAGCCAAACTGGTCGAAGTCGTGTCTAGAAACTCTTTAGTTATGTAAGGGAATTGTTTGTGGAAGGGAACGTAAGGCTCTTTTTACTCCTTTACCCTATGACCTTTTGATCTGAGTCACCTTCTTCTTTCTACAGGGATTAAGAACTAGGATTCTCATTCTATTTATCAGGATCACGTTATTGTGGATTCAACTCTCAGTTCAGTTTATTTTTCCTCTGTGTGTTCAATTGTTGATCTCAGAACCTTGACATTATGATGTTGGGTGGTTATGCTATCCTTTTGTCTGATCTCAAAAGTATTTTCGAGCATTTGCAACCGTTATGCTGTCCGAGTCATCCCAGGTTTCTAAATAGTCTGATGCATTTGCAAACCTTTCCTCCCTATTTCCGATGTCCTTTTAGGCCAGATTAATCACACTAGTCAGTGTGTTGAGGTACTCTGTTACCTCGACATATATGTTGGAGTTATTATTATGACCCTAGCTGTCTTAGAGGATCAACCAGTAATCCAGCAATGTTTTATATTCCAGTGTGGTGATTTTGGCCATCATTCTCGAAAGCATCCCTTGGTGCTATTTAGCTGGTAGGTATTCTATTCCTGGGTTCTTGAACCCGAGCTTCACCCTACTTACTTCATGTTGATAGCATTTTCTCGTTCCTTTAGGATATTAGTAACCTTGTGATAGTCCTCGAGGTCTGTGGTTATCGTTCTACCAAATACCATGAACCATCCTTGGCAGAAGTTCTTCTGAACCAAAAGATCACGACCCGAGTGCCCTTGAGTAGTACTCCATTCATATTGTGACTCTGCCAATTCTACCTTCTGCATGGGTTATCTGGAAGAAATATGTTGAACTCGTTCGACATGTTAATCTATGCATCCACAACTCAGAAGTTATATGTTCTTTGAGTTGTCCCTTTTCAACTGCTTTATGACCTTCGTCTATCAGTTGATAGTGAGGAGTAGTCGTGCACTTGTGTTCATCGATGCCTTTTACTCTTGTGGTCCGTCAAGCCATTCTATTCTGGAATGACTAGGAGAAACAAACTCCAGCACCTTATCCATATCCAGGATTGGGTCAAAGAAGTTGTACTTCGTAGATAAAGAACGCTAATCCAGCTTACAATCTGTTCTACCCTGGAGTATTACCATCTTTATGTCGAGAATATCCTGGGAATTGCACATCATCCTATGAACTCTTGATATAGTAATACTTCTCACCATCGTCGGCCATTCCTCGGTCTCCGCGTTGTTATAACCGGAATACCGACAAGTGAATTGTGATGTGTGAAATCAATACTCCTAGCAACTTCGTTGCTTGGTAGTTAATGGTCGATAATCTCATTCTTAGCATGATGGTTACCGAATCATCATCCTAAGATTGATCGTGCTACCTAGTCCACTTTCTTGGTGCACTCCTTGATTGATGAGTTAGGATTTTGTTAAGTCCTCGCCCATTTGATCATATCGTCTTGCCCTGAAAAGCAAGATTGTTCTCGAGCTTAGTAACATATCGGTGGTTCGTGATTTTCTGAATATCTTCTCGGAAGTATTACCAGGTTGTCACCTGACCGCTATGTTGAGTTCATGATCAAGTTGGTTTCTTATAAACCACCACTTCTCCAAGAATCTGTGTTGGGTACCCCGAACTAGTTGGTTAAGCTAAACAACAACTTGGAGAGTTGGAAGATAAAAGCTTAACCCACATAGCTCACTCCAAAGGGATATCTTGTGTGTGTATTGAAGATAGATGATATCTTCTCCAATTGATCCCCGTGTTCATTTGTGGACTTATTATCTTGTCCAAAACTTTGATTTGAGTGTGGGCTATCCTCGAATCAAATCAGAACCAACGATATTCGTAACGTTGTCTTACTCGTTATTGATCCCTCGAGCATACACCATTACATCTATTGGTCTGACCAATACTATCACTTGTTCACATAATTATGGAATTCCATCTCCATGGAAACCTGGATGAATTGTTGTTGAGCCCATCAGCAATATTGTTATCCTTTCCATGATCTATGTTGAACATCCAGTTAGTACTGGAAACTTTTATAAGCATTATCTTCATGACCCGTTCGTGAAGCATATGTACGGAAGAAAGAAGTGACTTCCTCTAATTCATGAGCATTTGATGCAAGTTGCCGCCGTGAATTCGAGAAAGCATGTTTCTACCTCCTCTGGAGTCATCCCAAGTCAGTCATGCATACGTGCGAAGTATTCTATGGTCTGATAGACTGATCATCTTCATTATGTATGTATCCCTAGCACACCAAGCCACTGATTGATTTGTTCAAAGAAAAGAAGTTCAAATGCTATTCCCGAAGGGCCCGGACGGACATGCACAAGACTTCGTTATCTCCAATGATGATTCCCAATCTGAACTCGATAGTATTTTATTATAAGACTACTATGTGGTCACGTTTGTCTGGGACAACGTGTTCACAGGTTTTGTAGCAGAACCAGCTCATGTTTTGGAGCTGCTATCGTAGTTCATTCCTGAGAATCTCGCAACGCCGTCTCGTCGAATTGTGTTGCAAACATTCATTCCTTCTAGACTCGATGAGTCTGGAATATCCTGACGCCAACCAGAACTGAATCTCAGGCAGATATGATGGTTGGAGCATTTTCCAAGAACTATAATATTGGTCTCTCGATAACCAGTAAAGTGGATGTCGTGGCCAACACACCCAGCCGGAAGACCTATTGTTGTAGAATCT
Organism: Secale cereale; assembly: GCA_902687465.1. Lineage (NCBI taxonomy): Eukaryota > Viridiplantae > Streptophyta > Magnoliopsida > Poales > Poaceae > Secale > Secale cereale. The sequence continues at coordinate 112,863,099 of LR738714.1, read as the reverse complement.
TGATTGAAGAAGCTGGCCACCTCCCCATAAGGATTTCGTAGGATTTACTCCCTAGTTGTTCCTTATGGATTTTTGTGCTCCTGAAGTCCGACCTTTTATTTGACGTTCTAGGTACCAAACCATTATGATAAATGGGTTGTTCTAGCACATCAAGGAGAACATTAGAAGCGGAGTGCTAAATGTCTCTCGCTCGATCACCCAGATTTTGCCCCTTTGCTCCGCTAAGGTGAAATCTAGGAAAGTGTTATCTTCCTTTGCATCTGCATCGCCCATCGTTATTCATCATGGTAGTATGTGGTGTTGCCAGGATCCTTGACACGGATATTGGTAAAACCTTGATGAATATGGGAATGCTCAAGTTCTTGAGAGCACGCACAAGCACTAGGTGTTATCCTCGACACCAACCGGGATTGCTCCCAGTGCTCTTGGTTATGCTATAACCCCTCAAGAGTAGAATTACTCTCTACTGTTGGGATTCTTCCCAGTTACCAGAATCATTCCCAGCATTTGCATTTTGTTCCCAACTTGCACCGCCAATGTGCCAATTCTCCATGGGTTACCATTCTCAATCACTACTGTTCAGGATTATCTTCAAAAGTGGTCCTACCATAGGTTCCATCCATTTCCTATGATAAGAAAAATCAACCTTGGCTTTGTCCTTTACAAGGTAGTCCACATCATCCATTCTGGCCGAGAATGTCATTCCTTTGGACTCCGTCAAACGATCGATTGTGTTTGCCTTAGGCTGGTATAGGGAATCTCAATGATCTCTATATCAAAAGTAATTCTTTTTGCCACTTAAAGAAATAATTCTACGAGTCACCTTCTCTAAGGTGCCCCGTCTGGTGATATCGTCACCATCTTCTTAGGTGTGGAATTATTGCCATTAGGTGAACCTACATCGTTTGTTTCACTCCATTCCCCTGGAGGTGTACTCCGTGTCTCAACCCAAGAGTTGTTTCAACGTCTCACTCCATAAGTTAAATAAATCATTACCGTAGAGCTTCTTCTGTTATCACTGTGTTGGACAAAGATCGGGTAACCAAGGATGTCAGGATCAACATGATGCTATGAATCAACAATTTCGAGGAGGAAACTGGATCGAGAAGATCGTGTTAGTTAGTGTCCCCTCTGATTTCTTACCCTACGCTTGAATCTCGGGACGAGATTCTTGTTTAGTAGGGGTGAGTTGTCACATCCCTAGCTTCTGGTAATGCTCTAGGCTAGCCTCATGTGTGCATCATGTTTATTTTCAAAGGAAACTTGAAATGGGGATGACTAAACCCTAGCACCAGATGAAACCAACTAGGTTCAAGTTCAAATCTTTCTCAATGAACCCAAAATGCTCTTTGGAAAAGTTCATCATTTTTGGATTGATTAAAAAACCTCCGCCAAAAATGTTGCTCATATTTCTAGGACCATTCTGGATTTTTGAATTAAATTATATCTTATTTGCATTTGGGCATTTAAATTTTATATATTATTTTAAATGCTCAAATAATCCCAAACTGAAATGTTCCATGTTGGTTATATGCTAAACAGTGGGCATGAGCAGTTTGGTGAATTTTGAAAGTGCCTAAGTATTTTTAATAAAGCCCAGAACAAAATAACAAAATAGAAAACAGAAACAAAATAGAAAACAGAAACAGAATTAGTTTAGAAGGAAAAGGCTTACCTGTGCAGCCAGCACTGTTGGCCCAGCTACCTCTGTAGAGGCCCAGCCCACCTGGCCCCCCCTCCTCTGTCGTCTACCTCGTGCCAGAAGGCACGAGGGCGTGTGCCCGGCGCCCGCAGCCACGCGCCGGCCACCTCCGCCTTGCGTGTCTGCCTCCTCGCCGCCCCGAAGCCCCTAGAGGACGCCACGACACCCTGGAACCCCCTCGGCCTCTCCCTGTGTTCCTTTCCCTCCTCTGTCTTTCTCCCCCGCGAGCACCCGAACGCCGTCGTCGCCGCTGTCCTGAACCACCACGGCCACCTTCCACCTCTCGCCCCTCCGATGAGCCTCGAGCTCCGCCGTGTTCCCCCTCTTCCTCTCCTTCATCTCACGCGACGCCAGGAGCTCCCCCTCACCCGCAACGCCGTCGTTCCCCTCCTCTGCGTCCGGTGACCGCCGTCGGCGATTCGCCGCCGTCAGGCCGCCCCCGGGCTCGCCGTCTTCTTCAAACGAACCGCGGTGAGCCTCCGAGTCGCTTCCCCCTTCTCCCCTAGCCGTGCATGACCTCTAGGCCATAGCTCCGTCGTGGCCAACTCCGGCCGCCGCTGAACCTGTCGCCGCCGTGGCCACAACCACCATAGCTCGCATCCGAGCTCGCCATCGCACTCCTTGCACTCCCGCGCTTCGGGCAGGGCCATCCGTTGCTCCTGGAGTGGCCCGTAGCGCCATCTCGATCATCACCCGAACTCCGGCGCCGCCAAACCTCGTCGCCGGTCACTTTCCGGCCACCCCGCGGCCTCCCGTCTGGTCCTTTGGATGCGGAAGAGCCCCAGCAACGCGTAGGACCAAACGGCGGTCGTTTTGGTCGTCGTGGGACGAAACCCGAACCCTCCGCCGCATTTGGTCTCGCCGGCGACGAGCCGCCGGCGTTTCTGACCTCTTTGACCAGTGGGTTGACCACCCCGGGTCACTGACGTATGGGCCCCACGCCCTTAGTCAACCACTAACTCACTGACGTGTGGGGCCAGTTCCTGCTAATTACCTAGTTAGGTTTAATTAAAATAGGATTAGCCCTGGCTCACTGACGTGTGGGCCCAGGCCCCTAGTTAACTAGAGTTAGGTTTAACTTAGTGCTAACTAATTTAGTTCATTAGTTGAGACACTGACTTGTGGGTCCCAGCCGTCAGGTTTGACCTGGGCTGGCGCCTTTGACCTGCTGACGTAGTGATGATGTCACTATGATGTCATAAATGCTTTTCTGGATTTTAAATAAATCTTTATGATTTATTTATTTCAGAAAATAGCCAAAACTTCTAAAAATCATAGAAAATAATCTATAGCTAAGATGAAAATAATTTATATATGAAAATTGATCAGAAAAATCCAAGGAATCTGTTTATGGCATTTTCATGCATGTTAGAACAACTTATGGCTGCTGTTTAGGACAATTTGAATAAATGGCATTTAAATAATCACATATGGAGTTTGAATTTGAACCTTTGGTTCAAACCAACTTCATTTAATTGTGTTGCTAGTTGCATTAGCTCAATAAACAGCATATTGCCATGTCATGATCATGCATCATATTGTCGCATTGCATTGATTGTGTTCTTTCTCTGTTTGTCGGTTTTGTCCCCTCTCAGTAGACGACGTTCCGACGACGAGTTCGATGACACCGATGAAGACTCAATGTTATCCTCAGAAGTGCCAGGCAAGCAAAACCCCATTGAGCATTCCGGTACAATCCCACTCTCTCGCTCTTGCTCTCTTTTACTGCATTAGGACAACAACGCTTCAACTGTTACTTGCTGCGGTAGTTGAACCCCTTTCCACTGCATGACCCGTCATTGCCACAGTAAATAGCTGAAACCCACTAGTATGAGTAGGAGTTGTTTGAGCCATGTTGTGCCTACTCATTGATGCTTTCTGGTTATGCCTGTGATTGCTTAGAGTTGTGTCAGGTCTGATTCATCGGGGATGAATTGGAATGTGATGAACATGTCCCACTGTGTGTGAGCTAAGTGTGTGTGAACACGATTTGGTAAAGGTAGCGATGAGAGGCCATGTAGGAGTACATGGTGGGTTGTCTCATTGCAGCCGTCCTCAGGAACTGAGTTCTGTGTTGGTTGATCCATGATCAGTTACTACCATGCATTGGGCCCGAAACCAATGGACCCTCTCGACTTATTAATCAACATGATCTCTGTCCAGGAGTTGCAACTAGTTTCTGGTGTTTGTAGTTTACTGGAGGTCGTGCGCAGCGCTGACCCTCGGGGTGGGCTGTGACGCGGCAGGTACGTGGCACGGTGTACCGATTGCCCGTTTGGTGATGCGGGAACCCTGTACACATCGTTTGGGGCCGTGAGCGACACCCCGGCCGGATCTCCCCACGGATGGAACCCAAATAGGCGATAAACCTGGACGAGAGACTTGTGTGGTTAGTCAGGTCGTGGCCGACACCCTCGCTGGGCCTCCGCTTGAAGGTTGCCGAGTACATGTCGTGTAAACGGCGGTAAGTGGTGAGAGCGTGTGTGAAGAAGTACACCCCTGCAGGGTTAAATATATTCTATTCGAATAGCCGTGTCCGCGGAAATGGACTTCTGGGTTACCTCTACAGTTCATAGACAAGTGAAAGTGGATACTCTAAAACGCGCAAGATAAGCGTGAGTGCTATGGATGGCCTTCTCGTAGGGAGACGGGAGCGGATCCATAGTGGTGTATTGATTGGTGAATATGTGGACTCGTGTGCGCCACCTCAAAAGAGTTACTTTCAGTCGTAGTTTAGGATAGCCACCGAGTCAAAGCTGGCTTGCTGCAGTCAAACTCCACCACCCCTTTGTTGATACCGATGCATATGTAGCTAGTTCTGATGTAAGCCTTGTTGAGTACCTTTGTACTCACGTTTGCTTAATTTATGTTTTTGCAGAGAGACCTCAGTGTCGCTAGTGGTTCCGCGTGGACTTCGACGTTTAGCTTGTTACCTCAGCTACGATCTTGTACCCTTGGGAGGGTCTTGTAGATAGTTAGGCTTCTTAGTCTTTTTCATTTGTAGATGTCTATACTCAGACATGTAATGCTTCCGTTGCCTGTAAGCTCTGTATGTTGGGTCATGTGACCTCTGTTTGTAATAAATGCTATGATGGCTCTTCTGGGCCTTATCTATATGAGTTGTTGAGTTATGTTGTGATGCCATGTTGTACAGCACATACTTGCATGTTATGCGTATGTGTAATGTGTATTGCTATGTGTGGGATCCGACACCTAGTTGTTTACCTTTGGTAGCCTATCTTACAGGGAAATGTCTCCTGGTGCTTCCACTGAGCCTTGGTAGCTTGCTACTGCTCCGGAACACTTAGGCTGGCCGGCATGTGTCCTTCTTCGTTCATGTGTCTGTCCCTTAGGGGAAATGTCACGCGTTGTTCCTTTAAGTCCTTGTAGCTTGCTACGACTTGGGTTCATACGTTGATGACCGACACGTTCGTTGCTGGGTCATGTATGCCTGTCTCTGTAATTTAGTGCCACTTCTGGTTTATAACTAGTCATGTCGGCCCGGGTTCTCTGTCATATGGATACTAGCTACACTATCATATACGTGTGCCAAAATGCGCAAACGGTCCTGGGCCAGGTAAGGTGGCACCCATGGGGATACCGTGCGTGAGGCCGCAAAGTGATATGATGTGTTACAGGCTAGACCTGTGTGACTTAGGATCGGGGTCCTGACATACATATAGTCCATAGTTCGGCTAGACCCTATCCAGACTCTAAACTTATCTTCTTTAGGTTCATTAAAACGAACCAGACTTGTCATGGCCACACTGGACTAACTTTTCTTTTCCAGGTTTATTTTCTTTCTTTTTTATAGATGGCCATCGTATTCTCACCCCTTCAAGGACACATCACAGAGGAGTAAACGGCGCAGACGTGCAGCAGGGACCCGCACTCAGGTTTCTTTTTAGATTAAGACCCTATGTAAACCTTTTTTTCTCTTTCTTGTTATGTACCTTCTTGGCATGTAGAATGTCCAAAAAAGGTTTTTCGGCATTATAGAGGAATATTAATAGAACGGCTTTACTCACATTATGCTTGGAGTTTTATTCACTCACCATAAAATGTTCTCTTCCCGCATCTGTAACGACCAGACCTCAAACAGTCTGATCTCTGTGCATCAGTGTCATCCCTGGATCACTAATGCTGACACGCACAGTACTTGAAGGATTTATAACAGAGTAGCAACCACACACTTATTACATCGATAGTTCCAACGATGAACTTATTACAATAAAAATGGCTTAAGGCCATCTAACACGATAACAGCGAAAGGCTTGGAAGATAAGTGAGTCCATCAACTCCAACGGTATCACTGAGTATAGAACCACGACCTAATAGGCACCTTACTCGTCGTTTGAAAAGTCTGCAACATGAACGTTGCAGCCCGAAAATGGGTCAGCACATGGAATATGCTGGCAAAGTAACACATATAGAGTAACAAAAGTAAAGCTATACTATATGCACTATGGCTGGTGGAAAGCTCTATGGTTACAGTTTTTGCGTAAAGCCATTTTTCCCTACTGCAAAGGAATAGATTTTAATTAACTATCATGGTAGTTGAAACATCATTGAGAAGATAGACATCCCCTCAATCCCAATTAATCATCATCATTAAAACCCAACAATATTAATTGAAGTAACATGATGAGATTCACATGATAATCCAAGTACTAGATACTCAAGACGTCCATAACCGGGGACATGGCTAATCATGATCAGTTTGTACACTCTGCAGAGGTTTGTGCACTTTTCCCCACAAGACTCGATCTCCACCGTTGGGATTCTCGCACTACATGTTGTTTGAGAAATGGATGACCGAGACATAGTCTTTCAGAAGCACTAGCACCTTACGAACGGGTGGACCGTACCAACCTACATCCCCTACATCTGCTAGTCCACCACTGTAAGGGTTCGCAAAACTTAATCAACTATGCTAGAGCCCATAATAGCTTGTGGCTGCACACGGAAGTTTCTAGTATGAATAATCTCATGATCCCTTTGAGCCTGGGTGGCGGTCCACAAAGAAAACAGGCAATCGCTGGAATACCCAGGTGCCTCAATCCACCCAGATGTGTATTTAAGTTGCCACCTTAAGTTGAACCATTAATTAACAATCTCACATCTGTCATGGATACACTCACCCAATCCACGTCTACGAGCATAGCATAACCTAACAGCAACGTAGAAGTAACTCCCAAGGGTTTGAAAATAATGCAGGTAATAGGTACTACCTCATCTACTTCCCAGTCCCACATGTTATTAGATCCTACTCATGCAATGTGTTTGAGGATAAACTAATGCAATGAAAACTGGGTATTGGAAGTATGATCAAAGTGTTACTTGCCTTGCTGATGATCCGCAAAACTTAGAGATTCAAAGTAGCAAGCGGCGCACTCCGGGTACTCTATCGCAAACAAACAAACACACAATAAGTACTTAACTAATGCACGGGTAAAACTCAAAAAAGAGATCTAACCAGAAAGTTCAACTTAAGAACTCCGGTTTGCAAAAGAAACAAACCAAAGGAAACAACGAAAGTCAAACGGCGAAAGAGAAATAACTACCGTACCAATCTGGACCTAAGTCCCAATTTAACAGAGGCAAACGCTTTGGTGACTAGGTTAAACGGAAAGAGAGTTTCGAGATGAAACTCCAGGTGCTTGAATCGCCTGATTTCGATAAACGAGCAAAAAGATAAACTAGAACGAAGATCGGATCAGAAATCGCGATCAGAAAAATAACTACGAAAGGAAAACTAAAAACAGCTTAACGAACGGGCGTTCGTCAGCTGAGACTAAATGACGAAATCGTTCGTTAAAATGAACGAACGGGTGAACACTCGCTAATTAACTAAACCGGGAAAAGAAAAAAAACCGATCTAACTAAAAAAACGAACTAGGGTTCTAAAAAAAACCGGCGGTTTACAACCGAGAACCGGCGGCGGCGCGGCTACCTCGCCGTCGTCCGGCGGGAGGGCGTCGTCGGCGACGGGCGGTGGCAGGCGGCGGCGGGGCTGCTGCTGCGGCGTCGGCGGTGGTGTGCTGTGGCGGCGGCGTGGCTTGCGGAGGCGGCGGTGCTGTAGCGGCGGTGTGCGCTTACGGCGGCGGCGGGGCGGGGTGCGGCATATATATAGAGGGGGGGGGGAATTGGTGCTTTGAGGAGGGGGCAAGCAAACCGGCGGCGGCGGCGATGTCCGGCTCGGGCACGGCGCCGCACGGCGCGGGGAAAGGCGGCGCGGCGGCATGGGCCTGGCTCGGCTGGGCTTCGGCCCAGTCGGGTTCGGGTCCCCTACTCTTTTTTTCTTCTAATTAACGCAAAAGCTACGAAAAATCGTAGAAAATAAAATAAAAATCTAAAATTGCCAAAACAAATTTTCATCGTCTAAATCGAATGTTTAGAACAAGATGAACATTTTCTTGGCACTAAAATGCATTTTTGAAAACATGCAATTTTTCCTAATTCAAATAAAACTCCAAAGAAAACTTATTTGATTTTTATTATTAAATCCTCAGTATTTCTTTATTTTTGGGAGAGTCATTTTACTCCCTTTCTCATATTTTCATAATAGAAATACTTGAAGATAAAATAAATAAAATCAAATGATCCTACTTTCAAAATTTGAGAAACCTCAAATATGAAAATATTGAAATCCCCAACTCTCTCCGAGGGTCCTTGAGTTGCGTAGGATTTACTTGGATCCACCAAAAGCAAGAAAATATGATATGCATGATGATCTAATGTATAACATTCCAAATTGAAAATTTGGGATGTTACAAACCTACCCCCCTTAAGATGAATCTCGCCCTCGAGATTCGGGTTGGCTAGAAAATAGGTGAGGGTGGTCCTTCCGCAGGTCTTCCTCTCATTCCCAGGTAGCTTCATCCTCGGTGTGGTGACTCCACTGAACTTTGCAAAATTTGATAACCTTGCTGCGGGTGACTCGGCTGGCATACTCAAGAATCTTGACTGGTCTCTCTTCATAGGTCAAGTCACTGTCCAACTGAATAGCTTCCAATGGCACAGTATCCCTCAGCGGTATCTCAGCCATCTCGGCGTGGCATTTCTTCAATTGGGAAACGTGGAATACATCGTGAAATCCTGACAAACCTTCAGGCAGTTCCAACTTGTGGCTACTTCTCCCATACGTTCCATAATCTTGTATGGTCCTACAAAATGTGGTGCTAGCTTTCCCTTAACTCCAAAGCGCTTAACTCCTCGAAGTGGAGATACTCGAAGATAAACTCGGTCTCCGACTTCGTAAACGATATCTTTGTGTTTTGAATCCACGTAGCTCTTTTGCCTGGACTGGGCTATCTTGAACCTATCGCGAATCAACTTTACCTTCTGTTCTGATTCCTTGATCAAATCTGGTCCAAACAACTGGCGGTCTCCAACTTCCTCCCAAGACAACGGGGTACTACACCTCCTTCTGTATCATGTTTCGAAAGGGGCCATCTTCAAACTGGATTGATAACTGTTGTTGTAAGAGAACTCCGCATAAGGCAAATTGTCGTCCCAACTAGATCCATAATCTAGCGCACAAGCTCTCAGCATATCCTCCAAAATCTGATTGACTCTCTTAGTCTGTCCATCTGTCTGCGGATGAAAAGCTGTGCTAAACTCTAGCCTGGTACCCAAAGTTTCGTGTAACTGATTCGAGAACTTTGAGGTAAACTAGGTTCCTCTGTCTGATACGATGCTCCTCGGAACTCCATGCAAGCATACGATTCTAGTCATGTATATCTTTGCCAACTTCGCACTGGTATAAGTAGTCTTTACTGGGATGAAATGAGCTACCTTCGTCAAGCGATTGACTACAACCCAAATCCAGTCATAGCCCGAACGAGTTCTGGGTAATCCCCTAATAAAATCCATGCCTAGCTTATCCCACTTCCACTCAGGTATTGGCAATGGTTGCAAAAATCCTGCCGGCTTCTGATGTTCTGCCTTCACTCTCTGACATACATCACAAAGGGCTACATACTCCGCAATCTCCTTCATACCGGTCCACCAGAAAATATCCTTCAAGTCCAAGTACATCTTGGTATTTCCTGGGTGAATCGAGTATGGTGAATCATGGGCCTCCTGCAGAATCAACTTCCTGATCCCTGGGTCGTTAGGCACATATACGCGGTCCTCAAACCATAGGGTCTCGTGCTCATCCTCATGAAATCCTTTAGCCTTTCCTTTGCTCATCCTCTCCTTTATAGAGGCAACCTCCTCGTCAGTTTTCTGAGCTTCTCTGATTTTATCAATCAGGGTAGACTGAATCTCTAGTGTTGCTACATAGCCTCTCCGAACTATCTCCAAACATAGTTCTTGTAAGTCCTCGGCTAACTCCTTTGGTAAATCCTCCGTCATTAGGGTATTGACATGGCTCTTACGGCTTAGCGCATCGGCTACCACGTTAGCCTTTCCAGGATGATAATGCAATCTCATGTCGTAATCCTTAATGAGTTCCAGCCATCTCCTTTGCCTGAGATTCAGCTCCTTCTGAGTGAATATATACTTCAAACTCTTGTGATCCGTATATACTTCACAATGGTTTCCAATGAGGACATGTCTCCAAGTCTTCAATGCATGAACTACGACTGCTAACTCCAAATCATGAGTGGCATAGTTCAACTCATGAGGTTTTAGTTGTCGTGAAGCATACGAAACAACTCTTCCTTCCTGCATAAGAACTGCTCCAAGTCCTCGACATGAAGCGTCGCAGTTATGCAAAGACTTGGAAGACTGACATGAAAAAGTTCAAATCAATCTGGGGCCTAATGTCAGGGATATTACTAGTAGGTATAAACCGGCTAGGAAGATCCAGATTACGTTAATGTAGTTGTGTTATCATAAGCCCAGTAGGTTATGAGTTAGAGGTTACGGCTCGTGGAGGCTTAGGGCCCATATGTAAAGCTTACGGTTTATGAACCGTCATATCATGTAACTTGAGGTATAAGGTAGGAAGAATAGAGACCGAGGCGGACACGGTTATGAACCGGCCTCGGGACTCTGTAAACCTGACGGGGCGTCGCCTCCTATATAAAGGAACGACCCGGCAACGGTTCAGGGATAAGCAACAACCCGTCGAGACACAGGCAAGCAATCCGCTCCCTGTTCATCGACGCCCAAGCAATACCAAACCAAACTAGACGTAGGCTTTTACCTTCATCGAAGGGGCCGAACTAGTATAAACCCTTTGTGTTCTTTGTGTGCTTTAACCTCTTCAAGCTAACCCGCGCGATGGCTCCACACCTAAGTCCTCTAAACCGGACATCTGCCGTGCCAATTCCACGACATGGAGGGTTGTTGTTGTTCTGGTTGTTCTGAGTGTTCTGGACAAGAAGTTGCATCAAGGTGTTCTGCTCCTGGATCAACTGAGTGAGCTCAGGTGGAAGCTCAAATCCGGGCTCACGTCTTGGAGGCATCTGATGGGTGTAGAGGGAAGAGATTAGAATGGAAAAGAGGTCTAAGGGAAAATCACTACCCAAATGCACATGAGACAAACACAAACATATCACACCAATATCAATTCAAAACAAGGGCTTACACGGATCTAACGTTACAAAAGTGCTCTAAGTCTAATAAATGGGAAAAACTACTAGTCATAGGAAGGTCTTCTAGAAATTTTGATCGGCAGAGGATTCCATGATGTCAGCTCCAGCTTCGTCTTCATAGTCCTCATCATCGCTATCATCGGGGTCTGAGTCCGTGTTGTCAAGGATGATGTAGTCTTCAGGGCATATCTCCTTGGGTGCTTCTTCCTCTTCTTCCCCTCCTGGTGCTGGATCTCCCATGAATACTCCTAGCTTTCGCGTCAAATCATCATGCTTCTCCACAAGTATTAACATCTCCTCCTCGTATCCGTCACGTGTAGACTTGAGTTCCTCCTCTAACTCCAAGTTTCTGGTTAGTGCTTTCTTCAAGTCTATCATTCCTGCACACATCTTGTGCTCCTGGCGACGAATGTGCTGGTTTAACTCTTGAATGAACGAGGCAATGGACCTGTCCTTTCGGGTGTTGATCATGTCCCACCGCTCATCTCGACGTCCACAAATCTGGTAGATGGTGTCCTTTAGCTCCTGCTTGTAGATTTCTCCAATCCTTCCCATAGTGATGTGGGCTGCCATGATCCTGCCTAGGCTCCATGTAGGCGCATTAAAGGAAAATTCTATGGGTGCGGTGACGGGCATGAACGTCCTTCCTGGAACTTGAGCTTGAATCAACCAACGCTCCTCTTTAGGTAAAGTGGCGTTGTAGGTTCTGGTGAAACTAGGTAGTCCGATGTTTAGGTATCTGGTGACTTCCTTCAGGTGTCGTCCAAATGGCGTATCTTCATCAGGTTGCGCGAACTTGTTCTTTGCATCCGCCATCCTAAAAGAGTAGAAAAGATGAGGAGTCAGAAAAGAGAAGAGTGAATAGTGCTCTAGGGTTTTAGCTTAGTGGTCGTGTCATACAGTCAGCGTGTGCTCTGATACCATCTTATAGCGACCAGACCTCAAATAGTCTGATCTCTGTGCATCAGTGTCATCCCTGGATCAGTAATGCTAACACGCACAGTACTTGAAGGATTTATAACAGAGTAGCAACCACACACTTATTACATCGATAGTTCCAACGATGAACTTATTACAATAAAAATGGCTTAAGGCCATCTAACACGATAACAGCGGAAGGCTTGGAAGATAAGTGAGTCCATCAACTCCAACTGCATCACTGAGTATAGAACCATGACCTAGTAGGCACCTTACTCGTCGTCTGAAAAGTCTGCAAAATGAACGTTGCAGCTCGAAAACGGGTCAGCACATGGAATATGCTGGCAAAGTAACACATAGAGAGTAACAAAAGTAAAGCTATACTATATGCAATATGGCTGGTGGAAAGCTCTATGGTTACAATTTTTGCGTAAAGCCAATTTTTCCCTACTGCAAAGAATAGATTTTAATTAACTATCATGGTAGTTGAAACATCATTGAGAAGATAGACATCCCCTCAATCCCAATTAATCATCATCATTAAAACCCAACAATATTAATTAAAGTAACATGATGAGATTCACATGATAATCCAAGTACTAGATACTCAAGACGTCCATAACCGGGGACACGGCTAATCATGATCATTTTGTACACTCTACAGAGGTTTGTCCACTTTTCCCCACATGACTCAATCTCCTCCGTTGGGATTCTCGCACTACATGTTGTTTGAGAAACGGATGACCGAGACAGTCTTTGAGAAGCACTAGCACCTTACGAACGGGTGGACCGTACCAACCTACATCCCCTACATCTGCTAGTCCACCACTGCAAGAGTTCGCACAACTTAATCAACTATGCTAGAGCCCATAATAGCTTGTGGCTGCACACGGAAGATTCTAGTATGAATAATCTTATGATCCCTTTGAGCCTCGGTGGCGGTCCACAAAGAAAACAGGCAATCGCTGGAATACCCAGGTGCCTCAGTCCACCCATATGTGTATTTAAGTTGCCACCTCAAGTTGAACCATTAATTAACAATCTCACATATGGCATGTATACACTCACCCAATCCACGTCTACGAGCATAGCATAACCTAACAGCAACGTAGAAGTAACTCCCAAGGGTTTGAAAATAATGCAGGTAATAGGTACTACCTCATCTACTTCCCAGTCCCACATGTTATTAGATCCTACTCATGAGATGTGTTTGAGGACTGGGTATTGGAAGTATGATCAAAGTGTTACTTGCCTTGCTGATGATCCGCAAATCCTAGAGATTCAAAGTAGCAAACGGCGCACTCTGGTACTCTATCGCAAACAAACAAACACACAATAAGTACTTAACTAATGCACGGGTAAAACTCAAATAAGAGATCTAACCAGAAAGTTCAACTTAAGAACTCCGGTTTGCAAAAAAAAAACAAACCAAATGAAACAACGAAAGTCAAACGGTGAAAGAGAAATAACTACCGTACCAATCTGGACCTAAGTCCCAATTTCACAGAGGCAAACGCTTTGGTGACTAGGTTAAACAGAAAGAGAGTTTCGAGACGAAACTCCAGGCGCTTGAATCGCCCGATTCCGATAAACGAGCAAAAAGATAAACTAGAGCGAAGATCGGATCAGAAATCGTGATCAGAAAAATAACTACGAAAAGAAAACTAAAAACAGCTTAACGAACGGGCATTCGTCAGCTGAGACTAAATGACGAACTCGTTCGTTAAAACGAACGAACGGGTGAACGCTCGCTAATTAACTAAACCGGGAAAAGAAAAAAAACAATCTAACAAAAAAAACTAGGGTTCTACAAAAAACCTGCAGTTTACTACCGAGAACCGGCGGTGGCGCGGCTACCTCGTCGTCGTCCGGCGGGAGGGCATCGGCGGCGGCGGGCGGTGGCAGGCGGCGACGGGGCTGCTGCGGCGGTGGCGACGGTGGTGTGCTGCGGCGGCGGCGTGGCTTGCGGCGGCGGAGGTGCTGTGGCGGCGGTGTGCGCTTGCGGCGGTGGCGGCGTGCTGCAGCGGCGGCGGGGCGGGGTGCGGC
>LR738714.1:112821917-112848798 GCA_902687465.1 Secale cereale | reverse complement strand
GGTGCTTGGAGGAGGGGGCAAGCAAACCGGCGGCGGCGGCGATGTCCGACTCGGGCACGGCGGGGCGCGGCGCGGGGAAAGGCGGCGCGGCGGCATGGGCCTGGCTCGGCTGGGCTTCGGCCCAGTCGGGTTCGGGTCCCCTACTCTTTTTTTTCTAATTAACGTCGAAGCTACTAAAAATCCTAGAAAATAAAATAAAAATCTAAAATTGCCAAAACAAATTTTCACCATCTAAATCGAATATTTAGAAAAAGATGAACATTTTCTTGGCACTAAAATGCATTTTTGAAAACATGCAATTTTTCCTAATTCAAATAAAACTCCAAAGAAAACTTATTTGATTTTTATTATTAAATCCTCAGTATTTCTTTATTTTTGGGAGAGTCATTTTTCTCCCTATCTCATATTTTCATAATAGAAATACTTGAAGATAAAATAAATAAAATCAAATGATCCTACTTTCAAAATTTGAGAAACCTCAAATATGAAAATATTGAAATCCCCAACTCTCTCCGTGGGTCCTTGAGTTGCGTAGGATTTACTTGGATCGACCAAAAGCAAGAAAATATGATATTGATGATGATCTAATGTATAACATTCCAAATTGAAAATTTGGGATGTTACAGCATCAAATTGTCATATGTGCCTTGTCAATAAGGGTTTATTACCAAGGGATGTATTCAGCCCTAGTATAAAGACTAAACACCTATAGGGAGTGTTCGGCATTCTGGATGTTCGCCTTATATGCATCAGTTCCGAGTCATGTCTTGGGTCAATAGTTGGGTTTCCCGGCTCCTGTGATTACCCCTACGTTCCCGATTGTTCGGCTAGGGAGTAAAGGGAGAACTACTGCGATTGTACTTCTGGCTAGTCTGGTGAAGTACCTCAGTAGAGAAAGCCGAAAATTGACTGTCATGATGAGCGAGAACCTGGCCTACAATCCGATGACTTAGTTTTATACTACGATCGATAGAGATCTACCCCATGTTATACAAAGGGCTGGTTCTTCACCCAGCCATGTGCAATTGATGCCTTAAGTAAGGAATATTATATCTACACCAGGGGCTAGTACCTAGCCCCACATGTCAAACTCCTACGACTAAGTGAAAGCAATAACGCCGCATAGTATGATTGCCTGGTTCGCTCCGCATACACCTCCTATACGGACCAGGACGTTGGATAAAGAGTGTACATGCATATGACTGAACACCCCAGTACTATGTACATGGGGGTTAAAGCCGACGACTGCAAACTTTCAGATTTAGATAAATAGTCCCATCGGAAGTAAAGGGCGCTGATATCATAATAGCGCAAAAGTTATATACACTGGATTCATAAGCATAGTCTTTACATCCGGATACAATTAGTCGAAAACTACATCCTTTGAGAACTATCCTTCTACAAGGCAGGCGCCCTCGATGACGTCCACGGAGTACTTCTCCGGCTTGCAGTGCTCCTTGCCTGCGGGCGGCCCAACAGTAGCTATATGCACTACGTTCATCTTCGCCCAGTGCACTTTGACACGAGCGAAGGCCATCCGAGCACCCTCTATGCAGGATGAACGTGTTAACGCGTCGACCCACGGACTCACCTCGACGAGCCTCTTTACCAATCCGAAGTAGCTACTTGGGATTAGCTCAGTGGGCCATATCCGGACTATTAAGTGCTTCATGGCCAAGCCCGCCATGTTGTGCAGTTCGACCAGCTGCTTCATCTGGTTGCTAAGGGACACTGGATGTTTTGGCGCATAGAACTGTGACCAAAATAGCTTCTCCGTGTTGTTCCCCTCCAAGGCTCGGAATTATTAGGCGGCGTCTACGCTGCTCCTCGGAAGATCAGCAAACACGCCTGGAGAACTCCATAATCGTGTCATCCCAATGTACTTCTACCCTCCAAAGATGCTTTGTAATATAAATGTCTTACCAGATGCTATCTGTTGTGCCTGCTCGATTTTCTGACGAGCGCTGCGTGACTCGCTTCGCGCATCCTGGGCAGTCTTCACTGCCGCAGATAGCTCGGTTGCTTGCTCCAAAGTCTTATTCTCCAGTGCCTCACATTTGAGAATAGCATTGTTGAGATCGACCTCGACTTCGGATACCCAAGCCCGGTGCTTCTCACACTCAGCCTTTTCGGCCTCTAAGTCGGTAGCCGCTTTGTCAGCGGCCACCTTGTTCGCTTCGGCCTCCTTCTTGGCCCTGGCAACCACGCCCTTGAGGGCCTCGAGCTCAGTGGCGCCAACTATGTAAAACAGAATACAATATTAGAGTTTATAAACATACTCTATTACTTAAGTCTTATTGACATTTCTAAATTCCGCATACCTTGCGTTTCATCCAATCGCCAGTTGACGCGGTCGAGGTCCGCGTTGGCCAACTCGAGCTTCCGATTTAGTTCGGCAACCTCTGCGTCTCGCACAGTTGCCGTAACTAATGAAGCATGCACAACAGTTCGGCTCTGTAAGCATGCTATACTAGGGACACTTCGTCCGATTCTTTTCAGAATCACACAAAGTATCAGGGGCTACTGGCTATGTATGTGCATTAAAAGTAAAAATTCTATAAAAATACATTCCATTGCTTACCTCAAAGCGTGTTAAAAGGTTTTTGACGGCTTCATTCAGTCCGCCCTTGATGGACTGAATCTTCTTCATCAACGCACCCATCACAGTGCAGTGTTCTTCAATGACGAGAGCACTCTGCAGTGCTCCCTCCATAGAGTCTGGCGCTTCCGGATGAACTCCGGGCGCCGCCGTATCCTCCTCCGCTTGAGGAGTCGGGTCTTCGGACCCCGGAGCCGCACTAGGCCCCGGGACAGTATTCGGTGGGGCCCCAGATTGGTTGGGCCCCACGTCTTCGGTCTACATGGGGGTTGTTTCCCCATGGTCAGCAGCGGCCGAGGTATTACCTCCGGCTGCCCCGTCACCTTCCCCGCCCTCGTCTCCTTAGACGGAGGACACCCGCTAGGAGGACACTTCGATGTCCCCGCCGATCATGGGCGATGGAGCTCAGACCAGCAGGTCACTTTCCGTCTCTCTAGGCGCAAGAGAGTTCCCCTCCGATGATATAGCATTAGGGTGTCCACCGGGAGGGCTATAGGTCAGCAGGGAAGAAATACTGAGTAAACACTAAAACAAAGCAAAAGTGCAGAGGCCAATCCGGACAAACTTATGATTCGGGCAGTGGTTTCACCCTGGGCTTCACCACAAAGCTTTGTTCGGACGAATCCGAACTATCTCTGAGGTTCAGTTTCCACCAGGGTGCAGCCGTACCCGCGTTAGCAATGGCCCCCCTCTTCTTCCCCCTGCCTAAAGGAAATATGCCCTAGAGGCAATAATAAAGTTGTTATTTATATTTCCTTATATCATGGTAAATGTTTATTATTCATGATATAATTGTATTAACCGGAAACTTAGTACATGTGTGAATACATAGACAAAACAGAGTGTCCCTAGTATGCCTCTACTAGACTAGCTCATTGATCAAAGATGGTTATGTTTCCTAGCCATAGACATGAGTTGTCATTTGATCAACGGGATCACATCATTAGGAGAATGATGTGATGGACAAGACCCATGCGTTAGCTTAGCACTATGATCGTTTAGTTTTACTGCTATTGCTTTCTTCATGACTTATACATGTTCCTATGACTATGAGATTATGCAACTCCCGTATACCGGAGGAACACCTTGTGTGCTATCAAACGTCACAACGTAACTGGGTGATTATAAAGATGCTCTATAGGGTCTCCGAAGGTGTTTGTGGTGTTGGCATAGATCAAGAATAGGATTTGTCACTCCGAGTGTCGGAGAGGTATCTCTGGGCCCTCTCGGTAAAACACATCATAATAAGCCTAGCAAGCAAATGACTAATGAGTTAGTCACGGGATGATGTATTACGGAATGAGTAAAGAGACTTGCCGGTAACGAGATTGAACTAGGTATTGAGATACCGACGATCGAATCTTGGGCAAGTAACATACCGATGACAAAGGGAACAACGTATGTTGTTATGCAGGTGCCGAGTGATTCAGGCATTTTTTCAGAGTACTGGGAGGTTACCGGAACCCCCCGGGAGAAGTTATGGGCCCTATGGGCCATAAGAAGGAACCACACCAGCTCACAAGGGGCTAGTGCGCCCCCGTGGGCAGGAGGCCGAATTGTAAAAGGTTTGGGGGTGGCGCCCCCCCCCTTTCCTTCTCTCCTACTCCTCCTTCCCTTCCTCTCCTACTCCAAATAGGGAAGGGGAATCCTACTCCCGGTGGGAGTAGAACTCCTCCTAGGCGCACCATAGTGGGTCGGCCTCCTCCCCTCCCCCTCACCTTTATATACGGGGGTAGAGGCTCCCCGTAGACACACAAGTTGATCAGTTGATCTCTCCCAACCGTGTGTAGTGCCCCTCTCCACAGAAACACACCTCGGTCATACCGTTACAGTGCTTAGGCGAAGCCTTGCACCGGTAGCTTCATCATCTCCGTCACCACGCTGTCGTGCTGATGAAACTCTTTCCCGAGGATCTACTGGATCAAGAGCTCGTGGGACGTCATCAAGCTGAACATGTGCTGAACGCGGAGGCTCCGTACGTTCGGTGCTTGATCAGTTGTATCCCGAAGAAGTTCGACTACATCAACCACATCACTAGACGCTTCCGCTCCCGGTCTATGAGGGTACGTAGACACACTCTCCCCTCTCGTTGCTATGCATCTTGTAGATAGATCTTGCGTGATCGTAGGAAAATTTTGAAATACTACGTTCCCCACGGTGGCATCATGAGCCAGGTCTATGCGTAGATGATATGCACGAGTAGAACACAAGTAAGTTGTGGACGATACTAGTCATACTTCTTACCAGCATGCCATACTTTGGTTCGGAGGTATTGTGAGATGAAGCGGCCCAGACCAAAATTACGCGTACGCTTACGCGAGACTGGTTTCACCATTATGAGCACTCGTTGCTTAAAGGTAACTGGCGGGTGTCTGTCTGTCTCACTTTAGTTGAATCGAGTGTGGCTACGCCCGGTCCTTGTGAAGATTAAAACAGCACATACTTAACGAACAATCGTTGTGGTTTTTGTATGCGTAGGTAAAAACGGTTCTTGCTAAGCCCGTAGCAGCCACGTAAAACTTGCAACAACAAAGTAGAGGACGTCTAACTTGTTTTTGCAGGGCATGTTGTGATGTGATATGGTCAAGACATGATGAGTGATACGTTATTGTATGAGATGATCATGTTTTGTAAAGTTATCAGCAACTGGCAGGAGCCATATGGTTGTCGCTTTATTGTATGAAATACAATCGCCATGCAATTGCTTTACTTTATCACTAAGCGGTAGCGATAGTCATGGAAGCAATAGTTGGCGAGACGACAACGATGCTACGATGGAGATCAAGGTGTCGCACCGGTGACGAAGGTGATCATGACGGTGCTTTGGAGATGGAGATCAAAAGCACAAGATGATGATGGCCATATCATGTCACATATTTTGATTGCATGTGATGTTTATCTTATTACGCTTCTTATTTTGCTTAGTACGACGGTAGCATTATAAGATGATCCCTTACAAAATTTTAAGGTACAAGTGTTCTCCCTGAGTATGAACCATTGCGAAAGTTCGTCGTGCTGAGACACCACGTGATGATCGGGTGTGATAAGCTCTACGTTAAAATACAACGGGTGTAAGACAGTTTTGCACATGCAGAATACTCGGGTTAAACTTGACGAGCCTAGCATATGCAGATATGGCCTCGGAACACTGGAGACCGAAAGGTCGAGCGTGAATCATATAGTAGATATGATCAACATAAGATGTTCACCAATGAAAACTACTCCATCTCACGTGATGATCGGACATGGTTTAGTTGATTTGGATCACATGATCATTTAGATGACCAGAGGGATGTCTATCTAAGTGGGAGTTCTTTAGTAATATGATTAACTGAACTTTAATTTATCATGAACTTAGTCCTGGTAGTATTAGCATATCTATGTTGTTGATCAATAGCTCGCGATGTAGCTCCCCGTTTGTTTTTTTTATGTTCCTCGAGAAAGCTAAGTTGAAAAATGTTAGTAGCAATGATGCAGACTTGTTCTGTGATCTGAGGATTTTCCTCATTGCTGCACAGAAGAATTATGTCCTTGATGCACCGCTAGGTGACAGATCTATTGCAGGAGCAGATGTAGACGTTATGAACGTTTTGACAAAAGCTTGGTATGATGACTACTTGATAGTTTAGTGCGCCATGCTTTACGGCTTATAACCGGGACTTCAAAAACGTTTTGAACGCCACGGAGCATATGAGATGTTCCAGGAGTTGAAATTAGTATTTCATACTCATGCCCGTGTCGAGAGGTATAAGACCTCTGACTGTACATTGCCTACAAGATGGAGGAGAAAAGCTCAACCAGTGAGCATCTGCTCAGATTGTCTGGGTACTACAATTGCTTGAATCAAGTGGGAGTTAATCTTCCATATAAGATAGTAATTGACAAAGTTCTCTCGGTACTATCACCAAGTTAGTATAACTTCGTGATGAACTATAATATGCAAGGGATGACGAAAGTAATTCCCGAGCTCTTCGCGATGCTGAAATCAGCGAAGGTAGAAATCAAGAAAGAGCATAAAGTGTTGATGGTTAACGAGACCACTTGTTTCTAGTAAAGGGCAAAGGGATAGAAAGGGAACTTCAAGAAGAATGACAAGCAAGTTGTCACTCCCGTGAAAAAACCCAAAGCTAAACTCAAGCCTGAAAATAAGTGCTTCTACTTCAAAGGAAATGATCACTTGAAGTGGAACTTCCCTAGATACTTGGCGGATAAGAAGGATGGCAAAGTGAACAAAGGTATATTTGATATACAGATTATTGATGTGTACTTTACTAATTTTCATAGCAACCCTTGTGTATTTGATACCGGTTCAGTTGCTAATATTAGTAACTCGAAACAAGAGTTGCAGAATGAACATAGACTAGTTAAAAGGTGAAGTGACGATGTGTGTTGGAAGTGGTTCCAAGATTGATATGATCATCATCGCACACTTCCTATACTTTCGGGATTAGTGTAGAACCAAAATAAATATTATTTGGCATTTGCGTTGAGCATGAATATGATTTGATCATGTTAGTTGCAATACAATTATTCATTTAAAGTCATAGAATAATTGTTATTCTGTTTACATGAATAAAGCCTTCGATGGTCATACACCCAATGAAAATAATTTGTTGGATCTCGATCGTAGTGATACACATATTCATAATACTGAAGCCAAAAGATCCAAAGTTAATGATAATAGTGCAACTTATTTGTAGCACTGCCGTTTAGGTCATATTGGTGTAAAGCGCATGAAGAAACTCCATAGTGATGGACTTTTGGAATCACTTGATTATGAATCACTTGGTGCTTGTGAACCATGCCTCATGGGCAAGATGACTAAAACTCCGTTATCCGGAACAGTGGAGCGAGCAACAGATTTGTTGGAAATCATACATACTGATGTATGTGGACCGATGAGTGTTGAAGATCGCGGTGGGTATCATTATTTTCTGACCTTCACTGATGATTTGAGCAGATATGGGTATATCTACTTGATGAAGCACAAGTCTATAACATTTGAAAAGTTCAAAGAATTTGAGAGTGAAGTAGAGAATCATCGTAACAAGAAAATAAAGTTTCTACGATCTGATCGTGGAGGCAAATACTTGAGTTACGAGGTTGGTCTTCATTTAAAACAATGTGGAATAGTTTCACAACTCAGGCCACCCAGAACACCACAGCGTAATGGTGTGTCCGGACGTCTTAGCCGTACTTTATTAGATATGGTGCGGTCTATGATGTCTCTTACCAATTTACCACTATCGTTTTGGGTTATGCATTAGAGACAGCTGCATTCACCTTAAATAGGTCACCATCTAAATCCGTTGAGACGACGCCTTATGAATTGTGGTTTGGCAAGAAACCAAAGTTGTCATTTCTTAAAGTTTGGGGCTGCGATGCTTGTGTGAAAAAGTTTCAACCTGATAAGCTCGAACCCAAGTCGGAGAAATGTGTCTTCATAAGATACCCAAAGGAGACTGTTGGGTACACCTTCTATCACAAATCCGTAGGTAAGATATTCGTTGCTAAGAACGGATCCTTTCTAGAGAAGGAGTTTCTCCCAAAAGAAGTGAGTGGGAGAAAGTGGAACTTGATGAGGTAATTGTACTTACTCCCGAATTGGAAAGTAGTATATCATAGAAACTAGTTCTAGTGATTCCTACACCAATTAGTGAGGAAGCTAATGATGATGATCATGAAACTTCGGATCAAGTTATTGCTGAACTTCATAGATCAACCAGAGTACATTCCGCACCACACTGGTACGGCAACCCAGTTCTGGAAGTCATGTTACTAGACCATGATGAACCTACGAACTATGAGGAAGCGATGCTGAGCCCAGATTCCGCAAAATGGCTTGAGGCCATGAAATCTGAGATGGGATCCATGTATGAGAACAAAGTGTGGACTTTGGTTGACTTGCCCGATGATCGGCAAGCCATCAAAAATAAATGGATCTTCGAGAGGAAGACCGACACTGGTGGTAATGTTACTGTTTACAAAGCTCGACTTGTTGCGAAAGTTTTTCGACAAGTTCAAGGAGTTGACTACGATGAGACTTTCTCACCCGTAGCGATGCTTAAGTCTGTCTGAATCATGTTAGCAATTGCCGCATTTTATGTAATTTGGCAAATGGATAACAAAACTGCGTTCTTTAATTGATTTATTAAAGAAGAGTTGTATATGATGCAACCAGAAGGTTTTGTCAATCGTAAAGGCGGTAACAAAATGTGCAAGCTCCAGCGATCCATCTATGGACTGGTGCAAGCATCTCGGAGTTGGAATATACGCTTTGATAAGTTGATCAAAGCATATAGTTTTATACAGACTTGCGGTGAAGCCTGTATTTACAAGAAAGTGAGTGGGAGCACTACAACCTTTCTGATAAGTATATGTGAATGACATATTGTCGATCGAAAATGATGTAGAATTTTCTGGAATGCATAAAGGAGTGTTTGAAAGGAGTTTTTCAAAGAAAGACCTCGGTAAAGCTGCTTACATATTGAGCATCAAGATCTATAGAGATAGATCGAGACGCTTGATAAGTTTTTTCAATGAGTACATACCTTGACAAGTTTTTGAAGTAGTTCAAAATGGATCAGTCAGAGAAGAAGTTCTTTCCTGAGTTATAAGGTATGAAGTTGAGTAAGACTCAAAAACTCGACCTTGGCAGAAGATAGAGAAAGAATGAAAGTCATTCCCTGTGCCTCAGCCATAGGTTCTATAAAGTATGCCATGCTGTGTACCAAACTAGTTGTGTACCTTACCATGAGTTTGGCAAGGAGGTACAAAAGTGATCCAGGAGTAGATCACTGGACAGCGGTCAAAATTATCCTTAGTTACTGGATGACTAAGGAAATGTTTCTCGATTATAGAGGTGATAAAGAGTTCGTCGTAAAGAGTTACACCGATGCAAGCTTTACACTAATCCAGATGACTCTAAGTATCAATCTGGATGCATATTGGAAGTGGGAGAAATTAGCTAGAGTAGCTCCATGCAGAGCATTGTAGACATAGAAATTTGCGAAATACATACGGATCTGAATGTGACAGACCCGTTGTCTAAACTTCTCTCACAAGCAAAATATGATCACACCTTATTACTCTTGGGTGTTAATCACATAGCGATGTGAACTAGATTATTGACTCTAGTAAACCCTTTGGGTGGTGGTCACATGGCGATGTGAACTATGGGTGTTATTCACATAACGATGTGAACTATCGATATTGAATCACATGGCGGTGTGAACTAGATTATTAACTCTAGTGCAAGTGGGAGACTGGAGGAAATATGCCCTAGAGGCAATAATAAGGTTGTTATTTATATTTCCTTATATCATTATAAATGCTTATTATTCATGCTAGAATTCTATTAACCGGAAACTTAGTACATGTGTGAATACATAGACAAAACAGAGTGTCCCTAGTATGCCTCTACTAGACTAGCTCATTGATCAAAGATGGTTATGTTTCCTAGCCATAGACATGAGTTTTCATTTGATCAATGGGATCGCATCATTAGGAGAATGATGTGATGGACAAGACCCATCCGTTATCTTAGCACTATGATCGTTTAGTTTTACTGCTATTGCTTTCTTCATGACTTATACATGTTCCTTTGACTATGAGATTATGCAACTCCCGTATGCCGGAGGAACACCTTGTGTGCTATCAAACGTCACGACATAACTGGGTGAATATAAAGATGCCCCGCAGGTGTCTTCGAAGGTGTTCGTGGTGTTGGCATAGATCAAGAATAGGATTTGTTACTCCGAGTGTCGGAGAGGTATCTCTGGGCCCTCTCGGTAATACACATCATAATAAGCCTTGCAAGCAAATGACTAATGAGTTAGTCACAGGATGATGTATTACGGAACGATTAAAGAGGCTTGTCGGTAACGATATTGAACTAGGTATTGAGATACCGACAATCGAATCTCGGGCAAGTAACATACCGATGACAAAGGGAACTACGTATGTTGTTATGTGGTTTGAACGATAAAGATCTTTGTAGAATATGTAGGAGCCAATATGAGCATCTAGGTTCCGCTATTGGTTATTGACTGGAGATGAGTCTCGGTCATGTCCACATAGTTCTCGAACCCGTAGGGTCCGCACGCTTAACGTTTGATGATGATCGGTATTATGAGTTTATTAGTTTTGATGTACTGAAGGTAGTTTGGAGTCCGGGATGAGATCACGGACATGACGAGGAGTCTCGGAATGTTCAAGATGTAAATATCGATATATTGGAAGGCTATATTCGGACATCGGAAAGGTGCCGAGTGATTCAGGCATTTTTCCAGAGTACCGGGAGGTTACCGGAACCCCCCGGGAGAAGTTATGGGCCTTATGGGCCATAAGAAGGAAGCACACCAGCCCACAAGGGGCTGGTGCGCCCCGCTTGGGCAGGAGGCCGAATTGGAAAAGGTTTGGGGGGTGGCGCCCCTCTTTCCTTCTCTCCTACTCCTTCCCTTCCTTTGATACTCCAACTAGGGAAGTGGGGAATCATACTCCGGGTGGGAGTAGGACTCCTCCTAGGCGCGCCATAGAGGGCCAGCCTCCGCCCCTCCATCTCTCCTTTATATACGGGGGTATAGGCACCCCGTAGACACACAAGTTGATCAGTTGATATGTCCCAACCGTGTGCGGTGCCCCTCTCCAGAGAAACACACCTTGGTCATACCATTGCAGTGCTTAGGCGAAGCCCTACGCCGGTAGCTTCATCATCTCCGTCACCACCCCGTCGTGCTGACGAAACTCTCTTGCGAGGCTCTACTGGATCAAGATCTCGTGGGACGTCATCAAGCTGAACATGTGCTGAATGCGGAGGCTCCGTACGTTCGGTGCTTGATCGGTTGGATCGCAAAGAAGTTCGACTACATCAACCGCGTCACTAGACGCTTCCGCTCCTGGTCTATGAGGGTACGTAGACACACTCTCCCCTCTCATTGGTATGCATCTAGTAGATGGATCTTGCGTGATCGTAGGAAATTTTTGAAATACTACGTTCCCCATCACTGCCTTGCACAGGGGGCTCTTCTTCTTCC
The DNA here is from genome assembly GCA_902687465.1 of Secale cereale. Taxonomy (NCBI): domain Eukaryota; kingdom Viridiplantae; phylum Streptophyta; class Magnoliopsida; order Poales; family Poaceae; genus Secale; species Secale cereale. The sequence continues at coordinate 112,837,164 of LR738714.1, read as the reverse complement.
TCCTCGTCATCCTCATCATCTTCCTCCACCTCGTCAGAGGAGAGGATGTGGAGGTCCTCGGGCTTCTTGCCCACAGGACGGGGGCTGTCTCCGACCCCCTTGCCCTTCGTCTTCTTGAGCTTCTTGGTCGGCGCCTTGTACCATGCCGGGACCAGCATCGCCATCACTAGAGGCGATTCTGGGTCTTCGGGCAAAGGTGCTAGTCTCTTAATCCGGGTCGCCTTCTTCGTCTAGCCCTGTATATCACGTAAAAATTCCAATTCCTATTATCATCAAATAAGGGAAAGGGTATGTGTTCGGCAAGGATTTCTATTACCTCTGGGGCGGAGGCCATAGTGCTGTAGCCCGCATCCTCGGTCTCTTCGGGCCATTCCTTATGGCTCTTGAAGAGATGCTTTCAGATCTCCTTGTGCGTAAAGCCGAAGAGATGCTTCAGCGGCTTGTCTCCTGCCGGATTGAACTCCCATAGGGAGGAGTCTCGGCTTTGGCAAGGGAGAACAAGCCGGGTCAGCATCACCTGGACCACGGAGGAGAGCAGGTGCCCCTTGGAAATCATGCCGGACACGTGGCTCACAAGAGTCGTCACTTCGGTTGTAGACCCCCAGTACAGACCCTTTTTGGTCCAGGATGTCAGCCTCTCTGGGGGTCCGGATCTGAAAGCAGGCTCCGCTGCCCAATTGGTGTCATGGGGTTCGGTGATGTAGAACCACTCCTGCTGCCAGACCTTATTCGTCTCCACGAATGATTCCTTGGGCCAATTTGCATTCAGGAGCTTGCTAATTATGGCGCCCCCGCACTCCGCGTGTTCCCCGTCCACCACCTTCGGCTTCACATTGAAGGTCTTAAGCCATAGGCCGAAGTGTGGGGGGCGCGGAGAAAGGCCTCACATACCACTATAAAAGCGGATATGCGGAGGATAGAGTTCGGGGCTAGATCATGGAAATCCAGCCCGTAGAATAAAAAAAGACCCCGAACAAACGGGTGGAGTGGAAACCCTAGCCCCTGACAAAGTGGGATGTAAACACCACCCTCTCACCCGCCTCAGGGACGGGGATTACCTGACCCTCACTACAAGAAATATGTCAACTTATGACCTTCTGTGAGTGACCCTGGGAGAATTGGTCATAAATCTATGACCATTTCAGGCCAATTGGTTAAAAGCTGTTCGAGGGGCTCCAAACCCTAAACTATAACGACCATTTTGGTCAGAAAGGTCATAATTTCCTTACACGAAATGGTCATAAAGCAGATAGCACTGATCCGCTGCCTTATTTCTAGCTGATCATGACCAATATAGAAGGTCATAACCTTGTAAATTGTGGTGGGTTGCTACGACTAGGCGCCACCTCATCAGGTTTGCCTATGTGTCATGTCCATGTGGCAGTTTTTGCCCTAGGTTGTGAAGCAACCTATATTTCTGTCATTCCCAAAAATCCCAAAAAAATCTCATAAATTCTTTGGGTCATATCTTCATCAAATATGCAAAAAACCTTCCTTGCCTAGTTCAAAAATAATTCAAAATATTCATTTTCCTATTCTGTTCAAAAAACACTTTGTGAGGGAAGTACCACTTTGGCATGTCCAAATGGTATCCATTTTCTACAGTGCTTTCCTATGCCCAAATAACTATCCTCCACCAGATGCCAGCTCAATCCATTCATTATTTTGAGCCCAGCTTCAACATTCGTATTTATGTCCAGTGTGGTACTTTGCAAAGCAAGTACCACCTAGACTCCTCCTTTTGAGCTGAAAATTTGTGAAGACGGTCTTCTTAGTAACTGATCATCCTCAACCAAAACTCACGCCCATTATCCATGTGAATTTCCCGTACCGCTAATCAAACACTTGGCTGCTAATTCATGTTTGAGCATCGATCGGTCTCCTCGTGAGAATCTTATGTTGTAATTTTCTTCCTAGCACCTACCTAGGGAGTGCCCAACCCACTAGACATGCCTAGGCCGCCCAGAACACAAGGCAACGCCACAGTCACGCGGTGACCACACGGCGGGCATGCGAGTTTAGGTGCTCTAGAGTTGGGGCCCTCGACCACCGCCCAAACCTCGACGTATCACCACCAAACCATGTATTTATGATTAAATAGGTACTTATGTAACTAGAAATGATTTTTGGAAAAAATAAATAGCAAACTATGAGGCAGCCGCAGTTCAAATTTGACCCGCTTCCAACTGAATCGGCGAAAATTTGTCTTTTTCACGAGAGGTGGATCAAAACTTTTTACACCCAACCATTTTGTCAATTGTGCATTAAATATGTCCTAGTATTTTATAAAATTGATTTGGTCCAATTTTGCAACAATTATTTGGGAGGTCCTTCACAAAAAAAACTCCTTTTGGGCACTCGAAAAATGGAAAATGATTTTTTCGTCCAAAGAAAATGAAAACTTCCTTAGGCAATATTGTTTGCCATTCCAAGATGCACCCTTGTGCACAATATGAGATCATTTGAACAAACTATGCCATGAATGTGGCGATAGGATTGATCATTTGCCTTGAAAGCCATGAATCTTCACGCATGATAGCTCATTTCTGAGAACACTTTTTTAAAAGAATTGCCGTATTACAAGTTTATTATTTTTCCTGGAAACTTGGTCATATATAATGACACAATGCGAAGGTTCTCCAATGTTTTATTTTTTTTAATTTTTTATGCCCGTTTCAAAATGCGGTCAAAACGGCGGGAATGACCGTTCCTAGCTACTGGTTGAACCTTGGAATTTTTTTGGTGTTTCTCTGATGAAATAGATACTTATGTACCTATAAATGATTTTTGGAAAAAATAAATAGCAAACTATGAGGTAGCTACAGTTCAAATTTAACCCGCTTCCACCTGAATCGGCGGAAATTTGTCTTTTTCACGAGAGGTGGATCAAAACTTTTGACACCCAACCATTTGGTCAATTGTGCATTAAATATGTCCTAGTATTTTAGAAAATTTATTTGGTCCAATTTTGCAAAAATTATTTGGGAGGTCCTTCACAAAAAACCCTCCTTTTGGGCACTCCAAAAATGGAAAATGAATTTTTCGCCCAAAGAAAGTGAAAACTCCCTTAGGAAACATTGTTTGCCATTCCAAGATGCACCCTTGTGCATAATATGAGATCATTTGAACAAACTATGCCATGAATGTGGCCATAGGATTGATCATTTGGCTTGAAATCCATGAATCTTCACGCATGATGGCTCATTCCTGAGAATACTTTTTTAAAAGAATTGCCGTATTACAAGTTTGTTATTTTTCCTGGAAACTTGGTCATATATAATGACACAATGCGAAGGTTTTCCAATTTTTTAAATTTTTTTGAATTTTTTATGCCCGTTTCAAAATGCAGTCAAGACGGGGGGAATGACCGTTCCTAGCTAGTGGTTGAATCTTGGTATTTTTTTGGTGTTTCTCTAATTAAATAGGTTCTTATGTAACTAGAAATGATTTTTGGGAAAAATAAATAGCAAACTATGAGGCAGCTCCAGTTCAAATTTGACCCACTTCCAGCTGAATCGGCTGAAATTTGTTTTTTTTCACGAGAGGTGGATCAAAACTTTTGACACCCAACCATTTGGTCAATTGTGCATTAAATATGTCCTAGTATTTTAGAAAATTGATTTGGTCCAATTTTGCAACAATTATTTGGGAGGTCCTTCACAAAAAAACCTCCTTTTGGGCACTCGAAAAATGGAAAATGAATTTTTCATCCAAAGAAAGTGAAAACTCCGTTAGGCAACATCGTTTGCCATTCCAATATGAATCCCTATGTACAATAAGAGATCATTTTTTGAAATTTTCATGTGAAAAAGTAAAAGAGAATCAAAAGGAAAAACACAATTACATGTGCTCTATTCTCATTGGTGGGTTTAGTTGTTAAACGGATCGATGACATGGCGCCTATCCATCCATCCATCTATCCATCCCTCCATCCCAGATCCCACATCTATCTGCAGAAAGGAAGAAAAAAAAAAGAAAAAAAAATGGAAAGGGAAGCCCCCACCCGCAGTCCAACTACCCAAACCCTAACTCCTCCCATCGACCACTTCCTCCCTCGTCCCCCTCATCGCCTCTCCCCCGATGCAGATCCCCCTCGTCCCCCTCGTCGCCGCCACCCACCCTGCCACCCACCTCCGCCGCCGCCCTCACTCTCCCCTCATCTCCAACGTCCTCGACCAACCTCGCGGCTCGCGGGGCTCTCGCATCGCAGCCACTCCACTATCGCGCACGACAAAAGAGAAGCCCTCTCCCGCCTCCTCCTCTGATGCTCCTCTGCCTCCCTCTCCCGCGCGGCTCTCTGCTCCACCTCGACTGGTCGGCGCAGACATAAGAGAAGCCCTCATCGGTCGCAGGTCCTCGACTCCGCCGTGGCAGCGCGGAACCCTCGTCGTCTGGATCCAGCCTCCATCACAACCATGTCGTTCACCCCGTGACCCTACTCCGGCAAGAGCACCCTCGCCCTCGTAAGCGACCCACACACCCCTCTCCTCCGATTCACGATTCGTCCGCGGCCTCACGGATCAGATCTGACTGACCGGCCTCCGATTCACGTTGCAGGTAGCCACGATCTCCGCCGTCGGCGTCGGCGTCGTCTACGGCTCTATCAAGCTCAAGCAGGCAAGGCGGCCGCAGCGGATTCGAAGCCGTGCCCACGACCTCGATCTGGTGGACACGGCCTCTCTCCCCACGCCGACATCGGCGGCTTCGGGGCCGCATCCGGCAAGGTTTGATGCTTCGCCCCTCCCCCTCACATCCCCCAATATCCTCTAGGTGATGGATGTTGTACAGCGACCTACTCCCCTGCTTCCTTTGTCAATTTGGTGTGTGATGTGGATGTGGATCTGGATGTATTTTAGGCATGTTTAAATTAGAATTTTAGGTACTCATGTTTAGTATAATTTGGGATCACCATTGATTTGTATAGTTAACCATTGATTCATAAGAGGTAAATGTGGTTGGGTGATGCTGTTAAATGCTTCAGTTAACCATTCACTAGTATATATATGTACATATATATGTGTGTGCATCGTGTAATCAATGAGAACAAGTGCAGCTATGTACTGACTATGCCTACTGAAATAATATATGGTTCCAATTTTAATTTTTCGTGTGCTCTTCAGTAGCTTGGCCCGCCCAGTTTTTTCCTTGTAGCTCTGCTACTGCTTGTAATGGCACTGCAACTGTAGTATCATGGGACGAAACATGTGTTGTTGGTCTATGAATTGTTTGCATGGATTAGAACTACTGATGTGAGCACGACAAAGTGTTTAGATATTCCCCTTGCATGTCTATACGTGCTTTACATTGTGATCTCGCTCAATATAATAATTTGAACTCTACTGGCATGTTCATTTATGCACAGTGTCTATTAGTGCATCATCTGTCTTCTTTGATTTCTACAAACCTGATGATCTTGCTCACCTTGTGCCTTGCCCTAGTTGGTGCTATGCTACATCTGTTCTGGGTTTTATTTTAGAGATCTAGCATAGCAAACTAGGACAGCAGGCATGCCTTGTTTATAGTGTTTTCCTCAATTTGACACCTGTTTATAGTGCTTTCCTCAATTTGACAACCGTTTACAGTTTAAACCAACAATCTACAGTTAATTATTCGGTTTGAACTCTGCATGACATGAAATAGATATTTACAGTGTTTTCCTCAACTTGTTTTCACTGTCACTTGATATATACTTGCTTGTACTTGAAGTTGTGGGTTAATCATGGTGGTTTTGTTCTACTTGGATGCATTGGTACCCATCATCGAGCGAACGGATGCAATAGCGGCAAGAAGCTCATGGTTGTGTGCATCTAAAGCACACCATGGACATCATCCACTTGCTCATAATGCTAACTCAATCCAGATCATTGTCGACGCTACCATCTGCAGGTATCTCCCTTGGTTCCCTTTATTCTCTCCTGCCTTTGTGATGTTAGTATGCGTGTGATGACGAGCATTGCTAGATCTTGCCAGTTGAATGTATGGTCGTGATAGTAGAATGGTATTTTGTTTTAGGCGCAATGTGTTGTAGTGCAGTTTTTTTTGCACAACCTGCACTTATGCCATGCATATTCATATTGTGTCTCTATTTTTATATGAACCAGCATCTAATTTTTACTAGCTCGACAACAGTTAGCATGGTACCCAGCCCTTCTTTTCATCTTCTTATATGATTTTGTATGTAGCAAGCCAGCAACAACCCTTGTTTCTTATGATTCATTATACATGCTCTGTTAAACCATGATATAGTTGCTGGAACTAAGCTTAATATTCAAGTGTGTATGTGTGTGTGTGTCGAGTAAAGTTGTGGTTTGTGCTACTCCTTTGTAAAGTGATGAAACAAAGAATGTCCTTTACTCCTTTACTCCTTTTTTGAATGGAATGTTCATAATATTTTGGCTCCAGTTTTTCTAATTCTTATTAGCTTATTAATGTAACAGGGTGTCCGTGGAAGGCCCAGTCCTGACTATGGCCCTCCAGTGAGTCCGGAATTTGATTGCTATTAAAGGAGCTACATGCAGAAGAAGAAAACACTTGTAGAACTTGTAACTGTGATTCCCATACTTGTACAACTTGTATCAACTAAGCTTGTATTACGTGTAACTTGTAGAACTTGTAAAGTACTGTATATGTTACAACTTGTACTACGTGGCATTTGTAGAACTTGTACTGAATCTGGCTATTGTTATTTGAAGTACCATGTGTGCTTTCTGCTTGCCAATTTAACTACTGGTTATTTTCTTACTGTCAAATTGAAATATGAAGAATTTAGGCCTAGTAGCTAGGACCAACTTATGAGAACCTGACAAGTGGGACCTGTTTGACTAATGGACACATTTTATAAAAAAAAGAAAACTAAAACAGTTGGTACAAAAAGCCCACGACCCATGAAATAAAAAGGCTGCAATGTTGGGCTTGGTCCATGAAGCTGACAAAAAATTCATAGGAAAAAACATTAAAAAGGTTGAATTGTTGGGCTAGGCCCATGTAGAAAATCGAATTGGACCGGGCTGATTCTTGTGCCACATCAGCTTGCCACGCTGGATGCCTACGTGGTCTGGGGAGGCTGCTAGTGACCAAAACACGACAGTAGGCATATTTTGGTCATAAACGTCTATGACCTTCTCACAGAGAAGGTCGCTAATGTCAGTTTATGACGGCTAGCTTTTGACCTTATGTTTTTGGTCACAAAAAGGTCACAAATGGAAATTTGTGACCATTCAGTGACCAATAGTGGTGGTCACAAGTTGACATATTTCTTGTAGTGCCTTGGCAGGGACTCGATGCGCGATATCGGTAGCGAGATAGCCCGCGCTCTTAAGATCCGCCATGGTCTTTTCAGTGACCGTGGAAGCTTCCCACTTGCCACTGGCACCGAATCCAGCCATCGCTGGGAAGGGGAGTAGTGGTTGAGGAACTAGGAGCAGTGTGCGCAGGAGATGAGAATACTGGGGCTAGGGAGATTGGAGAGCTCGAGCTCGAGGAAGGCATGGAGCTAATGAAAGGGATCGGTGCCTTTTATAATGCTGTGGATATAGAACGCCCCCCACTTTAGCCATAAAACTCGCTGGTTCCCAAAGCGGTCGTGTGTAATGCGCGGCGTGGGTGCTCACGTCATATTGATGAGGATCCCACAATAAGCAGGCACGATCTCTATTCTGACGGGACATGTCAATAAGGATATACCTCGAAACGCGAAACTAGGACCGAATAAAACGGTTCGATATGTTAGTGGGACGCGATGCTTCACACAAAGTTGTCAGTAGAGACACAGTATTGATTTTATTTTAAGAGCCTTGCCTTTGAGGCTAAGGGTTGTACTAACCTTGCAGAGTCGAACATAATACACCTTTTTGCGGAAGATCTATTCACAAGAAGGAACCCGCCATGCAATGCCGAAGACAATACAGAAGCCGAACTCATCGTCATCGAGGACATGTTCAGGGGCTACTAAGGGAGTACTGGATCGGGGGTTCCTCATGTGGACGGATAAACTCCTGGTGGGCTGGACTGGTGGGCCGTGAAGATTGTAATAGAAGATCATCTCTCATATCCGGATAGGACTCCTGTATTTCTGTAATGGCAAGTTTTAGGTTCGGGTGTATATTTTCCTTGCTCTACAAGATGTCATGTACAAACCCTAGGCCCCTTTGGTGTGTATATAAATCGGAGGGTTTAGTCCATAGAGGCTAGAGATGAGAATCACAATATCCCCATAGGCTAGACTTAGGGTTTAGCCACTACGATCTCGAGGTAGATCAACTCTTGTATTCATATTCATCCATACTAATATAGCAGGAAGTAGGGTATTACCTCGATCAAGAGGGCCTGAACCTGGGTAAATATAGTGTCCCCGGTCTCCTATTACCATCGATCCTCAGACATATAGTTCGGGACCCCCTACCCGAGATCTGCCGGTTTTGACATCGACAGTCGTCGGTCTTGGAAACTGGTTCAACAAATCTTCCATTCTTTGATCTGGAGGTTGCCTAGCTAAATCTCAAGATTTCACATGTCGGGTATCCGAGGAGCCCTCTAAGTCTTTGGCCATTATCAATGCCTTGTTATTTGTATGCCACACCTCGGGTTTGAAGTTTTTCCCTATTGGCAGTATCCCCTTTCGCAACTGAGCTCCAATGCCGGATTGTATCCGAGTTGTCCTTTGGCAGTCGAGCTCCAATGCCGAACTGTATCTGAGCTCTAACGTCGGACTGTATCTGAGGTGTCATAAATTACCTCATTCTTGGAAAACTTTGAAGGAGTTCAGCCGAGCTTAATGCTGGAAATGCCCTCTAAGGAGCCAGCCACTTGCATCCGACCTATATGTCGAACCGCTTCCAAGGTGGTGCACCACCTCAGTCGTGGGCTGATTGTTTGTGGATTTTATTTTCGATGCATGTAAATTTATTTGCTAACGATATTTATTGCCAGTAGCCCTCAAGGTGTCTGTCGGCCTAAAATCCAAGATGCACCCGAAGGAAAACATGAAACCGCTGATCCTAGTAGCCCATGAGACTCAGGTTGATTCGTGAAATCGGCCTGAGGATCAACTCCTAGCTCGGCAGCATACATAGGAGTATAAACATAGTGTAATATATTAGAGGTAATAGTGATCGGCGGACGGGCCCTTGAGAGAGGGTCGCGAGAAGTCACCATGATATATTAGCTTGATGGCGCATAAGTCCCACATGGTATTTATTGTTGTCCAAAGACGCGCTTGTCCATAACTCAGTTAAGCCGAACACTGAGCACTTTGGATTTTCTGCATTGAATAGGTAATATAGTAGTCCCCCGAGCCATTGGTCGGGTGGCAACACCAGATCAGGGGATTGATGTGCCCCTTAAATATTTGTAAATGATAAGAGTGAAGCCCGGTAGCCCTTGAGTCTTAATGTGGGCACGGGTGGCCGAATTAAGGATCAATATCCGTTTTACAGAAAAAATATGTTGTGTTTAACACAAAATTCTCAGAAAGAGAATAAAGATCTCTTAAAGGAGCTAGAGTCAGCGAAAGTTGGGCTCGCCAAAGTCGGGCCCAAGGGGCTTAATAGATAGGAAATCGATGCCACTTGGGAATTAGGAGAGCGTTATGTCGGTTGCTCGATTGTCTCAGCGAGATTGTGCCCTTTGCTTTTTAAAAGATGGGCTGCAATAAATCGACTTTACTCGGAATTTATGATCCTCTGTATCCAAGTATTTTAGATCATTAATGCTCGGATCCGTGTTGTACAAAACTTTGTTGACCGACCACCAGCTTCAACCTCCTCGGCCAGTAGCCGGGGAGTGTTTGTCCTACTTTATAAAGCATGAGGGTAAAGTTTTACGGCAAACAAAGCAATCCGGCCATATGGATTTATGAACAAAGGTACACGGAGAGATATGTTATATTACTTTTTAATGTAAGAAACATCTTCCAAAGAAAATAGCCCCACTATCGGTTCGTTTCGTTGGGTGTTCATGCTGATCATGATCATGAAACCACACCTCCGAGCAATGTGGGAGGAAAATATTGAGGATTTAGTTAGGGGAAAGTTCCCGAACTCTGTGGTTTTTAGTGAACCTAAATTTTCACTTCCTTCGTTGCCGACCAATTATATTCTTTAAGTCGGCTAGCTTTTAGCTTCTCCCAGTCTAAGGTACTAACACGGATGACCCGGAAGTAACAATCACAGAGGTGCTCCCTTTACCTCCTAGCCGAATAATCAGGAACGTAGGGGTAATCACAAGAGCCAGCCAACCCAACTTGGCAGAAATCTTAAGTCAAATTGATGCATATTTATGGCTTATAATGATAATTACGGAAGGCAATGCTTGTATAATGAATACAAACGTTGATGAGATATGTTTATTTTGACTCCATTGCGACCGTTTATCATTTGAAAGTGGCCCATCGTCGGCTTCTACCCCTTTGTAGATGCTACACAGTGTGTTTCTGCATTAACAAGACAACCCTTAGCCGACGTCTCGGTGCCTGGAGGCGGTTGTGTTAGCGGAAACAAGGCAATCAGATATGCAGGCTTTATAATGTTCACTTAGTCATAGGAGCTTAAAGTCGGGAGGCCAATTACTAGCCAGCCCCCGGGTAGTGTTCGGCATTAGCCGAGGTCAAGCCGTTAACACTTCGACCAATGTTATGAACGGTCCGTCGTTTAGTAGACAGTGACATCCATCAATCTTATAGTTTAACACAATCATCGGATCGCTCACCAGTTTACGCTTATTGTGACAGTCAGTTTCCGGCTTTCTCCACTGAGGCGCTTAACCATGCGAGTTGGAAGCACAATGACAGTGGTTCTCCCTTTGCACAGCTAGCCGAACAAAGCGGAACATAGGAGGCAAACACGGGAGTCGGGGAATCCAACTCTTGACCGAAGACACAATTCGAAACTGATGCATATAAAGCAATATCCGAGAACGTTTTGCCGAAGACTCCTTGGAGTACCTTGGCTTTTGGTGGGTTCGGCTGTAGTCCAGCCCCCTGATACGTCTTCGTCGTATCTATGATTTTTGATTGTTTCATGCCAATATTATACAACTTTCACATATTTTTGGCAACTATTTATATGATTTATTGAACTTACTGATCCAGTGCCCAGTGCCAGTTCTTGATTTTTGCATGTTTTTGTATCGCAGAAAATCCATATCAAGCGAAGTCCAAATGCAATTAAATTTCACCTGGAATTATTTTGGAATATATGTGATTTTTGGGAGGTGGAAGCAATGCAAAAGGGGGCCTATAGTGCCCACAACCCACAAGGGCGCGCCACCAGGCCCAGGCGCGCCCTGGTGTCTTATGCCCTCCTCGAACATTGGTTGGAGGTGTACTTCGGGCGCAAGGAAGCTTATATCCGGAAAAAAATCATATAAAAATCTCAGCGCAATCGGAGTTACGGATCTCCGGAATATAAGAAACGGTTTTCGGCTAGATCTGGGGGACGAAAAACAAAAGGAGACAAAGAGACAGATCCAATCTCGGAGGGGCTCTCGCCCCTCCTATACCATGGAGACCAAGGACTAGAGGGGAAGCCCTTCTCCCACCTAGGGAGGAGGCCAAGGAAGAAGAAGGAGGAGGGGGGCTCTCTCCCCCTCGCTTCCGGTGGCGCCGGAGTGCCACCGGGGCAACGATCGAGACGACAATCTACATAAACAATCTTGCTACCATCCACACCAACTCTCTCCTCCTCATTGCAGTGGTGTAACACCTCTTTCCCCCCGCTGTAATATCTACCTAAACATGGTGCTCAACTCCATATATTATTTCCCAATGATCTATGGTTATCCTATGATGTTTGAGTAGATCCGCTTTGTCCTGTGGGTTAGTCGTGATCTTGGTTGGTATGATTATATATTTTATTTATGGTGATGTCCTATGGTGCTTTCCGTTCTCGCGCAATCATGAGGAGCCACCGTTGGAGGGTGTTGCAATATGTTCATGGTTCGTTTACAGTTGGTTGGGAGAGTGACAGAAACTTAAACCCGAGTAAGGGGGGGGGGTATGACCTATGGGAGTAAAGAGGACTTGATACTTAATGCTATGGTCGGCTTTCACGTCCTTAATGATCTTTAGTAGTTGCGGATGCTTGCTAGAGTTCCAATAATAAGTGCATATGATCCAAGTATGGAAAGTGTGTTAGCTCATGCCTGTCGGATCTCGGGTTCCGACAAAACCCTTACAGTTCGAACTCTGGGGTGCGCACGAAGATCTCTCCTCCCGCCCTAGCTAGTCTACCCAGCAACCCTAGGCCTAGCTCGTCAGATCCGAGGAACAAGGGACACAAAGTTTATACTAGTTCGGGCCACCATTGTGGTGTAATACCCTAATCCAGTGTGTGTGGTGGATTGCCTTGTAGGCTGATAAAGAACTGGTACATGGATGAACTGCCTCCTGAGGGGAGGGGTTCTTGTGCTTGGGTGAGCTGGTGGTGTGTGGCCTTCTATCTGATCAGCTCTGGATGAGATGATCCCAGTGGTGGTGGCTAGTCCTATTTATAGTGGCCCAGGTCCTCTTCCCAAGTATTGAGTGGGCAGGGATCCCACAATGGCTAAATTTGAAGGGGACAACTAGTACAAGCTATCCTGACAAAAGGTGGTCTTCCCCTGCCAAAGGCTCTGGTGGTGACGCCGCCGTGGGCTCCGCGATGACCTCTGCCATCCTGCTGGTCTTGGTCTTGTTGCACCGATATGGAAACCTTTGCCTGATGCCTCGGGACTCTTCGCCTGCACCTACTCCTTTAGCACCAAAGAGGAAACTGTGGCTCTGCGCCCGCTGGCGCCCGCCTGGCCTTGGTCGTCACTGCTCATGCCACGAGGACCTCGCGAGGTGTCCCTCTCCTTGATATATCCGATCCTCATGATCCGAACTAGTGAGGCCGCCTTAGGGGATGCCTTGTGTCGTCCGCCTCGCGAGGCTTGGGCCCTCGCGAGGGTCTTGAGTGGTCACTGAAGATGACAGGCCGTACCAGGCCTCTTGGGAGCCACGCCCTGGGCCGCAAGCAGGCAAGTCTGGGTACCCCCGTTCCCAGGACGCCGATAGTAGGCCCCGGGCCCAAGGCACGCTTGGGCTTAGCTTCGTGGTGAAGCCAAGGGCCAAGTGCGCAGCGCCGCGGGCCCCAGAAGCCCGCGACCTTGATTGACGTGTGGTGATTGATGGGACGTGGGCGTCTCCACTTCCCCACGCGGCCTTGGCGATTGGGCGACTTGACAAGTCCCTGCATGCGCAAAAGACCATCATTGCCTGTAATTATGGGGGCTGGCGGTTGGCCTTCTTTTGGCTATAAATAAGGCGGCGGGCGGAGTCCTTGCTGCCCATCTTCTTCCTTCGTTCCTCTTGCCCCTTCTTCTCCCTTGCCCTTCGCCTGACCGAGCCGCTCATGGCGCCGACTAGGAAGTTCTTGTCTGTGGAGAAGGGGAAGGCCCAACAGGAGGGGCCTGGCTCACCGCCAACCAAGAGGGTGCGAGGCCGTCCCCGCAAGTATGCCGCGACTCTCGTCGGGGTTGCTAGCGGGTGTGGGCGCCCACCCCCCCCCCACAGCGCCCGTAGCCGCCCTTGGTAACCGCAGCGGTGATTCTTTGAGCGGCGGGGTCCGCCGTGGCATTGGCGGTCCTGTGAACGAGTGGAGGCGCTCTAGGGTCATCAGGAATCCCCAGCCTCGCTCCCACTAGGCGGAGGTGGCGTTGGAGTTTGTCGTGTGGTCGGAGAGCCCAGAAGGCACCCAGCTTCAGCTCCCGCGCTCCCTAGCCAGTGAACTTCTCGCCGCGAGCTCCGGAGGCTTTTGGCTACAAGCGGATGGTTGTTGCAGCAGGGATTCATGGGTCCCGGTGGAAGTCTCCACCTTGGGTGCCGTTACCTTGGCTCGTGGCTGGTAGACGTTTTCCCACACGCGCGGCTTGGCGGACGGTGCGCCCTTCATTTCAGATATGGTGATGACTCAACCCTCTTCGTGAGGGTGTTTGGGGAAGATGGGCGTCGCGTCGAGTGCTGCCCCGAGGACAATGACGGTGGCGAGGTGCTTGGCTTGGGCAATGGACGCAGCTCGTCCAGCTACGATGGTTCCTCCTTCAACAGCAGCTCCAGCAGCGGCGGCTACGACCAGCCGGCCCGCCTCCGTGCCTGCCTGGAAGGTGGCGCTAGGTCATCCCGCCGTCACGCTGAGGTGAAACGTGAGGAGGACTCCGGCTGAGCTCGGGGTGCAGGTCCTCGGGAGCAGTTGCGCCTCAAGGGTCGTCGCCTGCCGTTCTTGGTTTTTCTTTCCCCCTGCATTACTCGAACAAACAAGTATGGAGCCCTGGAAGGGCATGTAATGAACCGTGACATTATGATATTCAGCACCATGCTTAGTGTGTCTGTCCATTGTTGCAAAATCTGTGTGTTACGTGCTTTTAGGGCGAGGAGACCTATCTTGACGCACTTGAGATTGCCTTCATCCCATGACATTTGACCCCTCGTGAGGCTGCAAAAACTCGTTAGGTGGTTATTAGTCTTTACTGCCCGAGGCCCTTGACGTGGGCTGAGCATGTTCGGCTGCCCCTAGTCGTAGTACCCGCGGGGCACGGACATGAGGATGGGGTGCGTGCCAATCACAAGCCCTGGTTTTAGGGCCTCGTGAAGGCTAAAAGGGGGGCGCTGGGGAGAGCACCGTGCAACTGCTGCTCCCCCAAAAAATGAGGGAAGGACCACAGAGAGAAATCAAAACCAAGCAATCGAGGAACGCTAGAACCTTTCAGACTCCATTAAAAAAGAAGGGAAGACACGGGCAAGCCAACTCCACAATGCAAATGAACGGCCCCGTCTAGCACCTAATCTAGTCTTCTCACTAGCGCGGAGCTAAGTGCTGCCACTAGGACGTGGGAGGGAGCCCCCGAGGCCCGAGGGTGGCTCTCCGGAGACTCCGGGGCGTGTAGAACCCCACTCATTATTACGTGAGAGTGTCACGAGCGGAGATCTTCACAGGCATGAGCCTTGCTTCACAGGCACTGGGCTTTGGATTATTAGGCGCAAGGGCCTTGTTCCTCGCAGGCACGGAGCCTAGTCTTCTCAGGTGTAAGGACCTTGTTCCTCGCAGGCATGAAGCCTAGTCTTCTCAGGTGCAAGGGCCTTGTTCCTCGCTGGCACAGATCCTGGTCTTCTCAGGTGCAAGGGCCTTGTTCCTCGCTCGCACGGAGCTTGGTCTTCTCAGGCGCAAGCGCCTTATTCCCCGCTGGCACGGAGCCTGGTCTTGTCTGGCGCAAGGTCCTTGTTCCTCGCTGGCAC